>VZSZ01006521.1:179632-237782 GCA_013398815.1 Ibidorhyncha struthersii | reverse complement strand
CTGAAAAGCTGACGTAAAGTAAAATATTGTTTGACAGTTTATTTTGCTACTCAGGAGAAAGTGCCTTCACTCCTGAACATCCCCTCCATTTCACCATGACCATGGGTGTTTCACTGTTACCTTGACTGGCTGCGAAACAGCGCAGATGGTCCATAACACACCATCCAGTCTTACTACTCAAGTTGAAAAGCTGCCATTTATTTTTAAGCCTTGGATGGGAAAGAAAAGCATCAGCAGAAGACAACTGATGCTACAGCATATTTAATGCCAGGAACAGCTTTGCTCTCACTCAGGTGATGAGGCTTTAGTCTCATTTTCTTTGCTCACAGGACTACCATGGCTCTGCCTGAAAGTGCTCTCCTGGAAAAGATATCACTGGAAAGGGGAAGGGGGGGGGAGGCCTGGAAGAAAGAGGAGAAGGAAGCACAAATGGCACCTCAGTGGTCAAGATAAAATAGTCCTAAACCTAAAGAGCTGAAGGCACTGGTCATTCATTCGGCAATGTTGTGAGAAAAACAAGTGGATTCTTATTTAATGTTCGTGTAGGGCTGAATTTAGTACATCGTGACTAAAGGTCTGGTCTTGAAAGAAAAAATGTTAGATTTCATGTAAAGTATTAGCAGGGGTATAAAACAAAAAAAAAAGGAAGTGATTATTTGTCTAACTTTTTTCCATAGAAAATAGTAATTTGCAACGTAAAGGGCTGTTGACAGGAGGCACTAAATGAAAACTAAGTGCTGTATTTAGGGTCTGTTTTCTGAATCTAGCTAGCAGCAGTACTTGACTCTTGGCCTTCATGCTTTTTAGACACCCTTATCTGAAATACTAATAATGAAGCATTAAAACTCAGTTTGCAATGCTAGTCCAAATAGTGTCTTTCTAAGGAAGGGTCTTTTTCACATTTGGTGTAAGACTACAACTTTCCGAAGTGAGGAGTACTTGTTTTAGAAATAACAAAATGCTTAATTGCTTTTTGCCAAGTGGTAGGAATGAGGAAGGCATCAAGAGATGCATTAGAATGTAGAATGGTTGGTCTGATAATTCACTTAAAATTTGTAATGTTTTGCTATAACCTTTGTGAGCTGTGTCGTGTTCTGTCTACTAAGAGGAAAAAATTGTAGATTGGCTATTAGCTTTTCAAAGAGCTGTTCACGAACTGTTATAGTTCAAAAAAAAAATCACAGTGGATTTTATTGGGATGAGATTTCACAACATGCTGGTAAAGGTAACACGAAGTATTAGAACTATTTAACTGTTCTTTCCATAACGACAACTTGATGCAAAGTTGCTATATTCTGTGGTACTCATTGGTCAACCCAGAAGTAGGTAGAAGTGACAAAATCTACTACAGAAGGGCAAACCTACATGTAATGGCAAGGTACTGAGGCACCCTTAAGAAACAGCTCTTTTGGTTACTTACCTGATATATTCTCCAGTTAGGCACAGGAATAAAATTTCAAGCAAGTATTCAACTGTTTCATAAAAATGAAAACTTGTTTAGTTTGTCACAGTGATGGTGTGTTGGGCCTGGACAGTAAGGGCAAACAGCTTAGCAGCTCTTTATTGAAATCTTAAAGAAAACAAAGGTTTGCAAGAAGGATTAACTTGTGGAAATCGTCTGTGCCATAGGACACTGAGATGGCAGCAGATGCTGAATGGTCCCTGCGGCAGGGCATGCTGCTAGCTTAGTGCCCAGGATCGTCAGTTGTTTGGAAGAAAATAAAAATGACACCTGATACCGCATTTGAATAGTAACAAACAATATGACAGTGCTTTATGCCAAACACAATGAAAAGTTAGAGCACTCCACCAAGTTTTACGTGATCAATGTGCTGTGACATGACAATTAAAGATCATTTGGATCAAGTAGTAACTGTCATATCCAGCCAGTAGGGAGTGTTTGACTACCAATTTGGCATATGAGCATATGGCTGGAATCCATAATGACTGTTACAGTGGTAGACCCCTCTGAATTTGCAGCTGTACCTCATCTGATAATAAAGCAATTCAAGCACCATGAAATAAAGATGTCAAAACATTTCAGGTTGCCACGACAAATGGCATAAACATGTGAAAGTGATGCCTGTAAATGTCTTCAGTGTGTAAACTTTTAAATTGGTTTATTGTCATTATTACATACATAGTTCCTACCTACATCTAACCAACACAAAGTATGTGCTGTATTTCTTTTAATTTTGTAGAAATTGTCAATCCATTCAGGAAAATTAGATGGACTATGTGTTTTGTTTTGGTAAGATTTGCACTCTAAAAAAAATCCTGGCCCATTTGAAGGCTGCTTTCTATCTACAAGAGAGTGCTTCTACACATACATTACACTTATTGGCAATGGTATCAAAATATCTATCTAGGAACCAATTCAGTAATTTATTTAATCCTTCTGGAATTTATTTGTTTTTCCTTTATTTTTTAACAGAATTTCAGATAAATTTAGTTTTTTGTAGCAAAAGTGTCTTGAAAACAGTGTATTACTATAGCAAAAGCTTCTCTGCAAAAATATTCTGAACAATTTAACATGAAAACCATATCCCAGATTAAGCTTTTGGTGGTGGAAGGTCCAGAGAAGAACCTCTGTGTTGCCAAACCTAGTGAAATTATGTGGGGGATAAAGAGCCTGTGTTGTCCACGGAAACAAGGTAATATTGATCCAGAATTTAGAGACTGACTAAATCAGATAGGTTCCACTATTTTAACTCATTCACTGCTTCCAGAAGTGAAGGAACAGATGAATGTTTTAGTCCAGGTGCAAAACATTTAAGTAAAGCATGTATAAAGTTGTAAAATCCGATTTGCTTTTTGTGGTCTGGATACCAAAGGACCACAAACATACCATTGTCCTGCTGTAAGATGGTACTTAATAAAAAAATTGGTTGCTGAGTTTTAAACTAAATCCCTACTAGGTAAGGCTGTTTACCAAAATGTGTAAATGGTACCTCTGTAAAGAAAAAACCCCAGTGAGATATACACATACTTTCACTGAAGTAATTTCTTCTCTGCTCTGTTAAATCAACAACTATCTGCCAATGCTATATACAACTGAGTGAAGATAACGTGCAGCTCATTCTGGTGAGAATTTTACTTAAACACATAGCATCTGACTCTAAATATTCTTAAACTTTTACTTCCTCTGACAGGCTTCATAACAAGAACCTTGTTTTATTTCATAAATATTATACCATCTGATATTTTTTTTAAAAAAAAAAACAAGTTAGGTCCACTGCTGAATTTGCAAAGATGCTACTTTCCTGAATTGGCTGCATTAGTTTGAAATCACCTTGTGTCTTTCAGAGGCTAAGCTGTCAAGGGCCTGCCTGGTTTAGCTGATATTTGGGATCACGTGTTGCCATTAACTCTCTTTCATTAAGCCTTGCCACCCCTTTTAGGAGTTCAGGTATCTCCATTTCAGTTCTGACAGTTCTGCCTACAGCCCATTTATAATGCCAAAGGTTTGTTTAATGGAACATATGGGAGTGCTGGGCAACCAATACTATAATTATCCAAATGATTACCCTACTTATTGCCAGCATCCAAGATCAGATGGCCAGTGTGTGCTTGGATAATCAAGGCTCCCTTCTCACAGGCTCCTCCCTGCTGTAGTTAATTTTGTCTTCGTTGGAGGGCAGGGGGTGGTTTCTCTAGTTGATTTGTAGCTATTCATTTGCTGTTCTATTAATACTATTGTAAAATTTATTCTTAATCGTACAGTCTTATTTAAAACCCAGCTATCTCATTGCAAGCCTCAAACATAATAATTATGCAGTGTTAGTTTACATTTTAATGGAAAAAAGGCACACCTGCTCTACTTCCTTATTTCATGGATGAGGCCATCTTTTAGCAGTAACCTTTTTTTTTTTTTTGTGTGTGTGTCATTAAACCAGCACCTTTGCACCAACAGGGCTAAAATCCTTTGTCCTGCACCTACTAGTTTGATCCACCTACTTGAGCAAATAAACCATTCACTTCTGCTGAGAAGTTTCTTCCTAGAATTTTAAGGTACTTGAAAAATACTACTGAACTGCTCCACAATTTGTTTCACTAGTAAATAGGCAAATTAAAGTTGTGAACAAAGGATCCAGATGATGTAATCATGAAAAACCTTCATATCAGACTCATTAAAGAAAGATTGAGCCCAAAATGCTCTCATAAATATTTTGTATTAAAGTATAAGCTTTAAAGTGCTCTTACATACATGTATTACACAATGCATACACAATATAAACCAAGTATTTTAAAGTAATATTGTTATCTTAGACTCAAGTGATCTGCAGTGAGGGAAATCTTAGTTCTGCCTGTCAGTATAACCTTAACTCTGCCTTCAGCTGTGCATAGTACTACACGTTGTATATAGAAAGGAATACTGGTCTTATGTGGCTTTCTACTACAGACTTGCTTTGTGCAGTGGTATAAATATGAAGGTTATAATGAAACCAGATCTGTGTTGTTCAGTGGCTTCATTTACTTAGCTACATACCTGCCTTTAACCCACGGTGATTCAATTTGGCCCATGATTTCACTCGACTTTCTCCTCAGGGAAAACATCTTACGCCACCAGCAAAATATGACTTAATATATAGAGAAGAGTTGTTGAAGATGCTTGCTGTGGGACTCTAGTAAGGTGATATTGAACCAACGGGGTTCTTGCCTGTGCAACAAATGAACAAGTAGCGTGTACGTGAAGCACAAAATGTGTCCTGCAGAGAGTAGTTTTTGTTTTAACAAATCATAAGGCCTCCGCGTATGGCAGTTCATCCCAGCAACAACTTGGAAATTGCTTGTGCTTATCCCTGTAACATACTGTAAATCTGTAATAATATTATGAAATCTGGGAAGTTATTAATGGTTGCTTTGATGTCCTAGCACCTCAACAGAAAGAATCCCTTAATTGCATGTGGTAGAACATTATGTGGTGTCACTGAAATGGGCAGTTCATTGTCCCAGGTTCCTGGAACTCAAACTAAGCTAACAAAACTGAGCATACCCAGCTCACAGACAATATTTACCTCTTGGAAATACCTTATTTGGTGACGTATCTATGTACCAAAGCTGTGGACTGCCATTTGATATGAGCAATTGAGGGTGACTATGTCACCAAGTAGAAATCTGTATCTGCAGCCTCTGAAAAATAGATGAAAAGGCTTTCAAAACTGTAGTTTTGTTAAAAACCATATGATAGTGGATCTATTAGTATGATCTTTGAAGTATCACTACATTTTTCTTCTAGGAACTGATAGGGAATAGAGAACAAATATTTTCAGGTACTCTGGCTTAGAATACAGTCTTTTATCAAGAATCTAATTTTTTATTTGAAAGTAAATATCTTATTGATGCACTAAACCCCGCATTTTAGACCGGCGCTATCAATATTGCAAAATCATGTGTAGGACAGTGTTACATTACACCTACCGAAAAAGGATTTGGCTGATTTCATTGTCTGTTGTGGAAATAAGGAGCCAGATTTTCAGCTGGCACACGCTAGTTAGCTTGCAGTGACTCCCTGTGTGGGTGTACAAAACATTGCCGCTACTGATTCATAGGATGGGTCATTCCTGAATGTCATCGTGCACCTATTGCAGTAGAACTAAAACTTGCAAGTTAGAGGGCTCTAAGTTTTTGCATTTTCTACAAGTGAAAGGACACTTTATCCTTGGTCAGGATACATAAATATGCATGCGAGTATATATGTAAATGTGTATATACATACTTATCTATGTATATATTTATGTCTATGCATACGCACATCTATATGGAAATATACCACTAGTGATTTAAAAAAGGAGGGGGCGGTTTATGATGAAGATGCTAACCTGCTGTTTTTTCTAAGGATGTAATTTACAGCAGGCTATTGGAACAGATGCTTGTTCCTGTCAGAGACTGGAGGCTAGTAACTTCACGGTCAAATGTATCCTCGTGTTGATTGCTATAATTAACTTATGTCATAACTAACAAAATTAATTCTAAGGCTTCTGCTTTTTTAGGAGTAGAGAGAGGAGTAAAGGAAAATCTCATAAAGCTGACAGTCGTCTTAGCAATGAAAGCTGGGGCTGATAGCACTGTGCTTCTTTCAGATGGGTGATTTATGTGTTTTCACCTGTGCTTTGACATTAAAAATTCAGGTTCAGAAAACACAAAATGCCGTCCCTAAACAAAGAAGTATGTATATGGATATGATATCCATATATCTTATCTAGCACTAACGCTCAGTCCGTGCTTCTTATTGATTTTCTCCAATAATCTGCATGTTTTCAAGCACGTACTAGTAAATACAGCTAGTTATTGGGCTACCTGTCTGCTCCTCCCCTGTTATGCTCCTTCTATTCTCTCCCTCATTCAGAAAGAAAACATAACTTATTTTGCACTGAATTTTGAAATGTAGATTTTACAATTTCAGCCAAAGCCATTTAATCTTCATACATTCAAAGTTGGTTTATATTTTAAGTTAAACTTGTTTTTCTTAAATCTTTATTTTGCTATTCTTACGTTGATTTCTTTTCCTTGTAATATTTATTGTCATTACGTTGTAGGCATATAAGGAAGACGTGAAGAAATACTTTTCTAAATGAGGCACACAGTAATGATTCTACCTTTTAATAAGTTACTACAAAATTAGCTGTTGCTTGGTATTGAACAATAATTGGCTTCACCTCTAGTTGCAGCTCTGAATCATCTCCAAAGAAGTCTTCTGTCCCCAGTCCTCCTTTCCCCCCACCCACTGTGATGTCCCCATCTCCTGAGAGGTTAGTTGGTCAGGAGATCTGAATGCTTTTAGAAAGGAAGGAACTATCTGAAACATAGATGGTTGCCATAACATTCACACCCATTGAATAGTTCGTTATTTAAGGAAGTGATTAAACCAAACACTTATTCAAAATTAGAGAATGTTATTCAAAATTATTTGAAGAAAATGTTTTCAAACTTCTTTCCTCTGTGTTTTCTGCTACTAAGGGAAACTTTTGCTCTGTGTGATTAAGGATACCTTCCCCTATTCTTTTAATATATTTCAGACGAGGCACCTTTTACAATAGATGTTGACTGAAAGCGAAAGCAAACCCTTGTTTGTATTTGCAGTAGTATTGCAACAAGTACTCTGGCTTCTTCAGTTTTTTTTGGTCTTATTAATAAGTACCTTTTGTGCCACACCACTGACCTAAAGGTCCATGTGCACTCAGAGATCATGGATGCCACAAAATGTTCCTGTACTATTGGTTTCGGTGTGATTGATATAGTCTGTGGCATCACAAAATAATTAGCAAGGGAAAACAGGAAATGTTTTTTCTTTCTGAAGCTGTAAAACAGAAATGAAACCTCGTAACTCTTAAAATGTGAGCAGTAAGGAGTTGTGTAAAGAAGGCAGCTTTAAAAATCCTTGTTTAAGGCCTTATAGTACAAGTAGTGTTTCCTGAACATCTGGTTCTTTTCATGGAGGTAACTCATTAGCAACCTCTGTCATGCACTGTAGATACTATTCCACCTCAAACCAGTAATTGGCCATTAAGTCTTCTTGAATCAACTCATGTATAGGCAGTTTGTCGATATGGAGTTAAGTGACATCAACAAAAGAACTTTTCTCTTCTCTAAGTAGGATCAATTTTTCAATAAAGAACAAGTAATTTTTCTTTTTTTTTTGTGGGATAGTTTTTGTGTATTCAAGTGATGTGAAGGTAAAAGAGAGGATGAGGACCAGCTTCCTTTGATATCTGCACCTTTAATGACGTGTTGTCATTTGAGTGAATCTTTCAGGTTGAAAAACATTTCTGCAGCAGTGGTTGAATGAAAGGGTCTGCGAAGACACACATTTATTTCAACAAATCTTTTTTTTTTTTTTTTTTGTGGACGTCAGTAGTTTTGGATCAAATCTGAGGGTACCAAATAACAACATATGAACATATATTGTTTATCTGGCATTCTTGCCCTCCTCTGAGCTTCTAGAGAGCCTTTCTGTTAGAAGTGTCCTGTTTCAGGATATCAGCCCCGCAGCCGTTCTTGCTGAAAACCTGCTACTGCCCTTTCACATGCTGTCCGTACTGTCCAGAATAGGGCTGCTGTGACCGTAACTCCACGTGAATGCCAAAACCAGCTTAAAAGCCATCTAATGGAACATAAACAGTTTGAGTGTCTCAGCGTGTGCAAATTGGTGGGAGCCACAGTGGGTGCCTCTGCCAAATCGTATTTAGTTAATAGCTGTGCTTTTAAATCGCAGGGAAGTGTGCAGCAGCTGTTCACCTGGTAGAAGAGGGGTGTCTTTTGCTGTGTGCTGAACTGAGACTCTGGTGTTTCGGGGAGCTTTGCTTTTCCTTGCAGTTATGTTTCGTGCCTTGCTGTTACCACCTCTTTTGGCTTATTTGTCGGTGGGGTCTCAGGAACACGGCTCAACTGTACCAGTAACACTTGGTACGCAGCCTAGCTGAAGGAAGTGTTTTGCTGTCTGCCTAGCTAGGAGATGCTCTGAGGTTTGGGGCATTCCAGTGTACTCTGTGCACTTTCTTAAACTCCTTTCACTCAGTCTTACGGATATGAGATGGTAGAGTAACCCAAATTCAGCATTCAAGCATTTCTATCCCCTTTGAGTATGTGCCTTTTCTATTTTTCTACTATAGCTGCTGCTGCTGAGTAATCTCCTGCAAGCTAAAAATGTCTGTCCTATATCAGGCTGCTGAAATCCTCTTACTGCTCTTACAGATCTGTGCCATACCCTGGGCTGTCTGGCAACTGAGAAACAACTACAGTCTGGCCCAGGATCTTAAGATATTGCTGTTCCTCAGCATAGAGGTGACTTCTTGTGAATGTGGGATTTGGCTTGGGTAGTAAAACCTATCCAAATCACGTCTGGTGTTTTAATATAGCTTCAGATCAAAAAGGAAGTGAATTTAAGTTAACCCACAATTATCATTAAAACTTGTTCTGATACATTAATCATAAGGTGTTAGCCGGAAAAACAAGAGCTAAAAATGATAAAGGAAATTAGACTCAGTCATTGAGACTTCCCTATGCCTTTCTTTTATTTGACTCTACAAGGCTTGCTCAGTCCCTACTTTTCTCTTTGTTTTCCCCAAGCAGGAATAGACATTCAAGGACAATTTCCTTAAAATTAGCTCTGGAAAGTGAATGCTGTCTAGTTGCTAGGAGATAACTGTTTGTTTCTCTAATGAGGGATCCCTTTGGCTGCTTCATGTAAAAGACCCCAGTTATAGATCTCTGCTGCCACATTTTTACCTAGAGATAACAGGACAGCAAAAGCTTTTATATTGCAGCACATATCAGTAGACTTAAGCTAAAAGCAATTCTACCAAAATAAGAACTCTGAGGAACGTTGGCTGTCCTTCAAACTTGTGCATTGTTTCAGGAAAACAATGACTTGGAAATCTTGGAAGTAACAAAGGAGAAAAAGAGCTTCTAGTTGTCATAAAAGTTAAATTTATGCATGAACAGCTTTGCATATCTGAAATTTGCATACGCTGCATTCTGTGGTTCAATTTTAGCAGTAAAGTGTGGGTGGCAGGTTCAGGAAAGGGAGAACGCAGTTTTGGGGTGGATAGAGATGTTCATTCACTAATGTTGTAGAGAGTAGTATGTTCTTGAACAGGTAAAGTATGCTGCTCAGTATCTCTTCTATTCAAAACCAACAGTTTTCTCCTGTGAGATTTCTCAGCATTCATCCAAAGAAACTGCGCAGGAGGAAACCTAAATTGCTTCTTTCAGTGTTCTGAGTACTGCACTCTGTATGTTCAAGGACAACACTGAATCAGCATTGATATGCTACATTAGAGTCCCGGAAAACCTACAAAATGAGTCAAAAGGAAGAAAATAAAAACTACATAATGGTGTGTCAGCAACTAAAACTCTATTTTTGGGTCCCCCTCACCCTCCATTACTAGCTCTGTTGTTTTTTTCGCTCTGTTTTTTTTTTTCACTCTGTTGGCTTGAAAGCACAGAAAATCTAAAAGAGGACCATTTTTTAAATGACTATTGCTCAACACAGACCTGGGTCTGGATATTATGGTCTTTGGTGGAAATGTAAGGTATCTTCTGGATTTGACAAAGTAAAAGATGGCTTAATTTCTCTTAAGCTTATAGCTATCCCATCTTATCAATGACTTAAAATTTGAAATTATTCCTGTTGGTTTTGTTTAACTTAATCCGTCCTGCTTGTGAGAACAGTCTCACTGACTGTTTAATTAGGTATGTTTTGTACTCTCTAACTCTACAGATACTCATTTCAGAACACAGAGCACTACTGATAAATCTGCAAAAACGCTGGCATCATCTGTGGCTCATCTGGTACGTCAGCATCCCACTTGCAGTGAGCGACTCTGTGCATCATATAAAACAGAGTAAATGGTTATTTCTGAGAGCTCAAACAAGTTAATCAGACTAGAAAGTCAGTCTTCCCCTTGATTAGAATAACAGTACCACCAGCTGGATACTAGACTTGCTTCACTTGGGGAAAAAATAAGGCATTTAGAATTTTATATTTCTCCTCAGAGTATAGGGCTGGGAAGGATATCAAGAGGTCATATGCTCAACTTCGATGGAGTTGATCCTTTCAGAGCACTAGTTTTATTTATGCAAGTTTCTGCTTCTGCAAGGTTGGGCTCCTGCATCCCAGTGTGTGTTAAGGGATGTGTATTTAGTTGGAAAGTCATCTTTGCTCTGAAGGGCTGATGTTCCAGGGCTGACAGCATGGCTCCCAGCTGGGTCTTCTCCACTTCCCCCCCTCCATCTTTTCAGGGATCAGGTCTTTTCTCACCTGTCCCACTCAAATAACCATCTTGTGCTTCTGGCAAATATTCCAGCTGTGGCAGCCTGTTTGTGTGGTTGTTCCTCATTGTGCCTTCTTCAATTTCAACCCTTATGTAGGCAAATGACCTGCATCTTGCTGTGTTGCCACACAATAGCCAGAAAAATGGTGATAACTAAATTACCTAACAAAGTTATCTAATGCCTCACCTGAGACATCTTAGATTTTGAATCTTTAAATCCCCACAGCACATTGGCCTTTTGCTTACCACCTTTGCTAACTAAACAGGATTACTTGTTTGAGTACTGTTTTGTTTCTAAGGGACTGTCTACCACAGCATTTCAATTCTAAGCAAGATCTTAGAATTAGTTGCCAAGCTAATATTCATATATATGTGTGTGCATACATGTATTAGTTTGGCAACCAAAGATTATTTGTCAAACACAAATCCCGAATGCAACTGATATGAGTTGCATATACTTAGCATATCATATTTCTGTATTGTTTTGCTGTTATGCTATAAAAACTTTGAAGATCCACGGTGGGGAAGAAGGGAGCCAGTCGAGAGAACATCTTGCTTCACTTGTACAAACGGCATCCTCTGCTGCCGCTTACTTGACTTGAGGACTGCTGTAAAAGTTAATTTCCGTTTTGTTTTTTTTTTTTAAAAAAAGTAAAAATAAATATCTGTGCTCTTTTGTAACAGGTTTTTGTTTTTATTGAAGGTAACAAAAAAAAAAAAAAGTCTCTTCTTTGGAAGACATGATACCGGATTCATAATTCCCCCATCATTATTTTGCTCGAGAGCTAGAATACTATTTTCAAGCAGCATAAATCAGTTTTGTGCCACACTAATGTGTATATTTGGCGTTCTCCTGATGCTGTATATTGTACAATTGCTGCAGTTCACCTGTTTGACAACGACTGCAGTTTTAAGTTGATCTAACCAAAAACCAGAGTAGAAAAGTAAGTTTAGAAACCTCTTTTGAAAAACGTTAGTGTGATAATCATTGTACCTAGCGTAGTATCTCTGTAGCTGAGAAAATAACATAGAGCTGATGCTGCTGACTAAAGGTTCTCTATTAACGGCACAAGTAATTTTAACTGGAAATCTTTCAACTGGCTTCTGCAATCTCTGTATAAATGTCTTCACTGTAGAATAGGGCCTGCATTTAATGTGCTCTTTACTTTGTTAACGGTAGCCCATTGGCTGAGATGCAGTGCTCATTTTCTATAATATAGTGCTAACGTGATACAAGCAATGTTAATGGATGTTTTAACAGTAGAATAGTTGCAGGTCAGTGCTGGAATACTTTGAGGCTAAATGTTGGTGCGGTCCACAGCAGTGTTCAAAATACCTGAAGTAGAAAGGGATTTGTTCTTCCTTTAATCTCTCATTGAACCTAAATATTCTGAAAACAAGACTGAACAATCTGGAATTCTGGATGGTTTATTTCTGTAACAGCCTTATCTAAACGACCCATCATATTCTGTCTCTTATTTAGTAATCTCTTGTTATAAAACACTAATTTTAGCAGCACAACTCAGCTATTCTAGGAGTTAAGCTGCAGATTTAGGAAACAATAGTAATGGCATATGATTTCTCTTTCCCACTGCTTGGTACATGAGAGCCATAAACTATGTTATATTTAATATTTTCCTATTTTTTGTAATGTTTTGAAGATGTTTCTGCTAGATGCTGTGTCTTAGGAAATAACTGGGACACTGTACAGGTAAATGTGCTCTCTGACTACTTGTGAATTGTAGTTGTAATAGAAACTGCTACATATAGGACTGCTAGCACAGTGTATAGCGAGCCGATCTGTCAGACTCCACCCTAAAGCTTCTCTGTATGTTAAAAATGGTGGGTTTGGAACTGACCCTCAGTTGTCTTGGTGGAGGTAATCCGATTTTCTTCTATAAACGTAATTTCATGAGTGCTTAACAAGTTAGAGTTTAGCACAATCTTCTTCTAGGGGAAAAAAAATGATAAATCTTATGCTGGCGAGAGCAGGACTGTGCTGCTGATGGAATATTTTAGGACGCTCTTTTGTTCTTGTGATTTTTTTTTTCAATTCCACTCCTCCCCCAAGTTACAAAACTCATCAAATTAGTCATTGTAACACAGTGCTGTTTTGCTTTAGTAATATGGTAATAAAGTTCTTGTAAGCAGTGTTTTAAAGATTAGGAGAAACACAGATTAGAAGACAAAAATGGCAAAAGAATAAGGGTTAGATAGAAAGGGCATGGGGGGAAAAAAGGTCACCCTACAGAAATGTGCTGAGGAAATAACAATAAATAGAAACTATGCAACACATCTCAGACACTTTAATAATAAAACTATAATACCGATTTAATTTATTTGTCCTAAATCCTATGTCTGCTCCAGTATTTCTCATCTGGTCTAAGTCATATTTCTAGAAAGTGCTGGTAAAGCATCATTATTCAAGTTTCATGCAGGTCCCACTAAACCTGAGTAGCTAAACTTTTTGCAAAAGCTGTTGATATTTTTTTAATTAGAAGTGGTGTATCAGTATACACATAAACAGTCTTATTGAATATAAAATGCCTATACATTAAGCAGCATGTGAAAATATTTGCAGATTGAAGTTAAATATTTTGTAGTCTTGGAATAAAAACAAATTTGTGACTCAGGAATTTATGCTATAATCAGATATCATTAGAAATCTGAAATTATGATGATATACCAAGCATGAGCAACTTGCAATTGAGTACATGCTTTGAAAATTATTAGAGGTAATAGATTACTAAAATTATATTTGGTGCCTACAGACTGGGCTTTAAAAGTGGCTTTACAGATCCTTTATTCTTAAATTTATGTACAAGGTATTTATTAAGTGAAAGTTTTAATTAATGTTTGAACATAAAAACATGTTGTAGGTTTTATACTTCTGGCTATGCCAGAGAACCTGCCACCCCCCTTGCTGGAGGCATTGTCTTTTCATCTCCAAATTCTGCTCTCAACTAAATACCCAGATTTCCCTTTGTCTATGCAGTAGATGAAAAAGAAAGGGGAGGGAATATGTTGGCTATCTGCCACCATATGTTGTTTAACATTCAGTAGCTACTCAGCCAGCCATTGCTGCTCTTATGTAGAATAAATATTCAAATACAGTTTCATACATTTTTCCTGCTTTGCGATGTAGCAGGTTTGCCTGAGGGTTAGGTGGGTACTGGCACTACTGTTTTCATAATACACATTAGAATTAGCTTTGCTGTTTGGAGCTGCATTAAGGAACCAGCACCCTCACAGGGGGGAACGCTAAAGTTCTTGTTTTAACTGGTAGCTAGTTCACCCACAGTCATCTGCCAGGTGAAAAATATGGTGTTAGCCAGGCTCAGCTCTGAGTATTGTCCTGAGTACCAGAAACTTGAGGAAGCCCACGTAGTATAAATGTGGAGCTGTTGGTTTATACGCTCCCTGCTGAGAACCTACATGTGAATGGTAGCGGTGCAGTTGCAACCTACAGACGCAGGCAAGATGAGGTTGGTCGGTAGAAGCAGGGTGTTATTAGAGCCTCAGTAATAACTGGGAGAAGCAAGTATTCCTTCAGTGGCTTATACTTCGATAGATGCAGATGTCCTCTTAGTTGAGATGGCACTTAGTTCAACTGTCAGTTAGAATTATGACTATTGTGTTTCTATTAGTGTTTCAATAGGCTGCCCAGGGAGGTGGTGGATTCTTCATCCCTGGAGGTGTTTAAAAAAAGGGTAGATGTGGTACTTGGGGATATGGTTTAGAAGTGGTTTCGTCAGGTTAGAATAATGGTTGGACTTGATCTTAAAGGTCCCTTCCAACCTTAACAATTCTATGATTCTAGCAACATGTTAGATTGCAAAGCTTTAATAAAAGGATAAGATACTTTCCTACAGCTCTGTACTTATCAGTGTCATGGACTTCAGAGTATTCCTAGAAGAAACCAGAGCTCCCGTTGGTCATACTTTTTGGTAATATTGACCTTGGAGGGCTTCTTCACATTTTGTTGTCATGGCAAGAATTGATTTACTGTGTATGTACCTCCCCATTTTGCACACTAATTGTTTTTCAATACAAGGTTTGCTGATTTCTCTTTTGCCTTTGCTACCTCTGTGTTTGTCCAGTCCCATCACCATTCAGACCTCAGAATCTGGAAGTAATCTTTTCCTTAGTGGAGAAAAATGAAAGTAATTTCAGGCTAAGACATCTGTTTTCAGAATACTTTCTTACAGGATCAGTCAGTGTTAGTACTTTCATTGTATAAGAGATTCCAGCTATTGCTGCAGTATCACAGCTTTCTCCTGCCACCGCCTCCTTGTATGTCTGTCTTGGTCCACAAAACTGCTGATGAAATACCGTGTTTCATAAAGTTGATTATTGAAATCCCATACCAACCCTTTTGCATTCCTGAAGTCCTGACTAAGGTTTGATAACTATATAGTGGTAACAGATCTAACAGTAGTAACAGTAACTGTAGTAATTTTTCAGTTGCACTGGCTTTATCAAGTGTAAATTGTCCTTGAGATGTAGCTGATTCTTAACAAGCCACTTCTAAAGACAAACATGGGAAAGTACTATTGCACTATCCATATTTTATGAAAGTGTTAATCCACGCCCTACCCTTAATTTATTTTACCTGATAACTCAATGCTTTAATAGTCCATTTAATTTAATTAAATTGAGATTCTGTGCAAGTGAAGTAAATCTAATTCTCAATATGAAAATGTAATTAGGAATCAAAATTAATATTTTCTTTCATAATTATCTATGAACATAGGCTATTTGACAAAATAATCCATGGGTGTTCTGGGCTCATTGATATCTTAATTCGCTGCAACACCTTCCTTTCATTACATTTCACTGGGAAATTTCAATGGAAAATGTAAGAAGCTGAGGTACCAGGAGATACATTTAGGGATGTTCAAAGAGAACACTTTGATAACATTCATCCTTGAGCAGCCATTAAAACTATTGATACTGTACAAGCAGTTACACAGGCACACATACAGCTGGGTAACCACTCCTGGGTAGCACCAGGAATTTTGTGTATAACTAAGGGCAGAGGAAAGCTCTTAAAATGAGGGTAAATGAGGATACTATAAAACAATGGGGAGTACTGTGTATTTATTTATATACTTCTGCACACTTAGTTTTACTAGTTCTGTGTTGAATTTCACATCCATATACATTTCTCTGAGGGGGAAGACACTTTTTGTAGTTTCTGTACACCACATAGAATGTTAACATATGGTACCTGGGCATAGATACAGAAAAATACTTAACATATAGTAATGCTCAGTAATATATTTGATATCAAAGAAATTTCTATGAACTATTTCTCAAGTCTTAAAAAAAAAAAACAAACAAACCAGATTATTTAAAATATGTGATGCTTTCAAGATTTTTTTTCAGATAAGGTCTCTGGTTTTGTGGTATTCTGAAGTGATCACTGCAGCAAATATTTAGACGCTTTTTGCCAGACTTGTTAAGAACCTTAAGGTTAAATGATCAGCTGAGGTTAACAAAACTGCTGATTTTGTCAGTGAAGTGGCTTCTCAGCTGGTGTATTTTTATGGAGACATGACTGAGTTTGATTTACGAAACAAAATAAAAGGATCCATTATGCTCTTCCCCCCATATAATGAGTTTCTGTAAAATAAAGTAGTTATGCTGATTGGTACTCTTGCTGGAAAATGATTTGTTTCCTGTGGCTTTACATAAAGTGTGACAAAGGGGAACTCAAGTTCTGCTAATGCTCTAAAGTGTAATAGAAATCTTCCTTTTGCTCTCCAGTGATCTTCAATTGAAAAAAAGAAAAAAAATCACTAGTTCTTAGTCATTAGAAACACTTACAAAATCAGGTATGTTAGGATTGGAACTTTGGGTTTATGCATAAAACTGATGTTAAGTTATTAACATCACTATTCTTGCTATATCTTTATTTGGCTCTCTTTGTGTAATTTATTTCCTAAAATTGTCTTCCAGTAATCTCAAAACCAGGATGTTTTACAGGCTTGAAAAGTACCGAACTAGCCGAAATACTTTCTATATATAAATGGAAGCACCAATCAGTTTCATTAGTAGCTGCCACAATATTTCATCTCTGACTCTGTCAGACTGCGAGCTGTACACATCCAGTAGAGTACTCTAATCAATAGACACATTGAACTCTGTCTCGATGTTCATAAGTCTTGTGCAAACTGAGGAGTAAAAATGTTTTCAGTGCTTATAATTGAAAGAGAACTAACGAGCAGAAAGGAAAGATAGCAGGTGCCACTTTCTAAAATAAAAGTGCTGGAGAATCAGTCTACTACAGACTATTGTATACGCACTCTGAACTTGTCTCTTTAATTTCACAAATACTATAAATAACAAAACCAGTTTCCACATCTCCCTGTGGAATGTAAATAGCAACTGTTGTTTACGCACTTACTGCCTGGAGCTGCAACATGGAGCTATGGAAAGGAAAAATCATGCTGAATTATATCCATCCCATGGTGAGAGTTCTTTCTAATGTAAGCTTTATGCAAAGACTATTTATGTCTCCCAGGTTCAGAGTGAATGAAAAATATTACCATTACAGAAAGGTTGAACCACTTGCTTTGAATACTTTCTGGATTAAGCGTTAGACAAAATAAATCTGGAAGTGCAGATCTGCTTTCAGTGGAAATGGCAGCATCTTTGCTGTTTTTTGTACTGCATGCAGGTTTGACTCTAGTTGTACAAACCTAAATGACTGATTTCCACCACCGCCACACTCCCCTCTGATTTTTCTATAGCGTTCTGTTATGAATAATATGCATACAACAAAGCTAAATTTGATTTATTTAACAAAAATATTATTCACTAGGGTATTATATTATTTGTGTTGTCCAAGTTTGCACAACTGTGTAGGGGCTGGTAGAGGGCTGTAGAAGAGGAGAGCCTGCAGGTAGAGAGCCTGGGCAATTCATGTCTTAAATATTGGTACGCTGCTCTTTTATTTGAGTAAAATAGCAAAAAAAAGTTGAGGTGAGGAGTAGCAGGTTGTAATTCTCTTCTGGGACAAACATCAAATGTGACCCTCCTGTTTTTCATCAAAAAGTGTTTACAGTTTGGATTTAACTGAATAAATTCTACCTGTAGCAGAAAAAAACCCCAACCAACTCACCCCAAAACAACAACAAAAAAAGCAAAACCAACCAAACAAAAAACAACCCACACTTTTAAAATAAATAAACCAGATTAAGTATGTCATGTATTTGTGACTAAACTTGAAATATTCTATTGTATATAGATTTTGTTGTTTTCGATCTTTTCTCTCGAATTGACATGTATATATTCGTAGGCCTTTTTTTTAAAAAAAAAAAAAGAACAAGTAATTTTTCCAATTAATTTTCAAGGACTGCTTGTAAATATCAAGATGATGGATTTATGTGAATGAACTTATGAATATTCCAAGTGTGAAGTATTCTATCCTCTACAGCATTTGAACTTGTTTGACTTGTAGATATCAATGTAGTCTATTGGGAAGCCACTCTTCTGTGACATGTTTTTATAACTAGTTCTCATTGGAACCTCTTTGCAAACTTTTCCTCCTGTGGCTCTTTAAATACAGTTACGCAGAGGCAGCCAATAAGGCATTCAAACAAGAGTGCATAAATCTTTGTCAGCATTCATTGCCATTTTAGAGAATGAGAAATACTTAAACTGGAATGAAGTCAGATCTTTACCTAAGTCCTGATTGCAATCTAGTAGTAAAGACTCCTTCGGTGTTTGTGCTCTCCTAAGTGCATTGTATGTAGTGTGTTAGCACAGGCTGGATTTTCCTGAGTCTTTCACCTCTAAACAGGCCTCCCTGTGGATGCTTCTGTGATTCTCCAAAAACATCTTCTCAATAAATGTACCCCTTTTTGATGGGTGCACCCTAAAAATTGTACCTGCTGTGAAAGGTATTTCCTGCTTGCAATTAGGAAGGGAGATCTCAGTTCTGGGTGTGACTGTTATAATTGAACCAGACCTGCTGTTTGTGTGCTCTTAACTCAGTAGAGGAAAAAATAACTATAGGCAATTGTAGGAAAATACCTGTTACACAATGTCATGCTTTAAGAATCAGAGGGATTGGAAACAGCTTCTGCTGCGTGAGGAGATGAGTAGAAAAGAGATCAACAGCAGCTGGAAAGCCAGCCAGCTGAATCTCAGTACAAGGAAATTGTCAAGGGAAGAAGTTATCTCTGCAACATTGTCTGAATGAGAGGCACATGTTGATTCTAGAAACCGAAAGCTGGTGAGAAAGACAACATCTAAACTAGGCTTATGAAAAACTTAGGAATATGAAGACTATGTTGACTTAAGATATGATCTTTAGGTGGTGGTGGGCTGAGGAAACAGCTATTAAAAGCTAATTTGCTGTATAGAATAAGTGTTTCTTCCATGTTGTCATCTAGTGGTTATTGGAATGGAAAGAGACCAATGCTGTAATCAAGCCATTGAAATAATAGAGATTTTTCATTTAATTTTGACTTTTCTTTGACTCCTGCCAGGACTGGGAGGAATATTTGATTTGATTGCAATACTGGACTGCATTGTTACTGTTGTGTTAAAGTGAAAAATAATGATGGGAAGGGAAACAGAAGAAATGGTGAACTTATGTATTATCATCTGTGTGATACTCATAGTTGCTTAAAAAAAAACAAAAACAACAAAACAAAGCAGAGCAGTAGGAAGAGTGAAGGGTAGGAGGAACGTAAACGCAAAAGCAAAATAGGAACAACAGATATCTATACAATTATATTGCAGGTGTCAGTAAGAACACTGGTTAGATAAAAGAGCTTTCTCAGTTTCATTGTGCTAAACATGAAGTAGAATTTTTCAGTGCTGATACTGTGTACTCATCAATTCTACATTCCATCTGCAGTGTACTTCCACTAAAAAGGAGCTCGTTTACTGCTCGTGTGTTTACTTTTATCTCTATTTGGTGGTAAGTGGAAATCAAAGCTTTGACATATTCCATATATAACACTGAATAGATGGCTTCGAAATGCAAATCCAATCACAGCACATTAAAAAAAAAAATATCAACCACAAAAAAACCCTAAAGAAATTGAAGGGTGTTTGAGAGGGTGAGGTGAATGGGACTGGTGAAAGCTTGTCAAAAGATGAAAGAAAGTGCATTCTGGGCACTTGAACTATAAAAATAGAAAAGAAGAGCTAGATGCAAATGTTTTTTCTAAACACCAATAGCCTTACGTGCACTGGTCTCCCCTGGTATGAATACTAACTAAATTCTGCTCAGAGTGGAAGAGGTAGAGAGGGATCCTTACTTCCCTGTAGTACATCTAGACAAGTAGCAGCTTACCCACCCCCTTTTTTTTTTTTCCAGCTTTTTAAAACTTCAGTTTTGTTCTCATGTGAAGCCCTGTGAATTTATTGCATACAGGACACCTTAGGTTGCATTTTGGTCCATATCTCTGTGACAGCTGACACACATCCAAGACCTGGATTCCTTGCTATTTTTTTTGGATCAAGGACTTTGACTCAGTCTCCCATATGCTGTGAAAGTTTTATAATAGCAGGAAAACTTTGCTGAATGTCTGCTTATGGCTTTGTGGAATTTGGTCACTATAGAAGAGCAAAGACCAGTGTGCTCTATATTATTTGATCTGTGTGCTCTATATTATTTGAACATTAACAATGGATGTAGGTGATGTGGGATGATTTAGGCACGAATATGATTCTTCTATGATTCCCACAGCATAGACCAAATGGCTCCAGAGGGATATGAATCTAAGCAGAAATCTAAGCAAACTTCTCTAGTAGGATCTTCACTGGACACAGTACATTTTCCTGGAAAACCATTAGAATGATGAATGGCTATTCACTAAGATTTTTCTATAAATTTGCTATCAAGCTTACGACAGAGAATGTGACACTCGTGTCCCTGACTATCTTCAAGTCCTCTGGAGGGCTGGCATAATGGACCAGTCTAAGACATTATCTTTCCTTGTCTCTGATCATTATTTTTAAATTTTATTTAACGTCTGTTACTGAAGAGTTTAACTAGGTAGTAAAGATACATGAATAGAGTCTAAAGACAGCCAATTAATGCTTCATAAAAGGAATATTCAGCAAAAGGGGTAAAATATGTCAAATAATCAAACTAGTGAAAGATAAATAGGTCTACTAGGACCCCCAAAAGTTGCACATCTGAAATTTTCAATTTTCTGAATGAAGCTGGTACTAATATTCTTTTACAGTTGTGGGTTTCAGAAAATTGAAGATATTTTTAATGTTATAGAAAGACTTACTTCAGGTGAAGTAATCAAGGTTACTCAATAAGCATGTTCAACAAAACATTTTGTTTGTTAAAGACTTATTTGAGCCTTGTGATCATGTATGTTAATAATTATGAGCCTGGTTTTCCTCTTAGGTTCAAAAGGCAGTATGAAAAATTTGTTTAAAATGGAATGAATTCATATTTTCTCATGTTTTGTCTATCATGTATCATCCTGAAAAATAATTGCGTTCTGCATCAATTATTTTATAAGTATAATTTTACAAATTGTACACTACTTAAAATTATTATTTCTGTGCTTTCTGAACTTACTTTGATCTTGCCCCAAAACATCTGGAAAGTGACTTAGCAACTGGAGGTCACTGTTACTGCCTTTGTGTTACCCTGCCTGCCTGACCACAGGAACATCATGAGAACACTGTTGACATACTGCAAGCAACTATGTGTTGAAGCACATAGGGGTACATGATGTGAGTGTTGGAAAATAACATCAACTGAAAAATTTATGCAATTACCATTTCACAAGCTTTTTGGCAAAGCACAAATTTTAGTTTAATTAATGGATTTTCTTTTGGAGATGAGTGTTCTCCTGATGGTCCTTGTTTAATACTGTTACTGCTACATTGATGAAGTATTTAGAAGTAAAACTCAGTAACCAGATTTCTGGAAATCAAGACCTTTTTGTCATATGACCCAGCTGGGAGATGCTGAAATCATCAAATTGATGGCAAATGAATATGAAAATCTGTTAACTTCTAAGTAAAATACCAACAGGATAACTTTGCCAGTAAATAAAACCCACACCCTACTCTGTGTTTATGGTATGGCAAATGGATCACACTGGGAAGACTCAAATTCTCACTGTCGCTTTAGTCACCAAGTAACATTTCTGTCTAATTATATGTAGTGGCTGTAACTTCCTTATGGATCATGGTTGACTCTTAGTCTTGAAATTAAGTGTTGATAGCAGCAGAGAGAAGTCTGTTCATTTGAGTGGCCAACAGTTGGCCAACATGGCCTTTGAAAGGAATGATGGAAGTACCACTGCTGCTGCCACGTGCTTTACTTTGTGCAGAATCTGAACTTGATCGCATTGATTTCCTGCATTATCTGCAATTATCCATGGGCTGTGCCAATCATGAGGTGTGTGTGAGAGTGTCCCTGATAGAGGCACTTGTCCCTCAGCTGAGGTAGCCATGGTAGGACTGGGGCTGTGTCCATTTCTAGTGCTGGGTGGATGAGGGATGAATTAGCTAAGTGCCCAAGAAAATTGCTTGCTGATGGTAAGGGACCTAATTCTGCTTCTGTTGAAGTTGTGTAGATTTTTGAACCTGTTTTCCTGTTGTGTCTTGCTCTCAGAGCAATCACAACAACAGTTCTTTTTCTATGACCTTCCTTTTAACAATTCAAAGAGACTAGTACAGTTTGTACTTGAGGAACTCAGTACCTAAGAACATTTTTAATCTAAGTCAAAACATGCCATGACTGAGTTGTTTGACACTCTCGTCGTTGTGATGGTACAACACAAAATTGGTTAACTAGAATGTAGAAGTTCATGAGGGACAATTATTTCTTGTCTTCATGTCTGTTGCCTGTAGATTTCCAAAAGATTTAATATACCGGAGGTAAATAAGACCAAGAATAAGATACTGCAGTGTACAGTGCTGATTAGAAAATGATGCCCCTCATAAAACAGCTTTTCTTCCACTAAGTTCAATATCTTCTCAACAGTGTTTCAATAGTTGCTAATTGAGATAAATATGGAAGAAATATGCTTAGATTCTGCAAAGAGATAAGCAGCTGGTAGGACTCCTGAAGATTTTTTTTTTTTTTCTTTCCTTGAGGTAGAATATTTTCACCTGAAGTCAGAAGATAAGACAAATCACTCCATTTTACTTGTAATTCCACACTGAATCAATGCATGACCTTTGAGCTGATCACTCAGAGCCTCATTTTTCCTAGCCTATAAAATGAAATAGCATTCCTGTGAAGTCCTCCAGGAAAATGTTTTAGTAACACTCTTCAACTTGTTTCCATACGTATGAGACAGTGGTTTGGCGGCTCAGAATGTGACTTTGGAGTGTTTCTGCATATTAAGTCAAAATTCCATGAAATGCTGGTTCTATAAGAAACTTAAATGAGCCAATAGCTTTTGCCCCACCATGCCTAGAATGCTACAGACATTTTTCTGCCTAGCAAATAGAACTGCAAACATAGTGTAGTATTTGTTTCAGGATGGTTTGTTGGCTCAGTAGCATATTCTGCTTGAGTATTTCTATATCATTTGCAGTCGTCTTCCTGTGCTGCTGGGGAACATGTCATACAAGGCAACCCAAACTGGGAGAAGCTGCCATATAAACACCCAGTGCCACAGATGATTAAATTCTTAGCTGCATGTAGCTTATCCAAAACAGAGCTCCATCACCCAAGCTATTCAGAGGCAGATGTTGCTGGGCAGATGCAAACAGAAATGAGTACTGCAAGTGACTGTGAATCATCACATTAGTCGGTAACTACTCAAAATTATTATTTGAGTAGTTCTAATGTAGGTAGTGTCATCCAGAAATTTTGCAGGTGGAGATGTGAGATGCTTGGATCTGAATTGGCATACCTAAGCAAAATGATTTTAACCTGGACTGTTGCTTAGCTGATTTTGCTTACTTTCTTTCCTTTTTTTTTTTTTNACTGAGAAAAAAAAAAAAAAAAAAGAATATATTTCTCTCAGAAAACCTTGGTGCCTCCAAAAATTATCAGATGGATAATTATGTTATCAGAGTATAATATTATCAGAGCAAAATTATGTTAGCATACTTACAGGAGCAAAAGACAAGGCATTCGGATAGTATGAACACCAACAACAAACCACTTGAGGAATTATTGATGGAACTTGTTGTAAGGGAAGTGACATATGAGTGTAATTGAATCCTTTAGTGTGAGCATAGACACTATCTTTATAGCAAAGAAGTATACCGCACATCATATTTCTGTGTCAGCTTCCTGAAAATAAATGATAAATCATCCTCTTAAGATTCATGGCTTCTTAGATGGAATAGTACACTTTCACACACGAGGTGCACTTAATATTGGCCAGCACCTTGGAAGACGGAGAACTCTGACCCACCAGCATTTTTCACTGTTCTTGTCTGATCTAGTTATGGATCTACACATCGGCCATGTTAGCCAAATATGTACTGGTCTTTCTCTTAAGACAAAAAGTCTGTGCACTCTGTTACCAACATTGACGCTCTGGTCTAAGTAACAAAGGAAACCTTAATATCAAAAAGAGTCCTTATTGTGTTCCCCCCTCCCCTGCGGCCTCTAGAGGTTGGTTTGCAGCCAGGGTAAACTCATGTAGCTGTGTTGACAGAGCTGCACAGGAAAGCAAGGTGTAATAAAACATCTGGTGCTGTGAAAACCCTTAAGATTTCTTCTCAAGCATTGAAGCAGGACATATGATGCGCTGTCCTTAGACTGGAAAAACGATGATGACTTCTGACTGCATGCATATTTGTCCTGTCTGGGTACAGCTGCTTCTAATTAATTATGAGGGGAGGCAATTCTACTGTTTTACAATGCTTTTGCAAGAGTTTTCTAGTATGGCTGACATCTTTTGAGTGTTTTGAATTTTTGAGCGTTAGCTTGGAGCACGTTGTTTGGAGACTGTTAATAGACGTAGGGAGCTTCTGATGGAAGCTGACCTCTGGTGGGCTCCTTTGCTCTGAGTAGTAGTATATCACTGCAGTTGGAGTGAAGAGGATTTGCTACCAGTGCTGGCAAATCTTGGGGGGGCAGGGGTAAATGGGCTGTAAATAGAGGACTTTTTTTCACCACCTCTGAGGCCAGAATGACAAGGAGCCCTACTAATAGCTTTAACTTAATTTCTGCTTTATCTAACTGTATGCTCATCTCTTGGGCTTTTAACGGCTACTCAATTGTTATTTGTCAGAGACTTTGAACAGTCTGAGCTTTTTTCACTTTCTTCATGCTGTAGGGTACCGCTAACTTGTAATCTCCTAATAAGACAGTTTCACAACTGGAGTTATATATTAACTTGCTAAATAGACAAGTAGTCATCAAACGCATTTGTATTTGAAAAATAGTCTATTATAGAAGAAGAAAGTCTTTCAGAAGCCTGGAAAATTTGCTTGCAGTTCCAATGTAGTGGGATTCATAGAACTTCCAAACCTGTAACTTTTGACCTTTGTAACAAACAAAAATTAAAAATATTTGCTTTTGGCAACAAATATAATGAAAATGAATCAAATTAGTGACGTGAGCTCTGCAGCTGCCAGGCTGAGTTGCCTCAAGGCTACAACTTTGTTAATGAGCCGGTTGGTTATAAGCAATGTTTCCTTGAAGGAATATGGGGCAATTAATTGCCACCTTATTATGAGCTCCTCTTTTTCCTGCCTAAAACCATTAGACAATACAGTATTGTGGCAGAAGAAAACTTCAAAATCCTGCTGCTAATGGAAGGGGGGGAGAAGGGAGCAAGGGATAATTGTATTTTAAAGTGTTTTATGGCTGTGAAATGACAGCCTGTGTCTGGGGTGAGAGTGACAAGGAGCAACGGGTGTGTAGAGACTCCTCCTGGTATGAGTCAGAGTGCCCTCATGGGCATGTGGATGTGAACTCTGCGATACTTCAGAAATTTCTACATGTCTATACTTTGAAAAGTGACATCTTATACTAGCTCCAGAGATTCCTTAAAGAAGAAACAAGGTGTCTTGCTAAACTCTGCTGCATGTGCTTAATTTTGATGCAACTGCGTTTGAAGACCTGCTTTTTCATTACCCAAGTGTTGTGCATAAGTATTCAAAGCAATCAAAGGTGGGTCTTAAACACAACCATTCTCATTTGATTATACTTTGTTTTGCATTTCCTTTAAGTTTATATAAATAATCTCAGAAAAATGGGGGAAACGACCAACTAGGCTTTAAATTCTTGTGTTTGCTAAAGGGAAATGCTGGAATTATAGTTGCCCTCTATCACTGAAAATACTCTATAGCCATTTTCTCCCATGCAAGAATATGCAAACATACTAATTCTTATTTATTAGTGTTTGATAAAATGCTAATAGTGATTCCTGCAGCTGTAATACAAAAAAACATACACCTCCACCTCACTCTTAAAAAAAAAAAAAAACCAAACGGAAACCATCACCATTCAAACAAGGAAATAGAAACAGCGCACTGTCCTAAGAAAGAGGCATATAACTCCACCTTTTCCTTTTTAAAAGCCGGCTTCTTAGTTTATGGAGGAGGGAGTGAAAAACAAATTAAGACCTTCATCGTTTGTAACTTCTAAACTTAAAACCAGAATAACATGAATGAAGAAAAAATGTCTTTTGTTGTTGATACAGAAGGGGAGGGGGGAGGAGAACTCACAAGAAACTACAAGCGTTCTAGTTGTCCTCAATTTAAATGTAGATAGTGACTCTAATGAGTATTCTGATCATTAGGGGGTTTCCTTTTTTCATGAATATTCTATTTCTTCTATGAGAAAATGTTTGCATCATTGTATTTGAGTTTCGACTGTCTTTATTTTTAATGCAGACAAGATGAAACTATGTATCACAGGGGAAATATTGGCTATTTTATTCTCTTTCTTATCAAGTCCACACACAGCATATATGCATTCGTTATTTTTTTGATGATATTTGTTTCTATAAGAAGTCCGGTACCACGATGTATTTATTTGGCAGCATGACTCTTCTGGAGAAAGTCACCTACAGCTGGGACAAATCAGTCCTATGGCAATTCTAGGTTGCAGCTCTGAGTCAGTTGCAATTTAAGATTTGCACTTTACGTCACGCAGATCTTTTAGCTGGGATAACCCTGGAGTAGCTAACTTCTCTAGGCAGGCCTCACAACTGCTGCATCCTCCGTTTATCCCTCAGTGCTGAAGGAATAGCGAGAGGAAATCCATTTTGCATTATCTTTTCCTTCTGTTTATGGTCTTCCAGCAGCAAAAGGAGCGGAAGACAAGACAATGATCCAAAGTGTATTCTTCATCATGTTGTTCAAATTCTTCTCTCTTCTCCATGAAGTGTATTATTCTCACTCTAGATCTCAATGAATTCCTATATGGAAACAAGTACCATATATTTTGGGTAAACAGACTTCTGTCTCAAAGCCTTAATCTTAACACTCTGGAAAAAAAATAGTGTACCATAGGTGTCTGGTGCTATTTTATGTCCCCGTAATGTGTGGAATATCCTTGTGGAATTGCAGATATGACATACTAGGTACCTATACCCTTCTGACATGGGAGGTGGACACCCAGTGACATTTACAAGGTCAGGTACCTCCTTCCTGCCATCTCAGATCTTGGAACAGGGTACTCAAGCCCTACCAAGGAAGTTGATAGGATGAGGGGGAATGGCATCAATTGGACGAAGGTAGATTTAGATTACATATTAGGAAGAAATTTTTCACTTTGTGGGTGGTGAGGCACTGGCACAGGTTGCCCAGGGAAGTTGTGGAAGCTCCATACCTGGAGTTCTTTAAGGCCAGGCTGGATGGGGTTTTGAGCAACCCGGGCTGGTGGGAGTTGTCCCTATCCATGGCAGGGGGATTGGAACTTTTGATGATCTTCAAGGTCCCTTCCAACCCAAACCATTCTATGATTCTATGAGCCTCAGCTCAAGCTACTGCCTTCCCTCCCTGGAGAAGCGTGCTCTGTGCCTCCCTGCTTGGGAAGTTCAGCTCATGACCAGAACAGTTACTGTCCGTCTCACCTGCATTTTCCTGCCATTTATGAAGAGGTGGAGTATGTTGGGACTGATAAGAGTTGGTGTGCACAGTCTTTAACTTGAGTACCTCTCTAAGTTCAGTCCATATATGAACATGAATTAACCACTATAGGTATATTAAAGTTTTCTCTGGTCTTTTGAAAAATCACCTTCTGAACTACTTGATACAGGCAAAACTGGCCACTTTTAGTATCCCATGATATGCTATGGAATCCCTACCATATTAAGTAGTGCAAAAAAGGAAAGTAAAATTGCCTATCAAACTATGCAGAGTATAAAAATGGCACCTACGTATACTGAGAGAAGGAAAAGATGTTTCTAAGGAAGCTGCTGTTCTAAGCAGAAAAAAGGAACACACACAAATTGTTAATCCATCTTGCAGCTTGGCAGATTTACAAGACATTTTCCTTTTCAACTGAAAATACAGCAATAAAGCACTAAGGTTTAAATTATTCAAAATCTAGTACCAAACTGGACATTAATCTCCTAAACATAGAATTTTCAAATACATTTTCAATTCTAAGAGGCCATGATACATTTTTAGACCTAGTAAAATGTATTTCTGTCAAAATATGCAATGATTTTGACAGAAGTTGAAGAAACAGTATGTCAATTTTTTCATATAAAGTTTGTGCAGACCCTTTAACTAGATAGATTCTTATGAGAAGATGGATGCTTAAAGTTTAAGATTATTGCAATCTTCATTTCCTAACAGGAATTATATGAAATGACGTTCATATATTTTACCTGAAATTACTTGAACATCAAAGAGGTATGTAAAAGATTTTCTCATTAAGGACAAGCCACTCATTAAAGAGCTATAAGTAGATCTGGAATGGAATACAGTAATGAAATATAGCATCATCTTGTGAGAAGGCTAATAAATACTTCTCAAGGCCATTCTACAAAATTATTATTTTTCTTGACATTTATCAGCTAAATAAAGGCTTCTAGATAGGAAGTTTTCTAGATATAGAAGAAAAGTGCTGACCTGATTTTTCTAAGGTTTTGAGGCTCCTCACATGGGGATCTGACAGTAAATATATTTGGGGAAAGTTAATGCAGAATAAAATCATGTACCTTGTTCTGCATCTTGCTATTGCTAGCAACAGCAGCTAAGAAGAGATAAGAGATAATTAGTTGCTCAGGCAGTGTTTACTTACAAAAGTTTACAATCTCTCTCCCCACTTTTTTATGTGAAAGATTACTTTTTTATATAATGTTCTCTCACTATAAGAACTAGAAACTCCATGACTAAACATTAAGTGTTTACCAGAGTAACCCCAGAAAATCTTACAGCCTTGAAAACCTACCTTTGCTTGAGTGTGCTAGATGTATTTTAAGTATGAATTCAGGAACAGCTTTCACAGAATCACAGAATGGTCGGGGTTGGAAGGGACCTTTGGGAGATCATCCAGTCCACCCCCCTGCCAGAGCAGGGTCACCTACAGCAGGCTGCACAGGACGGCGTCCAGGCGTGTTTGGAATGTCTCCAGAGAAGGAGACTCCACAATCTCTCTGGGCAGCCTGTGCCAGTGCTCTGCCACCCTCAAAGGAAAGTAGTTTTTGAGAATGTCAGTGTGGTTTAATTTAACAGATAAATGGCTGTATTTGCAAAACCAAGTCAGTCTAGAACTTAGATTTTTCCATAATGACTGATTTTTGATGGAAATTACTCCTAATGCAGATTCTGACAAAAAAAAAAAAAAAAAAAAATTCCTGAATTTGCACACCAGCTTTAATATTTGATCTCAGTTTAAGCATTTGAAATGTTGCCTGATTTATTTTCAGATAGGTATTATTTTTCATACTAATCTGTTTCTGTTGGTCAATACATTTTTTTCCTTTTAATTGCCATTACACAACTGTATTTTCTCTTTGCCACCGTCTGGTATCTTGCGCTCTTATGCTGCTGAACAGATTCTCTCCTTTGTCACATTTTAGGGTTCTAAGATTTTATTCTGCTCCATTTCTCAGAGAACGGTGTATTTTGGTAGCAAAGAAAGCAACTTGGATAGCACCATAAATTCAGATTCTCAGCAAACTTACTAGCTTCAGTCTCTGTCACATCAACATTCTTTATGTTCCCAGCCTGAGAATTTTCCTTAATGAAAAACAGTGTGTTGATTTCTCTGGTTGGAAACGTAATCAAGAGGAAGCTGTGATCACTATATACCTTATACTTAAATTGATACCATATTCAGCAAAACCCACTGTGTTTCTGCCACCAGCCAGTATCTCTACCTTCACTATGTAAGCACTATTTCAGCCCACAGCTGTGCAAGGGGAATTCATCAGCTGTTATTTTTCTGCTAAAGATCAAACCAAACATCTGAAGCCGCTGTTTGCTTTCCACCTTTGTCGTAATCTTTGGGTGATGTCTTACTGCTTCACTTTACTGTCCTGTGGTCAGTAAACCTTCCAAAGGTCTTTTCTTGTTTCTAGTAATATTGCCACTGGTTTTATTCCTCCTATGTACTTAAACATTTCTTCTCCTCGTGTGTTCCTTCCGTGTAAGATGATGCAAACATCCAATAATTTTTCAAATCACAATACAAATCCGATAGCTGTTAGACAGCTACAGCAGGCTCTTCAGAGGTGTTTGCTTCTTTATGAATGCATGTTATTTTTCATCTTGTCTCTTTTCTGTAACACTCTCAAACTGTTTCACCTTTAGTAATGTCAGGAAAGTATTTTCTTTAAGAATGTGATCTTCTATTAGCCATTAGTAGCCTCTTGTTAATTTAAGGTAAAATGTAAACTCTCGGTTTGACTTATTTTGGAGTGTATGTTAGAGTTTTGAAGAAAATGTAACAGTTTTTATCACCTGTCATCTTTTTGTTTTCAAGTTCAGTCTCTTCCTGATGTCACTTTCAAGTACAAACTTAGATGCCATCTCTGTGATGAACAGATAAAATTTTATATTCACTGATTCTTTTCAATTGTTGTTTTCTCCCTTGTTCACGTCTGTTTGTTCAATATTGTCCTCTTTAGATTTGCAAAGAAGCAGTTCTTTTACTAATTACAAATTTTCAGCACATTTGTTTTGTCAGACTTCTCAAGTCTTAGACAATATAGAGATCTAGGTGTTTGATGTTTTTCATTTGTTTTCAAATGATTGCTATTATTGTAATCAGCTGAATGACTAATCCTCATTCCACTTCAGGAGAAATCCAAACAATCCACCTAATTACTGCAATTCTAACTTTGATTTCTAAGCAAGGTATTATGGATACATGTTTTGTAGAGAAGAACTTACCGAGCAAAGTAATCCAGATCACAATACCAAAACAACTTATTAAGTTTATGAAAATATCAGAGTTGTTATTATTAACTTCCTGTATTTCCTTGCTTCTTGCTAAGTGGAATGATTAGGAACATGAATTAAAACACCTTCATGGATCTTTTTAACTCTTCATTAGTAGTAGATTGACAGAAATAATTTAAGTTAATTATGCCTACATGCTAACAACACAAGTAGTTCTCATGTTCTTCTTCAAAATAATGTAAAGGAAATCACAGTGGAAAGATTTTCCTGTGTATGAACCAGTATCCAAGTCACCATCTTGCATTAGTTGCAAGTTCGTTGCTGCCTGTTTCTTTCATTCTGCAAAACTGAGATTACTGAGCAACATATCCACAGCTCCACATGTATCCAGTAACTGCAAATGTGTAAATGTATTGATTTTGGTGCAGAAGGAATTCACAAACAATGTAAGCGTTGGTTCAACTTGATAATTATCTTGCGTCTATTTTGAGATGTGTTGAATGAGCTTGAAAATGATGTAAAAAAATTGAGTCAACACCGATACCTTTACCAACAGGGATAAATTGAATTCCTAAGGAAATTGTCATTCCATCACTTCTCCTTTAATTTATGAACTATTCTTTATATGGAATGAGCAACTGTACAGACATGATGGCAGTAACTGCTAGTTATTATAGCAGTATTATCTAAATATGAGGTGTGTTGTTTTGCAATTTAATAAAATCCTAACTTCTCTGGAAGAGGGATGTTTGCAAAGAATAACAGTGTTCTGAGAATTTGTAAAATGATCGCTTTGCACACCTATATTTTATGCTAGAGGTTTTCAAGTACTCCAAGAATACTTGGGGGGGGTGACATTTCATATACTTTGTTCTATTGCAAAAGAAACAAATAAAATACAAACTTTCTGATTCTGCCAGATATTGTGTCATTTAAAAGAAGTCACCTTGAGTTGAAGCTGGCAGGAGATTTGTTGGTAGTGAAGATTATTAATTTTATTTCCTTTTTTGCTAACTGATGAGATTTTTTTTTTTTAAAGCAAGCATTCTTTCAATAATAATTTTCATCAAATGTTTCAAAAGGATTTTAAAGTGTTGAGATGGTACATAGTAGCAGGTCTTTCTTATGACAAATGGTGTATATTGACAGGCACTATATATTACTGTCACAGGTAAAGCTGTGCAAATTTTTGTATAGGTAAAGCTGTGTATTTTTGATACTAATAGAAAGTGGGGGAAGAAGACTTATTAAGTTTCCTTTTTTGCACACGAAATGTGCAGGAAAACAATCAAAAAGTCTATTCAACTTCTCTACTTCAAACAAAATAGAACAGCCTTAATTAGATGGAAAATATGTCTTCAAATATAAAGCTTGATTTAGTTGTTTATCTCACTTTTCAAAAATTGTCTGCACAACAAATACCTATCACTTACAAATAATTATTATTACTTCATGTATTGTTATTACTGCTACTCACAAATACCTAAATCAAGTCTTGATTTTAGAGTATCTTCCCTTAGTTTTGTTTGAAAAGTTTTGCCAAATTTAGTCATTTTGACTAATTTTTACTAATTACTGACATTTTTACTAATTTCTCTGTCCAAAATAAATAGTTATTACTACCAGGTAGTCCAAGGAAGGTGTTCCATGCATTCATCGGGGTTTTTTTCTCCCGAGTCGGTCATTTATGTTTTTCTTGCTTTGTTTTCGGAGGGTTAATGGAAAGACTTTATCATAAGTGGAGACCAGGTCCTGGTTCTTGAAAATCCCATGAGAGACGGAGTCAGGTGGGACTTGGGAGAAGCAAGTGGTGAGCTCGGTGTGGCTGTTGCATCAGCTGGGGAGACAGCCGTAAATGTCTTTCATATAGAGGGGTTTGTGCTAGGAAAAATGTGGGTGAACCTGGCCACCTCTTTCTGCAGATACCGACTGGGACCTTTGCCTGATTTCCATGACTGGTCTTCAACCACCTTCTCTACACACCTCACCCGTATGCAGTGCAGTTCTCCCTCCTTTTCTGTGTTTTGCTATCAGAAAAATATTTACCATAGGTCTGAGACAAGCTCGGCTTTATCCTGACTCTTTTGTGGTAAAGAAACTACGGATAGTAATAAGCATCATGGTATCTCATTTTTCTTGGAGTGCTTTGTTTTATTAATGTGTGGTACTTCTGTTAATGAATGCACGTCATTCTGGTGAACTAGTTATCACTCAGGATAACACTTACAAACTTGAAGGTGTCTCTTGATTTAATGCTGTGTGCCTGCTGCTTCTTCCTTCGGGGAGGTGACTGCCCTGTCTGGGGGATGGCTGGAAAGGGAGAAGCTGGACGTGGAGGTACCGGGCACTCCTGGGGACCTGCAGCCAGCAAAAAAGGGGTTGCAGGTGACAAGTGTGTCCCAAACCCCACCTTTTTTAGAAACCCAACCCCCTTTTTTCTAGATTATTTTAAAGAGTGAAGACCTTAAAGCTTGTTCCTCTACACTTAGGTTTACGTTTTGAAAACGCCAGTGCCTTCTCCCAGTGAGGTATTAGAAAATACCTCAATTTAAAAACTGCTCTTAAAAAACTACTCAGTCATAACATATATGTGCACATTTATGAATTGATTTGAATTTATTAATTGATAGCTTAGGTTAATATTTATTGATCTTAGACATGTAGCTGAATTTAAACATATCTTCCAGGTTAATATCAAAATGGCACTGTACCTAGATTAGTCATTAGCAGTCAATTAATTTTTTTTTCATGTGGAAAAACTAAATAAAAGCAAAAGACTCATCTATTTTTAGAAATAATCACTGTAAACCACTTAGAGGTTGGACAAGTATAAACAGTAGTTTAAAACCTCAAAGGGATGTCCTGATTTTCACTGTCATTAAAAAGTTTATTTTTTAATAAACACGTGTGTGAGGAACTGTGATGTATCTTCATACCAAGCAGTGTTATAGCTGAAATACTCTAACTGATTTTCTAATTCTACCCTTACATTCCTTTCTACTTGAAGACTACGTCAACAAAGTGATATTTTTATTCTCTCTCAGCTTTCAGTGATTATGGTTGATTTTTTTTTTCATTATCTGTATTTCGTGCTGATCAGATAAGAGCTGACCTGAGAAGCAAGCCCAGTGACATGTGGAGTCCAAGATGCAGTTCCTGAGTAGAAGATGTACAAAAAGAAAGTACAAGGACCTTGCAGAGATGATTATAGAATGTCTTGATCACAGGGAAAATTTCTTAATGCACATGATCTTAAGATTTACTCATTACCTTTAAGTTTCTAGAGCCTCTATAACTAGTATCGTTACTAATTTAGTTTTTGTGTGCTTGCTTTTTTAATCTCCCAAAGTATTGCTGTCTGATAGATTTATTCCTTGCAAGATATTGCATTTGGCAGCTTAAATATTACTATTAAGCCAGCTGCTGTATACTACATATTCTGAACTCGATTCTAAACTTTCTTATTGAAACCTATGCATATAGTATTTAGTTTATGGTAGCTGATATTTGTGATTATTATTTTAATATGTATTGTATATATAATATATATTTTAATTGTATATATGTTATATATAGAATACATGCAATAATATATGATTGTTGCCTTTTAATTAATATTTTATATCAAATTTTAAATAGGAGGCTTGTAATACAAGGCCCTATATTGCTCTCATGCAGTTTGATATTTTTTTCAGTGTCCAAGTTTGGTGGGTAAGTGGAAGTAGGGAAGACTAGGTTTACATTGTTGCACAGACCTGGCATTTCCCTGCTCTTCCTTCCTCCCTCCCAGCTTCCCCTCTGTCCTGGTTTGAGGGACACAGGACTAATTTCTCTTCCAGGAATTTTAATTTTCAGTAAGGTCTCTTCTAATGTTAGGGAAAATTCATTTTTGGAAGACTCTAGTGTCTGAATTTGTGAAAATATTTACTTTCTAGCCAGCTATGGTGTGTGAGTTTCAAGGGCTCTGTGTTTTTGAGATCACCAGGTGCAGGGATGAGGAGGAGTGAGACCCGGGTACTTGCCCCAAGCTGGCCAACAGGATTATTTCATACCATGAACGTCACATTCAGTATAAATTAGAAAGTTTTCTGGGGAGTTTTCCCTCCTTTATGGTGGCTGTGATCCTGAGAACTTCTTGCCCCAGTGCCGGACCCCTGAGCCCTTCCCCCTTCCTTCCAAAGCTGCAGCGCTCACAGTGTCCCACATTTGCTGTCACCTGCTGGGAGTGCACAGCTTCCCACTGATAGAATGGGCTGAGAATAATCCTTGTATATTTTATATTGGTATTGGGATCAATCCTGTTTTGTTTAGTATTATTAATATTAATCACTTAGTCTTATTCTATTAAATCTGTTTATATTTCAACCCTTGGGTTTCCTTGTTTTTTTCCCCGTTTCCCTGTCCTGGTTGGGCGGGGGTCATCGGGTGAGAGAATAATTGTTTAAACAACAATAAATTATTGTAGGTTCTTCAAACTGTAACACCTTCCATCCTGGACCCCCTTCCCTAGCCTTTTCAGTGCCCAGAGGAGGATTTCAGTGTGCCTACTTGGCAATTTGTAGAGCAATTTTGAGATGAGTGAGTGCTGTAAGAGTACAGATGATGGTATCTTTGATGGGACCTATGAAGTGGCTAAAAGGCTCCAGCCACGAGTTCCTACCTCCATCCTTCCCATCATCCAACTGTGTTAGATCCATTCATGGCCTCCCAGAGTGATCCTGTTTTCATACAATCATCCAGCTGTTGGCTGGAAGTGACCTCTGGGGATCCCTAGTCTCAAAAGCTAATTACTGCAGAGAATTGGGAGAGTTTTATCTGTTTGCAATTTTTTAAAATGCCAAATAGAAAGTTAATGTGGTAAGTCCCATACTTTATTCACATGTATCCATCTGCATTAATAAACTGGACTTGGCAAATAATCCAAACCCCAGGATCGTAGTAATGCTAGAGGTGGGCTGAAGGGTAGGAGGCAAGGCTTCCCTTTTGGGGAGAATATAACAGGATTAGTCGAGTCCATTTTCATTTGGAGCTCTTACTGCATACAGCTTAGCTGCTCACTAGAATTCAAAAATTGTAATTAGTCTAACTGGACAGTGATATATTCCTAGAAACTTGCTTAAGATATATCCCAAATTACATTTGTTATCTCTGGCTATATCATATGAGATTTACAGACGCATATTAGATGTTTCTTTTGATTTATTCTGTTTTTCTTTGTTTAGGATAATTATACAAGTAATTTCTTACTGTTTTCTAGAACACACTATTCTCCATTACCTGTACTTCAGGCTTAATAACTCTAACCTCAGGGTGAGGGAAAAAGAGGAAGGACTTAGAGCAAACAACAATAGCTAATCAAGTATAGTAATGATGCAAAGCTTCTTTTCTTGTCTATCTAATCTGTCTGGGCCAAACCAGGGCCTGACTCAATGTTTCTGTAAGTTAGTGACTGGCAGTTTGATGGCAGTTTGCAGTATCCAGCACAAAATTTTCTTGTACAACCAAACCGACTAATTACTTAGCTTTTGCTAAACATTTGTAGACGGAATTATTAAGTTATTCACAACTTTTTGCTTTGCTCCATTCTCATGTCTGTGGTTGATTATTTTGATCCTTTTAGTCAAACAGCCTTCCCTCAAATAACTAGTCCTTACCAGATCTGTCAGATAAGTATCTGCATGTACATGATAAGCAATCATGAGAAAATTATATCCTTTTTACTCTTAAGTATCATTATATGCTTACAATACATTCAGGTAAAACATTATTGCATCGTTAAGATATAAAAATGAATGGAATGGTTTATTTCTAGAGCTGTAAGACATAAAAGTAAAAAGTATCATTAGGGAAGTAATAGAATTAATGTCAACAGCTATAAATACTAAATTTTATCTAAGATCTTGATAGTTTCCTCTTGGAGAATATTCTTAAAAGGAGAAGTTTAGTGAGAGGAGAGTGCTTTTCCCCCATCCCACTCTTCTTTTTGGGAAATAAATCCCTGCAGGGACACTCAGATTTGTAGTTTTGATGGATTTCTAGGCGCTGTTTTGCACCCCCCTTCTTCCCCACCAGTCTGTTCCAATCCCCATCGCGTTGCATTAATTGCTCTTGCCTTATGTTGGTCTCTACCTTTCCTGTCAAACTCTCTACAAATGTCTGCGGCCCTTGGAAGTTCTTCATCCATTTTTGCATTTGGTGTCTGTTTCCTATATCCATAATCAGAATTATCTGCTCTGACTGTAAACTTGTGGAGATAAGCGCTGTTTCTCCTCAGGGCACTATCGCAGTCTTGGTTGAGTCCGCAGCACTACTGCAGGGCTGTGCGATAATGATGATTAATGACTCCGCAGAAATCCTATTACTACAGCTGGCTTGAAACGTCCCGGTGAATGTTTCATCTGTTGATGCTGATTCACAGAGCTCAAAACATGTCACCTGAAACATCTTCAAACTAAGTCCAGGAGCGGCTGTCTGGACTCTGCCAGTCTGCTCCGACTCTGTCCTTGACAGCTGCCCGAAGCCTCGTCCTCCTTCCCCACAGGCACGATATTGCTGTGCACTCGGCTGTTGAGCTTTTACGGTGCCACATGTCACCTCAGGTACCTCACTGACCAACCACTGAACCCTTGCAGTTTTGCTCAAGAGAGGTAGTGCTCTTTTTTCTCTCCTTGAAGTGTCTGAGAGTGTGTCTTTCTGCGTAAATGACCATCTCTGCTGAGCTTTCTGCTTTGTACCAACCTGTACACAACAAACGTATCTAATCCAGACTTCTGCCTGCAATAAATATGCCACGCTTGTTGCTGAAGTGACAGTGGGTTTGTGCTGATTCTCGACATCATCTTGGATGATATAAAATCTGGTGCTGCATCTTTCATCCCCATTCATGTACCCAGGTCAAGAACCAGCTTAGGCCAAACTCCAGAGCACTGCCAGGAGCCTGGGCTGGAGGTTGAATTAATCCAGACCAAAGCTCCCAACAATTTATTTGGGCCAGATGGAGTGGGGAAAGTAGAGATGCAGAATTACAGAGTGTGATGCAGTGTAGTCCATCAAAAGATACTGTATCGTGAAATCTATCCACATGCAGTGTGAATACTTTGATCCTAAGCAACAACCAGTGATAGAGATGTAAGACATGGAAATCACAGGGCTCTTGTGCTTAAATTTGCTTTTGGATGTTCTCTTCACCATAAAACATAGTGCACATAACCTGAGGAGCTCTGGCAGACCTTAACTGCCATGCTTTGGGACCCCTGGAAGCAGCCCCAAACTGAAAGGTAATAAATATATAAAAAACACGGGAAGAATTTCTGTGACTTCCCAACTTTATTCTAGAGCGACAGTTTTGAATTTTTCCAGAAGGACAGACCTTCCTTTTTCTTGGAAAAGTGATAGTCTAAAAGAATTTTTTTCTGATGACACTTTATGGTGCACGTGACATCTCAGTGCTGAAAAATGTTCCACAGTCATTTGCCTTCAAAATTAAATTTGTGCATGAAATGTTTGCAGTGAGTAGTGAGTTGAGCAATAAGCAGTTTCTATTGGCACAAGTGTTTTGAGAGGTGAAACACATTTTTTATTACAGAATCATAGAATCGTCATTTAGTTCCAAGCCCCCTGCCACGGGCAAGGACACCTCCCACCAGCCCAGGTTGCTCAGAGCCCCATCCAGCCTGGCCTGGAACACCTCCAGGCATGGGGCAGCCACCGCTTCTCTGGGCAACCTGGGCCAGTGTCTCACTGCCCTTACAGTGAAAAATTTCTTCCTCACATTTATTCTAAATCTCCCCTCTTCCAGTTTGAAGCCATTACCCCTCATCCTATTAGTACATGCCCTTGTAAAAAGTCCCTCTCCAGTTTTCTTGTAGGCCCCCTTCAGATACTGGAAGGCCTCTACAAGGTCTCCATTGGAGCCTTCTCTTCTCCAGGCTGAACAATCCCAACTCTCTCAGCCTGTCCTAGTACTTAAAATTATCTCTGAGTTAGGGTTAACAATCAGATTTCAAAGTTAACTTCTGCTGTTAATACTTGTGCTAATACTTGTGCAAGTAAATTTTAAATGTGTGTTTGCTCATGTGGACTTGTTCATTCATTCAAGTACAAAGGAGAAATATTATCAAAGCTTTCAGATGAATAAAATATTCCTCTAAAATCTCCAGTAGGGAATAACTGGAAGAGAAAAACTGCCTGCTGTACCACAGATCAATCCTGAAATATAAAACTGAGTAATAATGTATTGAATCATTTCAGTTTCATATGTTAAACAAAATACTTTTGATATTTAATGAGTAGGAGAAACACTGAATATGCTGTTTTTCTTATTCTTTTTCCTTTGTAATTATACTTTAACATAAATTCATACAGAAATCAGTGCCTCTTTGTTCCAAAGAAAAAAATCTATGTAGACAGAACTCAGCCAGACTTAAAAAATAAAATGAAGAAGAATAAAATCTACTCTGAGAACTGCAGTAACCACACCCATGAGTTTAGGTCCTCGTTGACCTCTGGTCAGGAAGGCACTGATATAGTAAGATATTTATTTTATATAAAATTTGTAATGTGATGTTACCGAATTAATTAAAGGTAGCTACTCTTTAGATGCTGAAGGAAACCTATATGAGAGTGAGGAGAACTTTTTAGAGAGTGATCAGCCTGATGGTTTGTTGGGTTCTGCTTGCTAAGAGAGTGTCCTCTGTGATGAGTAAACCTTCAGAATAATGGAATAAAAGATTTTCAGTGAAAGTTTAGATCTACAGGAAACTCTTATCAATACTAAGATCAATGAGGCCGTGCAATACTTCATAGGAAAACCTTGTTCAAGCTGTTCCACAAGGAACAGAAAATCAGATAAAAGATGTGAAGATCTATATGAGAGAGGAAAAGATATTGTTTCAGGTAAGGCATCTAAGAAGGTTGTTTTGTTCTCAGGACTTCTGAATTTAATATGTAAAGAATGAAAGTCAAAGTAATATTTTCAGCTTAACAATAATTCAAACTTTTTTCTAATCTGCAATGTTAGTGAATATACCATCTCTTACTAGTACTGTTCATCTCAAACTTTTATGATATATTCAGAAGCAGTACTAAAACTTATAAAAACTTTCCGGATAAAAGACGAGAAGCTTTTCACTGTTATGGCTTAGGTATTTTATTTTTAAACTAATGCACAGTTTTACTATTATTCCTCTCATATTTTCTACAACAAACTTTTCTTTAATTTTTATTCTTTATAGCAATGCTGATTTAACAGCAGTTTTGTTTTCTTCAACATAAAAGCATCCTGCTGGAAAGGGCTCTCGCTGTTGAAGTGCAAGCATTACAACATGGCAGTTATTCAATTTAAAAAAATCTCCTTCATACATGATTTAAAAAATCTGGTCATACTAGGAAAAAAATAGAATGACATTTTAGGCTAAAAATCTGTTGCCTTAATAAAAGACCTAGCCATTTTTTCTGGACTAAACAGGATTATTTAACGTGAATGGGTCAAATTTACTGAAAACTGTCACATTTCTTTAAAAAATGCTACACAAAACCCATGCACATACACACGTGGATTAGAAATGTCAGTCTACGCAGTAGGCATATCTTTATTTTTGCATGTCAGGTTGGTTGTTCCTCATTTATGAATTAATGTGATATCCATTGGCACATGTAGCTTTAATGTATTAACAAAACCTAGATATATTTGGCAGGTAATTGCATTTTCATTTTTGTACATGTACTTAAGACTCAGTTACCCCTTTTGGTTTGAACGCAAATGGCTCTGAGAAGGTACAACTTATTATTCAGGAAGCATCCTTAACTGTATCAAAAGGGGAAACAGTACATTGCAACAAGGTGGCCTTTTTTGCAGCAATTAGCTAGAAGCTCTTTATGAAGTGAGAATTGTGCAGCAGTACTGAATAGGGAATTCAGGATTGAGAATCACTGGAGTCCTAAGGACTCTGTCCTCAGCAATTGCTTAATGTAGCTTAAATTGCATAATGGGGGAAAAAATATCTATTTTGTGTTATAAAAATGAAACAAGTGTTTATTTTCTTGTTAATGTTTACTGCAGTGCTAGTATGATTTTGCCATAAAACATTTATTTAAAGATTAATGTAAGCATCTGTTCAGCTGCATATAAGAAATGCTATATCAGGCAATAAGAAGCTGAACAGTTTTCTTCTGTCGCATTGAATCTGTTTTCTCCGTGATGTATGCATACACAGTTGTGCCCAACAGAAAAAGTTGAGACGACAGATAAAGGAGAAGGGGCTTCTGGGGGCTGGAAGTGAGTTTTACAGATTTGCTGCAATGTGAACTAGATTAAGTGATTGTACAGCATGATGTTTGGGAAAGCAAATAATAAATCGGGACTAATTAAGAGGAAAATTTAATTGAAGAGATAAAACCCTTTCTCTTCCTCCACATTCCACTATGGCATAGAGTTAAGGAGCTTGTCCTTGTTCAAAATTTTACCATGTTTAATTTAGTATTGTTTGGCACACTCTAATTCTGGTTTCAAGACAAAGAATGTATTTTAAGCAGACTTCTTAGGAGTGTAGAAGACAGGTCTAAAGTGAAGGCTTTATTGAGCTGCTAATTAACAGACTTGACAGCTGAAAGCTGCAAAGTTTATGAGCTATTTGCATATAAGTCACAGATACAGTACTGGTGAAAAGTAGACGCAGAATAGAGGGAGAGAGGTCTTTTCACTAGCTACAGCAATATTATGAAAATAGTTTCTCCCGTGTTTCTCTGGAATTATTAATTCCGATAGGCATAAAATGTAGCTGTGAACATTTTAGTATTAGCTATAACCCAGGAAAATAACACTCCTGGGAAAAGTTTTGGATCAATTTACCAATTGAAATTCTTAAATGCTTCGAATTACGAACAAGAAGTACATTAGCTTTCAATTGTACAAATTATCATTGTATTTTTCTCTGCCTTAAGGGACAGAATATCTTAGTCCCTCTTCATTGTAGTAACTATCCTGCTGGTATTTGGTCCTCTCTCTATGGTGCTCTTCCTGATGTTTTTATATTGTTTCTTTAGTGGTTAGGTAATGCTGCTCTTTATGAGAGTTGGCCTGAAATAGGAAATTTCTTCTCTATGACTAAGCCTGTATGATATCAACTTTGCTGTACAGTATTTGCTACATACTGAACTTTTCTTCTTTTTGCAAGACACGCAGGAAAAAGGCTAAAGTTAATGATGGTCTTGTCATTTTGCTGCCCAGCTGTGACAGCCAGAGTTAGCTATAGGCTAAATCAGAGCCCAGAGAAACACAAGCTCTGTGGCTTCAGAAATTCTCCAATCTTGCAGTGCCTGTTCTCAATACCATAGTTGTTTCAGCAGTTCCTGGGTTCCGCCAAATCCCCAGAAAGTTATTGAACTTTTGAAGGTGTCATATCCCTGATAAAAGGCAAAACGTTTACTGCAGCATCTGTTCCCTGCTGGGATGTTGAACTAACTGCTTGTCCAAGCCTGCGAGGCTTTGCTTGTTGAATCATAGTATCAAAAAAAAAGGCAAAAAAAAGCAGCAAAATAATAAAAAAAAAAAACCTACTGCTGCTAAAGACTTTTCCTTTGTTCTATTCTGAGAAATTTGGAGGACTTATGGGAATTTTTGAATAGCTCAGATTACTTTCCATGGTGATCTTGCCACTCAGTTTTCACAGTTACTAAATTTATGTCCACATCACAACAGTAAAGTCTGTTGGAAAAAAGGCAGCTGCATCACAGTATCAAATTCAGATTTTTTGGGGAGTTGAATATATGGCTAGACTAGCTAATGGAGCGTACGAAGATCTAGCTATAGCTGTGGTTCCTAAGAAAGATTAAAAGATGTTAGAAAAATTGCAGGCGTGTTGAAATGTTTAACACCAATACAACTAGAGAGGTAAAGAAAACATAAATGAAAAAGCTTCAGGAAGTAGCCTGGTTCATCTTTCTATCCATGATTAAGCCATACTAAAGGAAATATAAAACCAATTCTAGTGTTGGTCATATCCATAACTCAAAGCAAATGATACCATAACTCTGCAGCATTGATCAGATTCCAGTTCCTCCAGGTGTTGGCCTCAATTTGAATGACATACGTTGGTTTCAAAAAAGGAGTCGCGCAACTGCTGCAAACCAATCCATGGACCTCTTGGGAACAGTGGTAATCAAGTAAGCGGTAACGCTTATCTTCTCCAGGGTCTAGGTCTAGAGCCTGAACGGTAACTAGTCAATAATTATAGTAAGTATATACATAACTGTTGAGGACTGAACCATATACCCCATATAATATTTTTAGTAATGGATATGAATCTCAGGAATAAAAAGTCCAATTCTTACCTTTCTGGGCTTATATGACTATGAAACTGTGTTGTACAGTTTCAAGGAGGGTCCTTGAGAGACAACAGCAATGGCAGTGTGAAAAAAATGTGTATATGCATATAATGGCAAGCGCTTATATGCATATAAATAATTTCCTGTCTCTGGGCTGGGAAAGGGAAGGTATTAAACAGTGCCAAACACAATACATAATTATTTGGTTGTGAACAGATACTTTTTTTTAAAAATAATAAGTGAACCTGCAACCAGTCATTATCAGTCTCACACTATTGTACTGGGCAGAAAAAATGTCTTTTGGGAACTGCATAATAATTAACTATATGACTAAAAGTACTCTTCTGAGAAATGATATAGTAGTTTACATTTCTTTATAATACATGTGCAGAGTATTCATTCCAACAGCTTCACCTAGCCAAAGATTTGTGTTATAAAGGCATACAATTAAGATTTAAAAGTCCTCCACAAATCTTTTTGCATTTGCCAAGACAAATTTCAAGTGCAGCATATCTTCTGATTTTGTAAACATCAAATATTTGCACTTGAATAAAATAAGTTAGCAAATTCATGCTACAAAGAGAAGGAGTATCTAGTGTTCAGTGTAAGTCGCTGGATGGCATATACCTGTTAGACTAGTTTCTGTTGCTGAATTTGCAAAAAGACTGGATTGCTCAGGCTGTCCTGTCTGCTAACGTACTTGGTAGATCAATTCACTCTCCTAAACTTCATATAGGGATCACGACTGAAATGCCCTGTAAATTAAATCTTCAGATTTGCTAGTTCTCAGCAAGACATCAATTTTTGGCTGACTTCTTTTCAGCTGAGAAGGTCAATTAGGTTCTGAAGCGCAATATTGCTTTCAAAGTGTACAAAAACATCTGTTTTAATGGTGACAGTAGGTGGGATCGGTGGATGTCCTATAAACTTATGTATACAAAACGAATAGTCTTAGTTTACTCTGCTAAGGGGGAATGTCACAAAGGAGCAGTGACCTTTTAATTCCAATGGTGTTCCCTGGGGATCTGCTTATCTCTAGCTCAGCCAGTCCCCAAAAGATTGAAGCTGAGCAAAGTTCTATTTGGAAGAAAGCTGGAAAAAGAGAGATTAAGAGGACTGAAGTGTTTGTTGGTAGTTTTTTTGTTTTCTTTTTTTTAGCTTGTTTTCATGTTGCAATGACAAATTGGCTGGTAAAAAGCATCAGAAAATACAAGCCTATATATAAGCACAAGAAACAGTTCAGTAAATCTGAGTGTAAACATTAGAAAGTCACTGACTTGCAGCATTAAGCAAAATGGGTGTTTCTGGGGTGTTAGTGGGTAGATTTATACACTGTAGCATGCAAACTCTGTAGGGCTGTGTGTACATCTTTTTATAAAGAGTGCTGCAAATGTCCTGATTTGGGAGGGAATAGTCTAATTAGACCTTGCAGGATGTAGAGAAGGCAAATGGACACACATAGTTTTGGAAAGGCAGACAGATTCAGTGATGGGAGAGTCTGCTTTACACAAGGAGTTGGGATTCTTCTGCTTTTAGCTCTGATTCATCTTTCACATCTTCTAAGACCTCTATATCCAGAACAGACACAACTCTGTTATGAACTGTGCACCTTTCCACTGACAAAGAGTTCGTGTATTTCTGCAGATCAAGTTTTTGTACTTTGGGAGAGCGCAGAAAACAGTACTTGACAAGAAAATTAATAATCTGGAGAAAAGATAACTTTCTGAGATACCAATCTTTAACTCTACAATAGTTTTTCTAGAGGAAGAAAAGATAAACCCAGAGTGTTCTATAAAAGCGGACTGTATCTTTCCAGTTATTTCCCTGTTGTTTAATCCTGACCATGAATCCAGAGAACCAGAAGTGTAGAATATTGCTCATCAGATTTTGGAAATTAGATGGCTCTACCTTGCATGTCAAATGCAGTTATTTCCCAATTTGCCACTAGCACCTTCTTGAAAGCCTTTTGAAATCCCAGTAGTTCTAATCCCGAAAGTTAGCTACGAAGACAGAGATGTCATGGTTTGTAATGTAACATGGATTATTTTCAAGCGAAATTGCTTGTGATCTGAAATTTTACTGTATCTAGAGTTAGCTTTAGGCTTTATTCCAAACACACCGTGGTCTACTACAAGCTACCAGATGGTTTTTTTACCTACTCTAATTTTCTGTGCTTTCTCAGCACAGGCGTTTCTCTGCCTGAATGTTAACCTTGCTTCTAAACTGCCAAGATCTCCTATCTCTACTTTTCACCTACTGAACATGAAGGAAACTGATAACCTGACAGTGGCCACCTGCAAAGGGACTGACGGAGAGAAAGAAGTTAGCTACTATTACAAAAAAAAAGGCATTTGTTCCCTGTTTATCTCACTGAAGAGATACCTATGAGCAAGAATTGCTCCAGAGGATAAGACCCTCTGCCATGGGCCGGCCACTTGTTTCTTGGCTGTTGTATTTGCTGCAATTCTAAGCTGGTAGCTGGAAAATGAAGCAAGCTCTCCTACTTTCTCCTTAATCTGAGAGAAAACTGATCTCCAAGATGATGTTATGGGAAATGAGAATAATATGGTACGTTCCTGTGAAGCCATTACCTCGTTGCTAATCTGCATTTCATATCTTTGGTCTTTTCTCTGACTGTAGTGAGTGCTGTTGGTTTTCTTACCAGAGGATCATGGTGCGTATTGTGCTGAGAAAGACCAAATGCTGCTCTTTGACCGTTCCTTTCCCTTTTGATGCTCTTTGATTTCAAGAAACAAACCAAGTCAAGCTATTCTTTGATTCTGTGTTGTCTCCCAGGCTGGCTTGCTGTTTCTCAGAGGGTATTTCAAGAGAGAGGGGTTTGGAAGAAGCACCAGTGTGGAAAGCGGGTCACCAGAGACTGCTGTATTTAAACTTATAGTGATTCTTTTTTTTTAATCCAGATTTATAAGCCTAAAGAGCTTCTTCCATCATGTAACTAGATTATGCAAGCTGAAGACTCTAGCTGATTTTTGTGGTATCTTACTGGCTACTATTCCTGTTGCTTAATCCTGAGAACCCATATGTTTATTGGTTTTGAGTATTTATGTCTTGGAAATCAGATGGATTCTTCTGATTTTTTTATTTGTTTGTTTTTTAAGTTAAAATTTTACGAGGCAAAGCTTCTTTTAAAATGAACCCAGTAAAACCAGGTATGTTCAGAAAGCAAAACAATGTTATATATCATAACATTCAGTTTTCTGGAGAAGCCTCTTGACAGTCCAACCAATGTCAAACTTCATATTGTAATTTCTTAATAATAATAACCTACTCATGCACTGAGGAATCATAGATAAAAGTCTAATTGTGCTTTTAACAATATATTAGCGTAAGCTGTTCAGAATGAGAAAATATTAAACAGTGTTCCTAGTGATATGTGTTAATCTCATTTTAAGTGGCTGATATCAGCACTGAAGAGATTGAACCAGTGTCAGTTACTTGATTTCAGACTGGAAAGGGGAAAAAAACAACAGTGATTCTGTGGAGAGGTTGCTGGTACAGAACTACCACTTAATATATTTCTTTTGTCTTTCAAAGAGAATTTCTCTGTATTGTTCTTTTTTATATACTCCTTTCATTTTTCATCTCTTGCCCTGAGATAATGGCTATTAGTTACAAGCCATCACATTGACATATTTGCAACCGATTTTACTAGATCAGTTATTTCAGTGACACCAACCGTCACTATGTATGGTAAACCTGTCAGCTATTAAAGGTAAAAGAACGGTTCCAGTACTCTGGTAAAGGTAATGAGTTTCAGAGGAAGAAATTATAAAAATTTTATTCACATGCAGTGATTAGCCCTCAAACTTTACTCTTGATGCAGAAAAGTTTAATTAACCCTTATGAGTTGCACATCATATCAGTGAATACATTTTGTCTTGCGGTGATGTGCAAATTCAGTGTCCAAAGAACGGCACCCTAAGAAGTCCCAGAGTTAAGTCTCATAAATCAAAAGAGAGACTATGTTTGTTGGGATGAAATCGCAATGGCCAAAATTCAGTGTTGGCACGTAGCAACATTGCTGTTGAATTATAATTGTGTCCAGACTTTGGTGACGTGATACACAACAAAGAATCACAAGGCTGCACTGCTGTCATAAGCAAAAGTTTAGCTTCTAAGCTGTATAGATTTAACGAATGGAATGTTGAACTGCCTGCTTGATAGTGATATAAAGGTAGTCTGTTAAGAAGAAAAATAAGGGGGGGGGGGGCAGCGGGCAGCAAGTTGGTGTAATTAAGACTGTAGTGACAAATGCAAGTCACAGCATAGAAGATCAAATTGGAGAAGTCAATAGCTTGCATAAGTTGATGATAACCAATACCTCTAAACAGTAACATTACAGACAACTTCTAACTCATTTTGTGTTCTAGTTTGCTTATACATCTTTCTACTCTTCCCATGAAGCTGATGAATGGTGATTTGGAAGAAGTGAGATTTGCCTGGTAGCATTCTTGATTGGCCAAATTTTTCTGCTGTCTCTCTGGAACAAGCCAGCACATCTCTTAATTAATGGATCTGATAGAGATTCTGACAGTCCAATCAAGAAATATCAACTGCTGAGAAGAATCCATAACTTAACTAAATAAATACTGGTTCAAATATTAAACTTGACGGAGAATGCTTTTTATCTGAATGAAACTAAAACTAGTAAAACATTGTGATCTTGTGTGAAATAATACAGAAACTTGGTAATTCATGCATTTTAGTGACATGCTGTTCATTCTTTAAAATATTTCTGCTTACTGGAGTTCAAGTCACTCAACCACCAGCTTGTACTACAGTACCTGTGGATGCTCCTGCACCAATGTAACGGTGCAGGTGATGAATCTTCATTTTAGTATAAATAATAAAAATAATCTCTTTTCCAAATATACATTAATGGGCTGTCACAGGTTTGCAGCACTCCTTCCAGCGGACAGTGGTAGGGAGGTGAAGGCTTGGAGCAGTCAGGCTGCCCGTGCAGTCCTGGATACCTTTCTTTCTTGTATGTTTTATCACTCACACCTTTGTTTTTCTCATGCTTCTTTCAACAGCTATAGCTACCTTTCTTTTCTCACTTTCCTTTTCAACCTGTTCACTTTTGCGGTCTAACTTGCATTAATCTTTGGTCTGATCTTATCTGTTCCTACTCTCCAACCCAGCTCGATATGTTAGCATTACTGCTTTTGAGGATAGAGACAGATATTCTCATAAGGGTTTTAACACCTACAAGTTTGACCTTTCAAAGTCTGTATTATGCTCTGTTTCTTACCTCTTCACACTTGTGTTGCAAAATTCAAGAGTTGCTTTCTTTCTGTATTCTCTCTGCTGGAAGCACAACAGCATGCAAAAATAGAATGATGGCCACATATAGCTTTGTAAGTGGCTTCTCTGTATTTGTGCATACAAACCAAAACTGCAATATACATATATTTTTTTGAACAATATATTATTTGCCTATGTGTAAATCTTTTCTAGGTTTAGTGTAATTGTGCAAGTTCATTTGATAAATATATCTTTCTATGGGAGTTGCAGCGGTAGAATAAGAGTTTAATTATGGTACAGTGTGAACTGCTTGCACAGAACTGGAGGAAATGTTAGACTGACACTGCAACGAAGTCAACTAGAAAGAAGAATAGAGGAGTTGTGTACACAAGCGCACACAAAGATTTTATTTCATTTAAAGCTTTTTTTTTTTTTTCTTTTCACTTAGAAATGTGCTTTCAGTACTTTGGGCATTTTCCAATGCAATATAATACCTCATTCAGTGATTGTGTCTGTAAAGGCTTGTAAGGACCTGAAGACTTACTAATATGTATGCGTAGATATACCTCCTATTGTAAGCATTTTGTAAAGTTTTTCCTTATGTTTGACTTTCACTTAAGTACTTACCTTTAGACAGCTTTATAGCAGAAAACTGTTAAGTAGGATTTTTATCTTTCTGTTTCTACAGATAGTTGTAATAGCAAATTTTAGGAAAATACATTTTGTTTTTCTTCAGGGTATGAAACTGTCTGTCTTTAAAGATATGTATACTTAAGGTTCTTTATATTCCTTCATAAACAGCTATGGAAAACTGCAGTAGAAAGAAATGGAGAAGCATTAAAAATTTCTTGCTTTACTGAAGATAAATATTTCATTAGTGAATGGTGTTTTTAGCTGTCAAGCCATGTTCTTGGCTGATGTAATATGTACAATTTTAATCTCTAACATCAGTTTTCTCTCCAGAGTTTATTCATTTCAGTTTTAGGCATTTACAATGCTAACTTTTTGTATTACAGCCAGGAAAACGTGTATTTCATCCCCATGCCACTTGGACCCCCTTCTACAGGCATTTAGATACCTCTGTGTAATAGGCTGGTTAGGATGATGTTGGTTCTTTGACTCTCGGGAACATTGTCAGAGGTGAACACTGTTTCTTTTGTATTCTTTCTCTCGGCCTCTGCTCAAAATATTGTTAATAGGTTAGTAGAAATTAAGCCTAGTATTGCCATTTTAAACAGGAATGGTTTTCTTTCCTCTCTAATAAGTTCTACTTAAGAAAAATCATGACCTTTTGTACAGAGAGTTCATTTAGGACCTCCAGCCCATCTTTTCTCACAATGTGTGGCATTTTTCTAGATTTTGTGTGTGTGTGTGTCTGTTCACAGCATAGATCTTTTCGTGTTTTCTTTTCTCTTCCACTGGAAACTTGTTCTTGCCGCTGACACAGTGAATCAAAACACTGTGTGTAAATTTGTGAATCCTAAATTCATCAACTGGTATCGCTGTAGTCTTGCTTTTTAAGTGTAAATGCCTGAGGAGCCAAGATATCCCCCTAGGACTTGTGTACCCTCTGACATACCCATGGTTGTTGGTGGTGTTTAGATTTACAGGCAGTGAAGTTGGCTTTATCTGCTTTGTAGTCTGAGGTCAATATAAATAAAAAACCCAAACCACTTGAACCTGAACACTTTTGTATTTTTGGGTAAGAACTGGATGCACATCACAAGTTTTCCCCTAGTTCCTATCTCAGTAATGATTAATTATTATAACAAACAGCTTTCACATTGCAAAATATTTACAAACAGAAAAGGAAACTGAGTAAAACATTTCTTTTCAAAAGAACGGTCTGTCATGTAATTCAAATGAGAAAAAAGGCAAGAAAAAAACCACACTTTCATTTTCACAATAATAAAATAAGCCTGTGTGGAAAGGGCCACTGAAATACATGCCACTTACTACTTATGACTGTGGTCACACGATTTAAAACTGGTTTTCCTCATTATCCTATTTTGAAAAGCTCGTGGCAGGTGAATTTGCCTGATGAATTAAAATACAGATGTGTAGCAAATGAACAGGTTCACTTGTGTTCGCTCTAAGTGGGAAAGACTGACGGTGTTCTCTGGGTTTTTTAGAGACAAACTTACACTGTATTTATTGATGCGTGGCTCTCTGATATTTCTGTTCGGTTTCTCACAATTGAATGTGTAAAGTATTCATGGAATTATCAGCTAAAAAATATTAGTTTTAAAACTTGGGAAACTTAAGACCATAAAGTTTAGAACTGTGTGTGTAAATTGGGTTAAAGCACCATGAGAAAAGCTTCTGCAATGGTCCTAGTTTATGAAGAGGCCAAACCAAAATGTGAGAATAGATTTATCTTTTTTTTTTTTTTTCCCCTCCTCTGCTTTGTTGGTCTCTAGGGGAAAAGAATTGAAATCACTAAAAATGGAGCAACAAGTTAACCAGTTTTCAGTGTTAAAAAGGTTTGCCCTTTTAGTTTAAACTACATTCTGAAAAAGCTAGGAATGGAGCTTTCACTCTAAACACGTTTCTACTTGTTAAAAGAAATTTTACCCTTTCAAAACAGAGGTCCACTCAGATCCCCTAGAATCCTAAAGAATTTATTTTGTCAAGGTAAATAAGTCCATGTGCAAAATTTTTACACAGGAATTCTAAATATTCTTATTCCTTTTTTTTTCCCCCAGTGCATTCACTCAGTTTTGTGTGTTTGAGTTTCCTTTTTATTGTTATGTTGATGCTTGGTTTCATCTTGCAGACATTTCAATAAAATACAGAATCTGAAAAAAGCCTTAGGCAGCGTTGCAGCAAATGCCTTGTCCACTTCCATTGCCATCTCCATGGAGTTTACTCCACAGCTAGACAGTAATGATAAGAATCTGAATAAGATACAATAGCAATAGGTATTAAATTAACTTCACTTACTGCAGCTGCTACCCAACATGGTAAGAGGATTTTTTTTTAAATATTAATTGGATTACAAAAAGAAAATGCATGCTGACTTTAACTTTTTTATTTCTTCTGGCACTCTGCATGGCTTGATTTCTGTTTGGAAAGTTGCAGTCTGAAACTCCCTATGAAACAGAGCTGTCTGTCTGAGACATCATATATCCATTAAAAATATTCAAGCAGAGAATCCTTTTTTGCTCAGCAGGATTTGAAGGGCATTGCTAAGAAAATAGAAATTTCTAAAATTATCTGATTTTATGTTGAACTGAAGCCATATGTCACGAAGATGAAAACATGCCATAGTTACTGATATCAGAGCTTTTCCTTTTGCCCCGATTGCGTTAGCTTAAGTACAGAGAAATATACTTAATGAATCTATGGAGACAGTGATTCACTTGTTTTCCTTTATTTAGATTCAGAGCAGGATGGGTTCCAAAGGTACTAGATATCCAGTAATCCTAATAAAGTCAGCACAAGCTGCAGGTGTTTCATACTGCTGGAAATAGGGCCATAATGGTTTAGTGAAAAATATACTGCCTGTTTAAAGAAATACAGCATAGAACAGTGTTTATCAGATTCTGATAGACAGCTAGCCAAAAGCCTTACACAGACTAGCACCACATTTTAACGAGTTATATTAATCTATCATAATTCTGTGAGGTCCAGAGAATTTACTACACAAATTAATTTGGTTTGCATGCTTTGCAAAAAGTATAAAAATATCCAGGAGAAAAATATATTCCACGGCTAAGAATTCAGAAATAAATAGCTTAAGAAATTCTGCTGGCTTCTTGCCAAGAAAATCTTTGATCCTTCTCATTCCATGTTTGTATTTAGCAGATGAGGTTCAGTTCCTCACAGTTCCTATTTGAACTGTGTTTTGTGCTTGGAAAGTGCTCTGCACTTCAAAAAATAGTATACTCTAGCCTGTCAGTACTTCTGTCCATGGCATGTGTTGAGTTGCATCTGTAGACATTTCGCATATGTAGATGTTCAAGGCAAAAATAAACTTTTGCTTTTCAGACTACTTTGCTGCACTGATTTGACAAGCGCAAGGAGAGGAAGCATGGTCTTTCTGTACATTAACAGTAGAGTTTACTAATTTTCTCTGGAACAGAGTGAAGGGAGTTAAGTTGCATAATGGTCTCCACAGATAAAACAAAGAGCCTCAGGTCTCAGCTGTGAATCCTCCCTTGCCTGCGATTTTGATGATGCACTTTCCTCTTGGATATTGTAATGACTGTGAAAAGCTGATGATCCCTTTTAAAGTGAGAGCACCTCTGGTTACACACAAAGTAAGTACTGGACAAAATCAAAGTTATATTACGTTTATCTTCTATGTATTCAACTGAAGGCAGGAATTCTGTTTGTAAGATTTTGCAGAAAGAAGCAAATATAGCTTCAACTGAGGGCCTCTTTTAAAGAGGTAAGATCATCTAATAGACTTGCATGATACCATATGTATCGAGAAAAATGGTCAAAACCATTAAACACTGAAAATTATTTTTGAAGTACTTTTTAGAGTTAGGATTTGTAGTTCAAAAGAATTCAATAAAATGTTGTTAAGCTTTTACTATAAGCTTGCTCTCTTGCTGTTACTACATATTTTAAATATGTTGCATTGACACAGTAACTGCAAATGTGGATTTAGAGATGTATTTTCACCATTTGAAAATAAGACCGTAAGGAATTTAATATTTTCTAGTTGAGTACCTGCCCAAGTAAGGCCGGCTTTGTGTTTTCTGAGCGATATCTACCTTTTATTTTTTTTAAAAAAAAAGGTAATCTCAACACAGACCCCTCAGTGATAGAGATTCTACAATCAGTCTGTGCAACCTATTCCCTTACTTCATTGTTCTCTCCTTGAGAAATATTTTCCTAATGCCTGACCTGAACCTAAACTCAAGTATGATCCCTTTCTTTTGCTGTCTAATGTGAAGACAAGAGTTTAATCTGGTTTCTCCTTGTAGCTTTCTCTGTTTGAAGACTCTTGTGTGGTCCTTTGTCAGACTTCTCTTCAGTTCCAAGCTGTCCAGGTAGGGATTCTTGTCTTGGTGCTTGTCCGCATAGCACAGTCAGTTCTTGATTCCTGTGAGCTATAACAATGTACAAAAGGGACTGTCAATAAATATTGTTCCAGCATCCTATTATACTATTCCTAATGCCCTGCCAGGTAGCCTCTGAGTTAAATATATTAGTTGTGCTGTCAGTTTAAAGAGCAATGGACTGAAAAATGAAGATAAGACTCTTGCTTTCTCTCCTAAATATCAACTTTTATTCCATATATTTATTGAACCAAAAAGTTCAATAATAAACTAACTCAGTTCTGAGTTAGTTACAACCTGGCGGCAAGCTGTTATGGTGCATTTCTTCTACAGCCTGATTCTTAGATTGTTACCTAGAGACATTTTGAAAATCCTCTGTGGTCCTGCTTTAAGACGGTACAAAAATATCTTCGAGTTCCTGGCATAAATCAATCTGATGGGAATGTTATCGCAAATAACCATATCATAACAGAACATGTGTTGATGCTTCTGCAGTACTCATAGCTTTCCATCAAGCACAAATCCCTTAGTCTTTCGCAAGATAAAAATGATATTAACACCCTTATGTACACTGGTCTGAGTCTGGTAATAGTAATATTTGTGATTTTGCCCCAGGAGGGAATATACCAATTTCATGGAAATATGTTCTTCATATCATGGTGGAAAAACTTGACTTTAGTGGAGGAGGGGTTGAAGGGAAAAAGGAAAAGTATTATAGAATTTTCTGTGCTGTCCTACTAATAGGCTTTTCTCTAATTCTTATTTGTAGTTAGTATTTTGCAGAGTTTGAATACAAATTTAAGTCTCCTTTTTGTTCTTGAATGGGTAGAAACTTTATATTCTTGGCACTTCTCTGGAAATCTAATTCTGTGTGCATTTGTAATTTTACTTAATAGTATTCACTTATTTGAAAAGGTCACAGCTCCACAACATCAGTTGGATTTCTGTGGGTAGTTAACAGAAAAATAATAAATGTGACAAAGACGAGCTTGTATTTGACCAGGTTATTCTGTTCCTTGTTAGCTATCTAAAAGCATACTAATAATTGCTGTGTGACTGTCTAGCAAATGCAACCACCATTTGGTTAATCAGCTGAGAATAAATGAAGAAGAAAAACTGTTATTTGTCATCTTTTAGAACAGACAACATATCTCTTCCTAAATCTGTCTCAATTCTTAGCAACGGTTCTCAACATGCACGTTTGTAGGAAAACCAAGGTGCATGCCTCATGAGGATGCAACTTCTCCAGCGGCTTCAGCCTTCTCCCAGGAGGCGTTTGTGCTCTTTGGTATCCCATTAGTCTTCAGTATTCTGGACACTTCTCTGATTTACTTATTTTTAAATAAGAATTGCACTGCTACCTCAGTAGTTGAAAGTAAAAAAAGATACTTCAGGCAAGTGGCGGTCACAGCAGCATCTGCAGCTTACTACTTCCAGTGACTTGACTTCTGTGCGGTATGAAAAGGAAATACTGCTTGCTCTGTCTCATTTTCTGTTTCTTAAACTACCTTTTCTATGTCGTATCCTCTCTGCTCTGCCATGATAATCTGTTGGACTGTTGAAAAGAGAGATATATTAGGGAAACAACGATCTGAAGAAAAAAAAAGAAAAAAGGAGGAAAGTGCTGCTTTGGTGTTCGTTTCTACCGCGTTTGCTGAGATAGCCGCTTCTGCAGAGTGCTGCTCACAGGAGTGCTCTTTGCTCATCGTGGTGAAAGTAGACTTGTGCTCTGGTTATCCTGTGCCTGCGCTCTCCGCGGCCCCTGCAGCTGTGAGACGGGAGGAGGGGAAGCTGGCTGCCTGGGGTGGCAGCTGTGCTAATGCCAAAATAGAGCCAAATGCTATTATTGCCTTCCGTGTTGTTACCAGGGGCGTTGGTACAGCCCCCAAGCTTTTTGAAATGAAATAGAATAGAGGCTTCTTGTTTAGGAGCTATGATATTTCTTCCATTTCCATGTAAAAAATTTCCCTTTTGACTGGAACAAACTATGGAGCGCTCACTGCAAAGAGAAATGAAAGAAATACCAGGGCTATCATCCAAGGTGAAATTCAATTCTTACCTTTTCTATTATGTAAATGTGAAGCAGAACTATTATCTCTCTGATGGAGACTGTACTTACTGAACATAAAGTAATACAGTTCAAGCAAAATTGTTAATGATTTTATATAGATTTACTGGTAGGGAAAATAACCTTTTTGGGAAAATATGAGTTACTAAAAGATGATTCTCACCTTTAGACAGAAGTATAGTTACTATTATTATATACTGAAATAAATAGCTTTATATTCTTTTTTGCTCAGAGTATTCGGTTTTATACCCAGTTTTTCACACTACGTAGCAGATATGCATCTTTCCTGCAGATTATTTCTTGAAAACCTAATGCTGCATATGTATATATATGGCTTGCTCTGACACTAAGGCTTTCTAGAGGGAAGTCTTAGGTAGATAAATGTATTTCTTATTATTTTCCAGCATCTTTCTCTTTCCACTTCATGTCGCGATTATTTGGATTTGCTGTGTTCCTAACTACAGCAAAGTAATTGCTACGTGCTTTAAAAAATTCACCATATGCATCTAAATACTATCAAGCAGAAAAAAAACCCCAGACTAAATCTTTACCAGGGAGTATCTACCTATTCACATTTGTCATACGCAAGTTTCCAAAAATTTAATAAAGATAAATATAAGTCAGTTGGATAAACTTTGATTGTTCTCACCGTTTTTGTTCCTAGGGGGGTGGGGGTGGGGTGTGGAGATATTCTCTAATATTAAACTATTTTCTAGTATTTTCTCTGTATTTTGGCACAATCATTGCATTGAGCCAGCAGGATGATTTCGTTCTGAACTTGACTGGCAGTTTATTCTGTTTAATCAACTGTCACAAGTTAGGTATTTCATTTTCTATAAACCTGAGTCCTTTTCAGATCTGTCAATAAGCTCTTGTCATCTTTTTCATATATATAGTTATGTCTTGCTCTGGGAAGGTTAAAAAACACAGTAGTACAAACGAAGGTGATGGCCCTCAACTAATCCCGGAAGGGGAAGCAATTAGTTTAGTTTGGAGCAGATCCTTCTGATGGCAAGCACTTCAGAGAAGAAATTTACACACTCTTCCTGACACATCTTCTGCTGAGTACATTACTTTGAAAATACTGGATTATCATTAATCTTCTTGTACACATAAATAATCAAGAAACTATGCGCTTCATCCACAGCCTAAACCACATTAACAGTAAATATATCAGTGCACAACCAGCACTCAAGATTAGATAACACTGAAGTATCTCAGATCTTCTGCTTTATCTTCCTCCAAATCTACTCATCTATTCACCCCACCTCGACTGATGGTCCTCCAGTCTGACGTGAAGCCACGGCTCTGGGTGACAGCACCTTCACAAATCACTGTCCATTTCTTTCTGAAGCGAACTAGAGGGGCAAAGATTTGGTCTTTGTCTGTGTAATGAAAAATGAGAATCTGGTTCTTTCTTTGAGGCTTTAGCATTGATAGTCAATTATCTTTTCAAGAATAGGAATTAATTTTCTGAAAATTAATGCATATACTTAAATGTGTGCTTCAAAAGATGTCTAAGGAAAGTGATGAGAGGAATTAATTTCATTGTAGGTGGCCAATACTTTTTTAATAAATAAACTCCTGCAGTTACTTCCCTTTGAAACTGAAGTATATCTGAACTTTTTGAGGTGCAGAGGAAGAAGGTTGAAACAAAATAATGTGTATATGATGAACAGTGTGAATTTCTCACATCTTTTTGTAAGCATGAATGGCTCCTTTCTTCTAATTACTTTGATTCTGTTCATTTAGGATTTGTACGGTACCTCAAAGCAAACTTCATTCCTTTTCAAAATACTTCTTACTTTTTTTTTTTTTAAAAAAAGCTGGTATCTCCCTAATTTTATAGTTTCCCTACTTGACCCTGGTTGCAAAGATTTATTTTTCTAAAATATTATATACATACTAAAAAACAAATTCTTTTCATTTTTACCTCATACACAGATGTCCACATTTGTCCCAAACCTGCTGTTGCTCCCTGTTTTTGCCGAAGCCACACATGGTGTTACAGTTGTCACAAGTACAGCACCTTAGAGGTATAACAGTGGTATAGATGGAAAGCTGGGGGGGGGGCACAAAATCAAATATCAATATCTGCCTACTAACATAACACAGCCTGCCATCATGGACAGATATATAAGGTGGGCTTTGTTTATGATTACTCAGGAGTTATCCAGCATTGTAAGTCTGGATGTTTTATCATATTTTTATTGTATGAAACACTTTTGCTAAACGTGCTAGGGATGAAAACAGACCTCTAGTTGTATGTAAAGTGACCAAATACATTTCTAAACATAAGTACTTTTTTTTTTTAGGAAGAATTATTTTCCATCCTCATAACTTGTTATATGTTAACTGCCAGCATTTTTTTTCTTAGCTTACGGGTAAAGATAGTATCGGTGAGCCAAATCCTCAACGAAGGACATTATAGATGC
>VZSZ01006521.1:99260-179623 GCA_013398815.1 Ibidorhyncha struthersii | reverse complement strand
CATTATAGATGCAGTCAAAAAAAAAAATCCTCACGCTATAGCATTGCACAGGACCAATTTGTATGCTTTTTATGTATGTTATTGTTTATCAGGTATTGCTTGAGAGAGTATAGAAAATATTGGGAACTGGAGGAAAAATTAGGAGATTGAGAGAATTTATTTAAATGAAAACTAAGTATATTCACCTTTTTTTTTACTATTGTTCCAAGAGTTTAAGTCTTTTCTCTAACCTGCTTCTCATGTATATAATCTACTATAAAGATTAGTGACGAAAAGAATGTATGAGTGTCAGAGGGTAAGTTCACCCATGCATACCATCTTACCGATGATTTGGGAGGCTGCTAGTGGAGAGAAAATTATTACAAGAAACATGAGAGCAAATAGAGACAGAATCACTGAAAAGATCCTTTTCAGTATTTCTGCTCAAACTTATCTTCTCTTCTTCTCCAATTACCTATTGGGGGGACACCCCAAAATTTCATGTATCCAATTCTTTGTGTCTCTTAGGAGGAGATGTACATGTTCCAGGTCCAGAAGCCCAACAGTGTTAGGTACCATACAACTCAAATACAGAGACTACTTTTACTTTAAGTACAGATAGTCCAAATGGACAAGGCAGAACACAATGTTCAGGAAGTTAAAGAAAATTTCTTCCCGTATATATGAAAGGAATGAGCCTTTATATCATGACAGTGTATGAAATTAAACCATGGCAATGCTTCTGAAATTTTCCAGTGAGCTTGATACCGTGATCTCTGTGTACTTGTGCTATCTGTTGAAGGAGCTTCACCAGATCAAATAGTTGTATTATCTCACTTAAAACTTTGAAATGTATACATTACATTAAGAGAATAATACTTCATATGCCTGTTTAATCTAGTTTATGTATTGACAGATAGTCCATTGCTTGCAATTCACATAAACATACAGAGTACATTTATCTATGCAACAGTCGAAAACATGGTTTGCTTAGAATAAAATAGAATCTGACAGACTGGATACTTGATGGAGAAATCACGTACAATTATTGTTATTTCTAAGAAGTTTCTGAAAATATTTTGTAACTAATTTCTGCTCTATCTCCGTGAGAACTTCTATTCTTCCTTAGAAGCACTGAAGGACTACAGGCCGTGTAACCCTGCCTGTTCCCACACCAGTTAGTATTCTTGCAATGACAGCAAGAGAGAAAGCTCCCCCTCTGTTATACATTACTGTAGAACAGAAGTGTGAAAGGGGGCTGCCTTGTATCGCTTGATCTGTGTTTAGGAATACGAATAGTAGAATGGTATGCAATCGTTCAATGCACTAAACAAAAAAAAAAAAAAAAAAAGTGTTAATACAGACACTTGTTTCCCAAAGCAGAAGGAAAACGAGATGAATTGCTGCCATCCTAACTTATCTTCCCCTTTAATCCTGAGTAGCAAAACTCTGCCCTTCCGTTTGCTCACAGCAGACTGTAACATTTTAGTGTTGTTCCATATCTCTGTTGTGCACCTAACAGAAGAACTTGACTAAACTGCTTCTGGGTTTAGGCTGTCGCGCAGACTACAGCTAACAAAAGGGGCCTGATATTTCAGCTTAGTTAAGGTCTCCAAGCACAGATTTCTTCCTAATTTTGGTACATACATGATAACGTGCCTTTGAGAGCTATCTAGCATGACTGAAAAATGCATAATCTCATGTATATCCTATTTCGTATCACTTGCATAATAATTAGTGTCAGTGCTTGTTAAGTAGGTAGGCCATTTATGAAGTATGCGCATCAGATAATTGCAGTTTGAGTAATTAAATCAGGTTTGGAATTTCTGTGCTGTTTGCAGTGTAAGAATTTGTTCAAGTACTCGACAAATACTGTACTGTCAAGTACTGTCACAGGAATTAACACCTCATGTGGTTCTGGGAAAACAGTGGAGAGAGTTGTAAATCCATCCAGCATACCTGCTGCAAGAATATTATCTTATTAGCTCTCTGTAAAGTCTTTCTGGCTGTTCATACAGGAGATTGGACATGCTGTGAAGAATTTTCCTTTTATGATCATGTGTATGATCAGAAAATCTGGTAGTGTTCATATAATGGTAAAGTTCTGGAGTTATTTTTGTTCTATAAATTTGAAAGTACAATATTTCAACATGAAATCGAAATCCGTGATGGCATTATTCAGTGTCTTTCTAATTAAAAAACATGATCTGAATATTTTCAACAATTTTGTTTAGTACCTAATCCCTCGTGTTGTGCTGATTTCTTATGTAGGGTTCTGCTTTGGTAAGAGTATTTTAGAAAAACAGCAAAACAGCAAGCTGGTTTGACTTTTTTTTTTTTTTTATGAAAAAGACAGTTTTTGTAAATGAGATTGCTGCGTTTGTGAATAATCACACAGTTTTCTCTCTTGTGTAGATAGAATGGGGATTGCAGTCTGACAATAACATCCTAGAGGAACTCCTTACTACTTGATTCTCCTCTTTTCTTCCTCTGTCTACTTCTGTTTCTAGTTTTTGTCTAAGAAAATCTAGACAGATTTGATCTCTTGATTCCTTTGTACACTTCGTCTAAGTGAGCAAGAAGCTTGCTGTTGTGTGTTTGATGTGCATCATAAGATTTGCCTAGGTTGTTCACGTCGCTTCTCCTACCTAAGACTGATGTTTTCTGCCATCAATTAATTTCAAGTGACATTAAATTTAATCCCTGCTCTGAATTAAAAGAGGACACTGAAAATATTTTCTACTGTATTATATGTAGGAGAGAGCAAGAAGCCTAAAACAAAATTTTCTTTTCAGCAGCAAGTTCATAGGAAGACTAGAGAAACACCAAACATAAAAAGAACAGCGTATTTTTTCCAGAGATTTCTTTCATTTTAAAGCATCTATGTATGTCTGGCCATATAAATAGCAGTTCACAACTGGGATGAGATCACAGAAATGATCGCTTTTCAAAATTTTAGTAATTCCCAAGCAAGTTTTTTTTTTAATCTATTGCCACCTAGTTTTCCAAACTGTGCCGTCGGTAGCACAGGTAACCTGGAGTCCTACAGTTTGGCAGACAACCGCTCCTTTACAGCCTGCCAGGCCAGCCAGCAAAGAGATCCCAGAGGCCTTGTACATAGATGTTTTAAGAATTGAGGAAGCCATGGGCATTGGCTTTGCATGCACAATGAATCTGGACTGTGATGTAGAGGTTTGGTTTGTTTGTTTGTTTGGCTTTTTTTGCATATGCAGACATTTTGCGTATGTACATTGGCAGCTACCCAAGGGGACTGTGGCAAAATAGCAAAGCAAATAAAGATTTGCTTCGATTAAGTGACAAGTTTCAATAAAATATTTCACTTCCAGCGTGTGTATTTCTAACCAAAACCATAAAATGAAATGCTAAACTCAGACACTGCTGTAAAAATGTGATTTATAATGAAATTCTTAACAGAATTCCACTGATAACAGAAAAATCTAGTAAGAGGTTGGATGAGACCTGGATTACTTTCTTTCTTTTTTGGGGGATGAGCTTACTTCTCTTAAGTCTTATCAGTGTGTTTTAACCAGCTAGGAATATTGGCTACCTGTATGGCCATGTGATTTAAAAAAAAAAAAACAAACAACAAACCAACACAAAACAAAAACAACATCAAAACCCAAACCCTCATATTTGACAGGTTTCAAGGACTGGTAGCCAGATATCCAAGCCTGAATGATCAGTTACCAGCCCACTATGTCGCTCTTAAATTTGTTCATTCTTTTTCCCTTTGAAATGGATCATCGTTGACAGGATGGAGATAATTTCTGGAATATCCACTAAAGTCCTTGCCAGAATGTTTGTGGGAGAACTGCAAGACCTAAGGTTGTGTCCCCTTTCTTTCTAGTTCAGAGCAAGGATGTCAGTTAGGTTTTCTCAGCCCAGGGTTAACTACTGGGTAAAGGTCAGTAAGAACGTTAGCTTTATCATTCAGAAAATTACTCCAAGTTAATCAAATCAAATCCATAAATAGTTTTAGGATAAGAAGGAAATACAGATTTTTTTCTTTTCCAATGAATGAAGCTAAAATTACTAGAATCATAGGCTGTCACAATGTTATTTTTATAGACCATTCACAACAGTAAAATAACATTTTGAATTTTTATGACGTTTGCTCTGATATCTGTTACTTTGACTATTTTATGTTGATGGTACGAGGTATCCATGTCATTACTGTCCTTTTAGTCTGAAGAAAATGTTCTTTCTCTGAACAACTTTTATGCTCTTCTCTGTCCACATGAATATGTCACATTTTCTTTTATAGCACAATTATACTTGGTCACAAGTTTGCCAAAGTAAACCTATTGTGGGACACAAAAGAAGAAGCCACAGAATGTGACCACTGGCAAAATATAACATCATCTTTCTTGTGTTTGTTTTTTAAGTATAAATGGACAAAGTAAGAAAATGCAGAAAAAAGCCAATCTGGAGCAAAAAATCTTGTCAGAATAGGTTAAAAATAAGTGATCAGCAGTATCAGAAAAAACAACTGTGAAGGGAGGTGATAATCATGAGTTTGGTTTGATATGCATATAATCTTTTGTATGTTTCCACATGCACACTTTTGGGTCTAAGAACAAAAGTACTGGATTGTACAGTACAGGAAAAAAAAAAGTTTGACATAGTCTGTCTTTAAAATTGCTATGGCTTTTCAAGAACCTTTTAATTCAAACTCTTCAGTGATTCTCAATACCTTTAGTTTAAGAGAATAAGGCTGTTTTTTACATGCTGCCCAAGAATATGAAACGATGAATTGTTCATGCCTTAAAAAAGGTAATGCCTTGCCCTTCATTTCTTAGTGTCATAAAAGTCATGCCACATCACTTTCATACCCTTCTGTAACAAGGATATGCAGTGAGAAATTCCTGCTAATAAATTGCCCTGTAGAGAGCTAGAATTAATCTGAATATCCAAATCTGAAAGAATTTTGGTTTGCTTTTTAAGGTTTTTGTGTACTGTATTTATGAATAAGTTAAATATATCAAACCTTCATCTTACCATTAAAGGATATCCCATCTTTGCTTCTATAAAATTGTGATTTTTTGAGTCCAATTTTTGATTAAAAATCAAAATTTATCATATATAAAAAGCACTATAAATACACACACACAGATAACGTAGAGGTATCAAGTACCAGTTGTATGAAATGATCTATCCTTAGACAGATTTGCAGGTGCTTTGATAATGTTCTTCTCAAACACCCAACTTCTGTTGTGCCTGTACGTTCACTCTTACTAAAGAAAAAAAGATTTTTTGTTACTGTTTTTTTTTGTTCTGGATAAGTTGAAATACACCAGCTAATTTGGGTTTGTATACTTTTTAGTTTTACTCTACTTAAATGTAGGAATTCAAACTTTACAATGCAAAATCAGGTTAGTCTAGAAAATGTGTATGAATGAAACTTTCAAGGTCTGTTATTATCATCAGTTATTTTGTTTTGGTTGGCATAAAGCTACATTTTCAGCAGGGAATTACTTGAAAATAGTGTTATATTAGTCAAATTTGGAGCTAAAAAATTTGTAATGGTTAGCTAATTAACACACTGCACTTCAGTGGTGAGCTAGTTAAACAGCAAATGGCTTAATCAGCTTTCTGTATCAAATTACACCTAGAACTGCTGAGGGCATAGCTTGTGCTCTCTTCCTGATCTCCAAGTTTTCACTGCAAATTGGTGGTTTTAATCTTGGGGTTTTTTGTTTTAGTTTGATTTTAAGGGAGATTATTGCAGTCCTGATCTATGAGGTTGTTCTAAAGCCACTTCTTTACACTAATATGAATAACTTCTATCATACTGTGCTAAATATGCTATATTGCTGAGCAGAGACTCTGAATCTCTTTCATCAGAATTTAGTTGATCTCTTTCCCTGAATTTCGTGCTCTCTTGCAAAGACTGTTCCCTTTCTTGCTGAATGCATACAATCATAGTTTCATTATTGATCTGCTCTTTTATGAGAAATAAATTCTAATACATGGAAGAGAAAGATACTGGGGGTAGAAAATGAAGAACATGAACATTCGCATTTGTTGCTAGTTGTTTAATGCAATTTTTGTCTATAAGTTAAATGAGCTTACTTCATTGGAATTGTAATAAATCCTCCAACTCATGCAAGGGTGTGAAAAAGGCCAAAGGCACTTTTGTAACACCTTTCTGTTACAAGGCAAAATATATTCAGTGCAGTAGCTTCTAGACTTACAGGACCAAGTAAATCTTGTCATTCAGTTAAACAATGAGATATGGCAACAAGGTTACTGCTTCGAGACTGTCTTCACAGCTGGGAGCACAGAGCTGTGTGTGTGACTGTTTCTCTAGCAACGGATTAAAAATTCTGTGGAAATCTCTGATCTTGGTAACTAAAGAAAAATAACTTGAAATTTTGAAGTGCCAGATTACACACTTCAACTAAAATTTATACTTTTCACACTAAACAACCTACCGATCACCTTTCAGAAAGCCTGGTCAGATTACTGTCTCCTCATTTTTACTAAGTTGTTCTCTGCAGCAATTTTGTCAGGTGCATCAGACAACCGTGTGTCCAAGCACAGAAATTTGAAGCTCTCTTGTCTCTCTGTTAAAGGTCTTTTTCCTTGCCATGGATTTACAGAGAATAAGACAATTGATATTTATGATCTTTTCATGACCTGCAGCTGTAAAAGAGTCAGAGGTGTGAGCGAGAGGGGCTATTCCAGAGAGAAGGGAAAAGAACCAGAACCTGGTTTCCCTGTTCCCCAAAACAGTGAGCTAACATCTGGGCTGCAATCACGTTTTTCTCCTGTTTAGAGACAGGATGGCTTCTCTTTTTCCTCAAAGTAGCCTGCAGCCCCATGATTGGGGTTGTTCAAGGTAAAGGAAAGGTAGACTGGAGTTCCTTCTGAAGAGTAGGGTGAACTGATCTCCCTCTCACTGAATAATTTAACCATTTGGTTTCAATGCAAAAGGTATTGGTGACATCTTCATTCACCCTGTGTCTTCAAAAGTAACGGTAGGTCGTGCTGGAATTGAGATACAGTTGAGACATACAGATGATTAATTCTTTTTATGACCGGTGTCTAGCTTACTCTTGAGCTAGGTGCTAAGCTTGGGCAGAGTGAATCCCCAAAACAGTGGTGGTCATTCCGAAGGGTAGGCACAGTGTGCTGCTCCTGCAAGGCTTCCTCTTAAAGGCTTGTATTTTGCCATTCAGTAACAGTGAAATCAAGGGCCTGACTTAGTTTAGTTAACTCCAGCAGCTAATTTTTAGTCACTGCAATACTGTTCGTGTCAGCAACCATGTACTTTTTTGAAACAGCAGCACGTTACTACCAGTCAAAAACTTAACATTGCATAACACAGCAGAAATGTAAGTTATATGCTACAAAAGTGGTGTAAATTCAAAGTGTCCAGTTCTGTATTCATTATCAGTTTGCATTTGGACAAATTACTGCTGAGTAAGTGGGCCTTTTGCCTTGAGAAACATGCCTCTAATTGCAGTAGCACAATGATGGTGGTACTAAAATACTTCCGTCAGATTTATATTCAAGTTCTCTTCTTTTTTTGCTGATGCCAGTTATATTTATTTATTTAATAACATATAAATTAACGGTGGATTAGTTCTAGATACAGATGGTCGTCTGTGTTTCTTTCCTTCCCCCAGCCCTAGTGAAGACAGTGTGATATGCACTGAATCTCACTCATTTGAATTGTCGCATTGGGAGTAATGTAGCAAAGGTTAGCATTAAGTTGAAGTTCGTAATTCAACCTGAAAAAAAGAATACTAGATTTTAAAGGGAAAATAAAAAAGTCTGCTTAACAAAAAGTAAAAAAAAAACTATTAAAAAAATCGCAAAACAACAGAATGACATATTATGAATTTTTAGCATATTTTTAAAGCTGTTCAGCATCTTTGTTTTGATGATTTGCTGCTACTTCAAATTCTTCTTTATGTAAAATCTGAATACTCTTCAGCAGGTTTTTTCAGTAGACTTTGAGGGCTCTTAGTAGTACTTTATAAATGTTTTTTTTTTCCACAAATGCTCTGTTACAGTGATTATTTTCATATTCGGTAATAGTCCAGCACATTAAATTGATACGGAGAGAAGTATTGCTGTTATACTTTTCACCTGATTGCATGCATTTCTGCATTTCTAATTGCTACCCCTGAGAAATTAGTCTCTTTGTAACATATATCAAGGATTTTTTTTTTTAATTTGGCAGTGACCCTCACAGCCTCTTTATCTGATTATTTAATTTCATATTTGGTGTTATATATATACACACACTGCTTCTCAGAGCCCAAAAGGCTGAAGAAAGTTCCTGAGCTGATGCCTCAGGAGCCCCCTGTGAGAATGCCATTACAATCTCAAGATGTATTTCCTTTTAGTATTTTTGATAATTTTTCAGCACCAGGTAGTTTATCTGCACTGATAAAAAAGACTCTTAATTACCAGGGTTATCTTGAGATTGAGGAGCCAGGAGATAACTTTCCTGTAAGGGTTTATTTTAACTTGAGCCGTGAGTACAAAACACTTGTATGGCTAAGAGGAAGAAACAAGGGTCCTGGTAGAAAATAACCAAAGATAAGAACAAGAACAACAACAACAAAAGAGGAACTATTAGTGATTATTAAATCTTAGAAGCAGCTAGTTATTCTCTAGTTTGACCAAATCTGGAACATGATCTTACAGTGTAGACTCTTATCAAAAATCAAATCAATTTATTCAATATTTTCTTCAACATTTTTATAGTGGATGTTTAACAGAGTATGGAAGTTGCTCTCTAACGACATATATTCTTTTTTTTTAAAAGAAGCTGTAAGCCAGTACCTTGTGTCTTAGAACATAAATGTTAGTGAAATGCTTTGTTATTTTAATCTAATGTTATTAGAAACATCCTAACTTTATGGTTCAGTTTAATCATTATATTATAATGTATTGGATGTTGTAAAATAAAAAAGTTACTTTAATAAAAATATAAAAATGTAAGATTGTACTTTATCAATTTTTAAATGTACACTGGAAATGACTGACCAAAATGCGGATTTTGGTCTGTTAACTTTATTATAGCAGGAGGAAATAGCTATATATTTAAAATAGAAACTTGCACAGTATCTCTTTGTTGGTTTATTCTTGGCAACTAAGAAAGGCTGCTTCATACTCTGAGGCACAGGATTAATTTGAATTGTTGAACTTTGAGACTTGGATAACAAAAGGAAAGTAAACCGGCCCTTTACCACTGACTAGAATTACTCTAAGCTTTTCTGTAGATTTATCTTTCTTATTTAGCACTGTAGGATAGATAACCTTAAAGATCCAGCACTGTCATGTTATAAGTCATTTATAATAGATGATGATGTATTGGGCCAATTCTCAAAAGGGCAAAGTAAACTGTCTGGGTGACTAGAATACTACTTAATCTTTTATACTCTACCTTTTCATGACTGACTGTGCATAGCAATCAGAATGGAACAAAATCGCCAAGTCACCTGCTCCTCAGATCAGAAGGTGATTGTGGCTTTGAGTAGATATTAAGCAGCCACAGCACTGCCTGGTCAGAAAGAGCAAGTGTACTAGCCTTTTACTTCTTGAAGATCTTGGTCCTCATCAAGCACTAAGGCTTGAAAGCCAGAGGAGAATACCGTCACTTCCCTGTGGACACCACACCACACCACAACCTGCCTTGCCACATAACCTGGTATCACGCATCATAACATCTCTTCAGAAGAATCTGGGAGTGGAGTATTGAGACAATACAGGTGAGTGAGAGAGTGATGGAAAACATTTCTTGTACTTTGTCCCAGGAAGGAAACGGTTTTCTTCATTTTCTTGAAGTTGAACCTCTAATCACGTTTGCAATTCAAACCAAAGACGTGCTTAGTTAGGAATACTCTAATGTAATTTTTTTCCTGAAATGTGAACAAATGAAAACTTTTATGGAGCTGATACCTATTTAATTTCTCTTACAGAAATAAATAATTATGTGGATGCTTTGAAATACTAAGAATGAACGTAGTGCTTTGGAAGAGCAATACTGCAGTTTCTGTGGAATAGAAATGCATACTATGTTCGCTTCAGACTGTAATCAGATCCTAAAGATTATGGCTACTTCAGTGTGATTGATAAATATACTCTGTTCTTCAAGAGTATCTGAGGACAGCAAGACCAGAAGATGAATTGATTAAAAAAATTATGAAATTACGTGCCCTGTGTAAGCCATAAGACTTTTGTCTGGATCATCAGCCAACAACTGTTCAGAAAGGGTAGTCTTAACTACATCTGTCACCAAATTTGGGGACTGCCTAGTGAATTGATTCACTTTTTTTTTTTTTGTAAGGCATATTTGTCACTCAAATATTAAGGGGCGGTAAAACAGCGTACTTTATAAAGGAAGGAATTAAAAAAAATGTAATTCTTTGAATTATATAGTGACATTCTGGATGAATTTCACAATGAGTTCACTGCCCAGTTAGAAACTTCATTCTACTACAAATTCTAAAATCTATTAGTTTGGGTTTTATTGCAAGTGAATTTATAAAAGACAGCCGCTAGCATTAAACAGGAAGGATGACAGCAAGTATCAGGCCTTGGAGCTGCTGTCTGTATTACAAACCAGCCATAATCTAGAACCTGGAACAGATCTAATTCTTGTTCTTTAGTGTTAAATGTATTGCCATACTTGCCCTCCCAAGTCTGTTCAGATCTATGCAGTTAAACTTTTAACTTTAATACTTGTGTAATGTCTTTTGATACTTAAGTGTTTTTTGCCAAAATAGCTGTCTTATCAAGGTATCTTCCTAAAATTAATTCTTCGTGAGTATAGCATAATCCAGCTAAACGTTATTCACTAACACATTTCCAGAATCCAGCATAGCTCATATTTAATGCGATGAATGATACTACAATTTCCTTCCTCTTTCCTTCTAGTGATTAAAACCCAGTGATTTTGAAGCCTGACATGTGCAGGCTTTTTCTCTTCCTCTCTCTTCCCTGACTCCAGCCCAAGTCCCTCATCTTTTCCATTTGCTTGAGTGAGCTCAAGAGACCAAGAACTGTGTGAGCAATGTTCCAATTTGAAGGGACAATCTCTTTGGCAAGCTTGGTTTCTTTGGGAATGCAGCTCATATTGTGACATAGGAGTTTATTATGTGAAATACTGTTATATGCTTTCAAGCAGGTTTCAATGGTGGTTGTCTTCCAGGCGATAGAAATGTTTATCTTATGTTTACAATTTCCTGAGTTGTTTAAGGGGTAATAAAAAGGAATGGAAAACCTTAAAATAAGGCATCACATCTCAGCTACTTAACAAACTTCCTAAATAAAGATACAGAAGTTATACATGTCATAAAATAATGAAATCTATTTTATAACTAAAATGAAGGGCATGCAAAAAATCTTGTTTCTGCAGTATGAATTATATGAGCCATTATTTATCTTGGTAAGTATGTTATTTTAACCAATGTGTTTATTGACTTAGTTTCATATACAGAACCCATTGAATTGAAATTCTGAAGGTGAATTTGGACCTTGCAAAAGGCCAAGATTTCAGTTCATCAGTAACATTGCGGATATGTTCGAATGCTTAACTTTTTACATGATTGAAACTACATTTCTCAATATAGTAATATTTCTCAATATGAGGAACTTAGCTCATATGACTATCAGGATACTTAAAATGTATGTTAATATTTGATCAGAAAATATTTTGTTTAGTTGATTATGTTTTAAATCCCCTTTTCACTAATACAAACAGATGACCTAGATGCATCTTCGTCTGTGACAAGTACCTTCTGCTCGGTCATATAAATATTTAAAAGAAACTTAAGAGAAATTTAAAAGGATACAGAAATAGGAAAGGCACAAAGAGATTTCCCAAACATGAACTTCATTATTTGAAAATACTTTATATGTATCTGGAAAGATGGGTAGGTGTGTTGCTTTCATAGAAATGAAGAAAGCTAAAAAGTAGATACTGATTTAAACAAAACTATTCATACAGTGTTTGCAGCTTGTAAATATTAGAAGAACTGAAAAACTGGGAACTATTCATCACAATTTTGCTTTGGTTTCCATCAATATTGCCTTCACCCAAGAAAGCTGTGACAGAACTTTAACCTCAGGCTTTTAGTCCCCCAAAAGCTTCTTATTAAAACTGAGAGTAATCTCAAACTTCTGAAGCTGCATTTTTTATAATTTGTGCAGATAAATTCCTGGTACGATTTATTCCAATGTGAGTCAGAGACAAACCAACTTGTGCTCAGATCTAATTTCTTTTCCAGAGTCAAATAAGAATTTGCAATGCTTTACACAGATTACAAAGAGTGTGTTGTGAGTAACAAATCTCTACTTCAATCCCTATTTGGAAAAGCATTTGCATTCAAGATATTACATGTGCATGCTTATTTGAGTGAGACTGGGCTTGAGGTGGCAATGATACTTTTCTTTCTTTGCAATTTCATTCGGAAGAATGTGGGTACGTGGGTACGCTGGTGTACTTGTGCAGACCTACCTTACCCGCTTAGATTCCGCCAATTCGATGCATCGCTAATGACACAGAGCTATGTGCACGCTGAGAACTCCCTTAGGTTTTACAGCCCATGCTAAAATTCTTGTTTGTTGCTAAAAGAATCTGAGTCAGGAAGTTAGAGCTAGCCTGAATATGTCTGTAGGATTTGCCCCATTAATTAGTCTTTCATTTGTCATAGGATAGCCTCAGTATCCAAGATGATTAATTTTTATTGGTGGTATATTTTTTGATACCAGAACTCATCAGTTCAGTATCATCCTTGCTAATGACAGACTTTGCTTTGCTTCTGCTCTTTTCCTATTGTTTACAGTAAATAGACTCCTCTCTTGTCTCATCTAGGAAGATCAAACATACATAATTAGTTTCTGAACAAGGAAAAGGAAAGAATAGTTCTGATGTTGTCCAGTGTTTTTAAAGAAAAATAATGTTTTGGAAAAAATGTTTACCTCATTTATGTTCTTAGCTCCAATTTAAGCAACTTGCTTTTCGTTGTTTCTTACAGTTTCTTAGTCACTTTGTAAAACTGCATTTTGCAAAGTACACTTTACTGTTATGCTGCTTATAAAATATTAGCACATTTTGTCATTTGTAGGGCTTTCAGATATTTTTGTATGTCACGTGTTATTAGTTCTCAGCATTTGCCAGTGCCAAGAATGAATTCTCTGAGACATAATACCATAGAGATGTAGGGAGGTCCAGAATGTATTCAGTGACCATCTGTCACTACGTGCACAGCAAGCCTGACCTCTGTGCAGTTGAAGTTTTCCCAGGAGGACTGGGAATTGTGGCCTGACTGAAATTAAACTGTCTGGCAGGTGCAGAAGACAAGGAAGGGAATGGGCACCAAACTGTTCAAAACTCAGGGATGTTGATGACTCCTGGTGGAGCTAGTAGGTGTTTTGTGCATGACTCTGACCAAATAAAAGCGAGGGGGGGTTGTTTGTTTGTTGTTTTCTCTTTTATTCTCTAACCTGTTGATACGGCAGGCTATATGAAATGAAGCAAGTCCCTTCCACTAACTTTTTGATGGTTCTGTGTCCAACCTGTAAGCTACTTCATTGGTAGAACTGTAACAGGGATACATATGCCAATTGAGACTATTACGAGATTCAAATATAAAATTCATCTCAAATTAAAATCAAACGCATAAACATTCCATGTGTGATTTATATAAAAAAAATGCTAAAATATCCAATACCATTTTCATGAAGATTAGTACTTTCCAGCCAAAAGGGGAAAAAAATGCAAGTCTGACAGTTCTTCTCTTTTTTTTTTAAAAAAAGACACACCACGCACACCCCAGTTGTTCAAAGTTTAATTTAAAGACTGATGGAATGTATATTCATTATGTTGCTAGTACATTTCAAGCAGCATAGTGAGGAAAATTTGAGGTAAGCTTGTTTACAGTGTGCAACTTTTGACTCTTCCTGAGCATTGCATTCTGAGGAAATATTTATTTATTGATTGATTGATTTATTTACAAAAAAAATACAATCCTAAAAGTTCAGTCATTAGGACAAGGAAGGGAACTCTTTTGTTATTTTAATCAGATCAGCTACTCCTAACAAATATTTCATCGCCGATATTTGCCAGTTATTTGACTTCGTAGTTTAGAGACTAGAATTTTATGAAAACATGTCTCTCTCACTTTGTGTGTAATGAGGACTTCAATATAGGATGTTAAAGCAGAATTTCATCTTTATTCAGTGCAAACAACAATTTGGAAATAAGGACAATTTCCTGTATTGTCTGAGACAGAGAGATACGGAAACCAATATTACTAATATTCTGATGGATGTAGCCCTGGAGATTTCATGTTGGTCATATTCTTCCTAGCTGGTCGTAACAGTAATATTGTACAACTAGTGATGTGGCAAACTATGGGGTACACATGAAAAATATGTAAAAAGTTGTGCATCACCTTCTGGAACACAAGAGCTTGTGTGCATCATTCATACCTGTGATTGCAAGAGATTGTGCATGCAAATTATGCACGTATTTACAGTGTTAGCCCATTTGCATTCAGCTCCACTGCACTTGAACAGAGTTACTTACTGTTATGACTATCAGAAGACCTTGGCACTGGGAGTTAAAAAACACATATTTTTAAATATTCTTTTTATTCTCATTGGTTAGTAGGTGTATTGTTTTAAATACTGCTGCCATGTTTCCAGTCCTCTGCACACATAGTAATTCCAGGTGCAAGGGAAACACAGAATGANGCTTGATGTCATGTTCTGATTTTCTGGAAAGATGGGTTCCGAGTTTAACACTGCTCAATCGATTGTTTCTTAGGTTGAAAAAATATTCTCTATTGCAGAATTGAAGACCATACTTTTCAAATATTAAGAGTGGTTTTGCCCTATAATCAGCAAAAGTGTATATAGAAAATGAGAGCTTACCAGAGGTGATAAATGAAAGAGAAAAAACATGACTGTTACATCTTTCCAAGCTTCAGAATTATTTCACCAAAAGTTTAGAAGAATATGTACTTTAGAGCATGACATACTGACTAAAAGATAGGTAGAAGGACCCGTTTTTTTATGCCAAGGACATTTCTCCCTGCTGACTACAGATTACTGGTAAGTTATTACACAGAGGGAAACAGACAGCTGAAACACATAAATCTAAACAACACACTGCCTGAACTGGGAAACTGGGGAGAAAACCCAAAGCCTTGAATGCCCAGATACATAACAGTGTATATCACAGGATTAATTCTAACATTAAACAAAATATTTCAGTGGGTTTCTCAGAATGTCTGTACACAATTCCACTGTGCATTTTTGTAAATAGAAACACTTTGCCACATCTAAGCATCCTGGCATCAACACTTCCTTGAAGAGAAAAGAAACTGAATACATCTATTGAATGTGAGAACAAAATATCTTTTTTGCCAAAACCAGTACAAATCATCGGTGCCAAGGCAAAGCGCTTTTGAAAGTTTGGCAGGAGGCCACCAAGACTAATTTTAATCAGATATAGGGAGAAAGGAAAAATGTCAGGCTGTTATTTCAGGTTAATATTTGCTCACATTAGCTAAAAAACCCCACTGAACAAACCCCCTACATGCTTAAAAAAAGAGTTCAAATTGCTTAAACTATGTTGTAATTTGTCACAAAGTTGTTTCCTTTTAGTCTGATAGCAATTCTTGGAAAGCAGTGCTGATATTGGCTTCCAACAGACAGTGCTTTGCACTCCAGTCACTTTGTACAGTCTAGTGCCTGATGAAGTCCTCCTTCACCTCTAGCTCCATTTACAGGGATTTGGAAGGTAAGCGTCTTCAGGAACTAACTGTTCTGAGTGCTACTGAAGTTTATTATGGCTGAAATGCAAAAGACCAAAGAGCATTATCCATGCCTCAATAAATGCATTTAGATATAAATAACTGCATATATTTCTAACTGGAATGGCACATTTGAATGCTCTTTCTGTATGTTTCAACTTACAAAGATAAAAAGCTGCTACAGAATAGACCAAAAGAACTAAGTTGTGGGACACAGCGACCTTCACATGAGGGAGTCTGAGGTTTAGGGGCTCAATCAGAGTATTGGTAAAAAGGGAGGAGAGGGAATAGGTGAGTGCCCACAAAATAAAATATTACTATGCCCCCCAAAAGAATCTGAATGTTTCTTTTGTCTCCTGCTTCCAAACAAGCTGAGGAAGACATGCTCAGGAAAACAACTATTGCGCCCCACCAAAAATCATAAATTGTTGTGTGTGCCATACCTTCAGGTTTCCAATGCCTTCCTCTGAAAAGAAACAACACTGATAATGAAATTGTCTTCATTTTTGCATTTAACTGTTTGCTCTGACATGAATATTGACTATATCACTTCACTAACAGTTTTAACTACAGGCTTTTAACCACTCATTCTCACAATATCTGTCTATTTTATTCTCCTCTCCATTACTCAGTCTAGGATACTTCAATTTGCTCTAGAACTTTACATTCTTTTAAGGACAGTCTTAAGTATTTTGCGAATCCATGCGCTCCTATGGGATACACCGATGCTTCAAAATGAATAATATTTTATTATGAAAAGAAAGGGAGAATAGACTTCCCAATAAATTTTATTTTCAGCTGTAAAATTAAATTTGCATGTTTGTTAGTCTTACTTGTCTTAATTTAAAATTTGCAGTTTTTTTTTTTTTTGGACTACTTCTTTTTGGTTAACATGTTTTCACTTTCTCATTGGTTTCATTGATTCCTTTATTAATTGTTTTTCTCATCTGTTTTGATTGCTTAGATTGTATGCAACTGTATGCAATACCATGACAGGTCTCAGGTCATCGTCCCATTTACATAACAGTTTTCACACTATTTTTGATGAATAACATCGTTTTTGTCTGAAGCTACTGAGGATAGTGGGAATATGGGTCTTGCACTCTTTTTATTAAGTATGAAGTAGTAGCCACTAGTAGCCACTGCTATTAAGTATGAAGTAGTAGCCACTTCAATACACTAAATAACTACAACTTGTTTTTTAGTTTAAAGGTAAAAGCTACTGCTTAGTTTAATCATTGAATCCATGAATCCTGAGAAGTCCTAGTTTGCGGTAGAGGTTCACTGTATCTGTCTTTTTGATTCTAATCACTCACACTAATACTTAGTAATTGCATGCTACTTTCTGAAGTTTTTACTTACATCTTACATAACAGTTCCCCTAGGTGATTCACAAACCTGATTTTTTTTTTTTTATTTTAAACCTTGATATTTTGACAAAACCAGTATTTTGAAATGGCTGAAAGCCTGGAAGTAACTTAATTAGCAAAATAGAAATATTTGAGAGTTGTCTCATATCTTTTGCAGTTCAGGTTTGTTGAGGCTTTTATTTTAATGAATTCTAATATGTTTAACCAGATAACATCAGATCAGCTAGTACATTACACTTGATTACATATAAAAGCCTCTAAAATATCAGATGGATATGTGGTATGTTACTATCAATCACTGCCTGTTCTTTCTGTTAACAATAGAGTATTAAATGAGACAAGACATGCGCCTATTGTGTACATTGGATTAACTGATAAAAGCATGTTTCAGGACTTCTGCTGCATGAGCTAACACTGCTTTGTGATGAAAAATGTTGAGGCTGCTCCTTCAATTTCCATTCCCACTGTCAAATTTCAAACTATTTTTATCTTGTATTAACAAATGATTTCTTCACGAAATTTTCCCTTTGAATTATTTTTCCTTTCATTTCAAGGTGGTCTTTCTTTCACTCAGTAGAATTTTCTTTCTCTGTCTTGTCCCTGTAGGGAAATATAATTTTACTTTGGCCTGCCTCTCTCAACCCTTCCTGGCCTTAAATTATACTGGCAGTTCCACAGGCCACAGCTCTCTTGTGGGGTTTCCCTACTGTCAATTTGCTTTTTGTTTCATCTAGTATATTTCATCTATATTTTCTGCCTTTTTCATTATAAAAGTAATCTCATCCATGAAGTATCTTTTTCTTTAAAGAATAATCTTTTTTTTAAAGAAACATCTTTTACTTTATTGCTTTGTCTGTGATCCATTTAAAAATTCTGTTCAGTCTTTGTTAACAGATCTATAGCTTCTGAAAATATTTTCTGACCTCTCTGATGGTGTTCTCTCATCCCCATCTCCTTTCAGGCATGCTAAAATGAGTAAAGGATACAATCAGAATTAGCGCGACTTGAACAAAATGTTGAGATCTCTGTGATGATGAGAACTCTGGGATCATTCTCCAAAGGCTCATCTTCCTCTCTTCTGGGTGTTTTACGTTCACATACAGAGACACCAGTAATCCTCATCTGAGCTGTCAAAAACCTCACCTGCTCCTTAACGTAGCTCTAGGAAGAAAGAGCCACTAGAGCTGAGACTGCTAGTAGGCAGCATATTCATAGAATCATAGTATGGTTTGGGTTGGAAGGGACCTTAAAGATCATTTTGTTCCTCAGGGGTCAGTACTGGGTCCAGTCCTGTTCAATATATTCATCAATGACCTGGATGAAGGGATAGAGTGTACCATCAGCAAGTTTGCTGATGACACAAAACTGGGAGGGGTGGCTGACACGCCAGAAGGCTGTGCTGCCATACAGCGTGACCTGGACAGGCTGGAGAGTTGGGCGGAGAGGAACCTAATGAAATTCAACAAGGGCAAGTGTAGGGTACTGCATCTGGGGAGGAATAACCCCATGCAACAGTACTGGTTAGGGGCTGACCTGCTGGAGAGCAGCTTTGTAGAAAGGGACCTGGGAGTCCTGGTGGACAACAGGATGACCATGAGCCAGCAATGTGGCCTGGTGGCCAAGAGGGCCAATGTCATCCTGGGGTGCATCAAGAAAAGTGTGGTCAGCAGGTCGAGGGAGGTCATCCTTCCCCTCTACTCTGCCCTGGTGAGGCTGCATCTGGAGTACTGTGTCCAGTTCTGGGCTCCCTGGTTCAGTTAGGAGAGGGAACTGCTGGAAAGGGTACAGCAAAGGGCTACAAACATGATTAGGGGATTGGAGCATCTTTCTTATGAGGAAAGGCTGAGGGATTTGGGTCTCTTTAGTCTAGAGAAAAGAAGACTGAGGGGGGGTCTTATCAATACTTATAAATACTTAAAGGGAGGGTGCCAGGGGCATGGGACTAGTCTTTTTCAGTGGTGCCCAGTGATAGGACAAGAGGTAATGGGCACAAATTTGAACACAGGAAGTTCCATCTAAACATGAGGAGGAACTTCTTTCCTTTGAGGGTGGCAGAGCACTGGCACAGGCTGCCCAGAGAGGTGGTGGAGTCTCCTACACTAGAGGCATTCAAAACCCGCCTGGACGCTGTCCTGTGCAACCTGCTGTAGGTGACCCTGCTCTGGCAGGGGGGGTTGGACTAGATGATCTCCAGAGGTCCCTTCCAACCCTGACCGTTCTGTGATTCTGTAATCATCCAGTTCCAACTCCCTGCCATAGGCAGGGACACCTTCCACCAGACCAGGCTTCTCTCAAAGCCCCATCTAGCCTGGCCTTGAACATTTCTACGGATGGGGCAGCTATAATTTCCCTGGGCAACCTGTTCCAGTGCCTCACTGCCTTCACAGTAAAGAATTTCTTCCTAATATCTAAGCTGAATCTGCCCTCGTTCAGTTTAAAACCATTTCCCCTGATACTATTGCTACGCTCCCTGATAAACAGTCCCTCCCCAGCTTTCCTGTAGGCCCCCTTTAGGTACTGGAAGGCTGCAATAAGGTCTTCCCAGAGCCTTCTCTTGTGCAGGCTGAACAATACCAATTCTCTCAGCTTGTCCTCACAGGGGAGATGCTCCAGTCCTCTGATCACCTTTATGGCCCTCCTCTGGACTCGCTCCAACAGGTCCCTGTCCTTCTTATGTTGGGTGCCCCAGAGCTGGATGCAGTACTCCAGGTGGGATCTCACCTGAGTAGAGTAGAGCGGTAGCATCACCTCCCCCAACCTGCTGGCTACACTTCTGCAAGCAGCACTACTGTATCCCACCTATTCATGTATCTGACTCATTGAGTTGTCTGAAAGCTTTGCAGCATGCATTCAATAGTATGACTAATGGTGTGGTTTCCTTGTTTTTTCTTTCTTCCTTTCCCTAAAAACAGAATCATGTGCAGAGCAAGGTGCTTTCTTCTGCAATGTATTTTTCTAACATTCTATTTTGTGTTCATCTTCTTTCCTCCACTCCACAAAAAGAAAATCACTTCTACATCAGATTGGGAGATTTGTTACACTCATTAATTGCTGAGAATGTTAATATTGTATTGAACTGGTTCCTGCAAAAGATTTAGAAAATAAAGATTACATTAGAAATCTTTAACTACTTTACGTTATATTACTGATTGCCTTGAAAATAAGAATTGATAATGCTGAACTAGATTTACTATCTTAAGGAATCCAGTGTTACATTAAATTGCATTTCAGTTTTACCCTGACCACTGTACAGAATTTGAAGGATTACTACAACATACAGAATAATATGGTTAGTCCATGGTTCTAAAGTGCAGATCACAATGACTTCTGTTCACCTTCATGAAAGAATAAAGAATATCCAGAGACAAAGATGGCAATCTGATGGGATTATGACACAGCTCAGGTAGGGCCATATGCCTGGCCCTGCACCACTGCAGTTACATCATGCAATAAATCTTTCACTGTCATGAGCTCACAGATGTCTTGCGTCACAGGAACAATGGTGAAAAAGGCAAAATAGTCCTGCTATCTTTGTACATTCACTAGGGCGAGCAAGGATATCCCCTGTTACAGCTCTGCCTGTTCATGTGCATACCAGCTCTGTGCATACATAAAAAATTTTCTCTTTGAGTCCTGCAAAGCTGGAAAGAAGTTGAGGTGCTGCTGGGCAGCCAGAGATGTGTCTTCTCTCTTCACTTCTTTCCGTTTCAGCTCCAGAAGATGGATTTATCTGGATTTATCCATTTATCTGACTTGACATTGTCTGGGGAGTATGATGCAGTGCAGAATTCAGGAGAAAGAGGCTCATACGCTCCTATTCAAACTGTTTGTATTCATGCTGTGTAGTGTCTGTAAAGTAAGGCAACAGCCTATAGCGATAAATAGTGATCTTTCTAATCCACCAGCTCCAAACACTTTCAGCTGACCCATCTGCTATGAAAACAGTAGTGTTTGCCACAAATATTTGCACATATTTGATACTGCGAAATTACACGTGGCTGAAAGACTATTGATTTTCTTTTTTCTATGCTTGTTTTGATTCCCTAGAACAATACATTGCACATAATGTTTTGGGGTTTGTCTCTTCTGGGAGTCCATGCATTTTCAGATCAGACTGAGTAATTTTGAAAGTTGCTGCTGCTTTATTGATTTTCTGCCCAAATCCATTTTGCTAAGTAAACTGATATAGGAAGTAGGGCTTGAGATCATCTCACAGGCACGATAACCAAGCCCTACCCCTTTCCAAAACACCAAAGCTTTTATAATCTTTAAAACTGATTTGTATTAGACCTTAGTGACCTGTAAAATAGGAAAACCTCAGACCTGCTGGGTCAGATTGGATAAAAATAAACACATTTGCAAAAACATTTTCCTTTGCTCACTGCGTCCTTGCAGGGGTGAGTCCTTTTCTGGGGGCTTCCTCTCAGTCACCCCAGACACTCACCAACTGCAAAATTCCTTCAGTCCCCTCATCATTCCTGAGAAAACACCTTTCTCTCCATCTCCAGAGGGACCTGGCCTGCCCAAATCTATTCCCACAGCGAGCAAGCCAGCCCTCTATCAGCTCCTCAGGGCCTGCTGCCCCTCTGGCAGTAGAAGGTTCTACCAGGTAGGAGGTGCCATGCTCCCTTCGGGCTGGGCTGCAGCTGCCACAGCCAGCCCTCCTCTCTCCTGCCAACCCTGTCTGCTGCAGTAAAACCCCTCCTGCCATTCTGGCTGCTCTTCCTCTCTGAGGACCAGGATGGAGCCTTTCCACGGCAGGATGGCTAGTGAGTAAGTGTGGTCTGGTGATGGGCTGCCAGGGTCGTAAAATGGCTGCCAGGGCTACAAAATGGCTGCCAGGGCAGGTGAGGCACCTGCTTTCCTTGCCCTGTTCGTACTCCTCTAATGCCTTATTTATTTTTTCCTGCTGCTATGCTTCCTGCCCTGTCTGCTGGCCATGGTGAAGCTCGTAGTGCTTCAGTGCATGGGTGGAAAGGGTCACTAAGGCCACACAGCCCTCTGCGGACAGCAAGGAAGGCATCAGAGGCATCAGTGTAAGCAGGGCAGCATCTGAGTCCAAGGCTCAGTGAATGGCACATTTTAGGCTCTTTGGTTTGTTGGTGGTTGTTTTTTCCCTTTTAATATGAGTGAGTAAAAGAGTAATTATCAAGCAGTTTGCAGTAACTAAGGTCACGTTGTTCGTTAGGCTGGATTTCCCTGGTTTCTATGCCTTTCACGAGAGAAGTAGCTCACAGAGTTAAATGATCTTCCTTCAGGTATGCTTTTCTAGTGGATGCCCCATTGCAGCACCTTTAGAGACAAGTAGTGGTCTGTTACCAAGTTATCGTGCCATGGTGATGGAGCCTGTTCTCATGTGGAACAGTTCAGAAAGAAGTAAACCATTCATAGAGTCTGGGGAAGAAATACTCTCCCTCCCAAATGGGGTTACCTCAGATGACGTTGTACAGTTTATTCTCTTAGGTTTACAAGGATATTCTATATCACATTTCTGTTCATACAAAGCCAGATGCAAGTTCAATATTTTAAATGCTTTGGCTTATTTTAATGATAGACTTTGTTAAACCTTTGTGTGAAAGTTTTGTAATAATGTTGGATATTGGGTCTCTACATTTTACTTGGTCACTATAAACAGTATGTTGCAATGCTAAAAAAACCCCGACCCTGTTGATGAATAGTATTTCACATAGTTATCGTATTTTCATGGCTTGCTTATGTGGGTAATATCTCAAAATTCTGAAAATAAGTTTATTTACATTCCTTGAATAGTGGGTTAGGAATTTCCTGGCAATTAATTCATTTTGTATTACCTACAAGAAGGTTGAATTAATTTTGTGAGTTTTGAGATCTCCTGGATTTGGGACCAACACTGCTGTGTAAAAATTCAAGTGACATCGGCACCACTATTAAATTTTATAGTGGTATTTTTCTTGGAGTAGTAAACTATATCGCTAGGGATCCATTTGATCACATTACATGACTGCTTGTATGTAAGACTGCGGACTTCTCAGAGACAGTTTAGTTAAACTAGTAAGTGTCTTTTTCAAAGAGACCTTGATTTAGAAATGATTGGATTTGGTGGCTTTTAATTAATTAAAAATAACTTTAAAAGCTACTAATTTATTTAACTTTTACTAACTGAAAGCATTTATAATGATGTGTGTATTAGAAAAGTATGAGGTTACAATTCTTTCAAACTGAGAATGTTTGCGTTCTTGACAGTGGGATGCAGGGATTAAACACTTTATTTTCAGACCTAAAGTAAATTCATCTATGCCATGTACTATACTAAGTCCTTTGTCTTATGCTATGTATTCAATTTTTTACCAAATAAGGGTAGCTTTTGCAAAAATAAGTTGTTTTCAAAGATGTAAAAAATGGTTCTACATATGTTTGTTACCCAGTATCAATGGTATGAGACATTCTCACTTATTTACATGAGCTTGCTTTTTGAAGTACTAATTTTCTGTGGGCTCACGTTTAAGATCTTACCAGTAAAGTTTTGAGAAATAAGGTTTAAGATCAGTAATCTTATGCAATTATGTATACAGAGTTGAAACAAATTGTGCAATTTCTATACATTAGTGGATAATTTCATAAAATCATTTTCCTGAATGTGCTGTTGTGCAGAATGTATGGAAGAGTATAAAAGGTCAAAAAGAGGTTCCTTAGACTTTGCTAGTTGTTTCTTTATGTAGGCTTCCCATTGGCTCTGTATACAGCTTTCTTTTAAAAGTAACTCTTTAGAAAGCTGCTCAGTACTTCAAAAGTTTTAAGTGAAGCCATTTTTAAGGCCAGGTCTATGGTTATTAAAAAAGCAAACAAACAAAACCAACAACAAATGATCAAACTGTAACCTGAAATAGTATAGTGGCTTTCAGTAAAGGACAGAGAAATGTGACTGGAGATATTGATGGCACTGTTACCGTGTGGAGTGTGACAAGGGCAGGTGAATATAGGTTACAGTCAGAAAGGGTATTTTTTACTTGCTGTTCTGGGTGATATCTATAAGTACAGGTATTTTGCTTTCAAATATTCATTTATTTTATTTGTAAGCTATGTAGAACTAACATAGAAGACAAGAACAGGCTCTGAAATGGAAATAAGGGAGACAAGGAAAGGAGAGCATGGATTTATAACACTATTTTGTGAGAGTGGATGGAGATAGAGGTATGGAGAAGTTTACTTTTGCAGAGTTTTTGTTCAGATGATTTCATAATTTCTTATGACAGTCCTTTGGGGAAGGACTTACAGTGGGGTGGGAGGGACTCTAGTTCTTCTATTGCCGTTGTCCTGTATCATATCTGCTCTGTATGGTTACACAGGAAACCGTGCTCATCTTCAGCAAAGTAGGGAGAAAGAAGCCTGATTGATTGTGGGCCAGACACAGAAAAGTTTTCTTTTTTCGAGCTACTGGAGGAAAGAGTGAAAATACCCTTCAGTATTCTTATCTAAGGCTTAGCAGATTCTCATTTCAGTGAAAGCCTAAGCATAACATCAGTGACAGGTTTGGGTCAAATGAATGACCTGGGTCTTTGCTTTGATGAAAATCTACTTTATAAAGACTGGAAGGAAGGTGGACTTGAGGTGCCCAGGGTCTGGCATCAAGTGGGCTTTTCTTTTGTGGTTAGGGAAGAGAAACTGAGTGTGAAGCAGGTGACTAGCTGGCACCTCTGCTTGACCATGAGACTACGACATTTATTTTGATACTCCGTAGTATGATCTATGGGGAGAAAGTGGACTATGGTCATTTAAATATTTAAACATTTTGATCTGTGAATGTTATAAGCTACTGACTTCTCTAATTGCTAGGAATGTGTTTGGCCCCTAACTTCTTTTAATATGGTTAATTAACAGCAGGTATAATGTCATGACATATTTAAGTACTTGCACTACTTTTAAATGTAACTTGTGAAAAAGGTTATCTTTTGATTTTTCTATGAATAAAAAAAACTTTCTGTCATTTTGTGTGCTTATGTATGCGACTCAGATTTTTGTCAGCCAGCTTCATATCTCTTTGTGCCCTGGCTGCCCAGCAAACATAAATTTTCTATCCCTCTTCCTCCTATCCCACCTTGAATGCACTGAGAAAACTATTCCTCCAAATCCAGGAGCTATGTAGAACAACCATCTGCCCATTCAGAACAGCTTTCTTTTCTGTTGATTGGCAACTGCCCTCTTTTATAGCACAACGCACACAGTAGCATTTCCTTTTACAGACTGAAATTACATCATTATTTACATGGTTTTGTTTTTCTCTTTTCTCAGAGAGTAATGAGTGCAGAGTTGTGTTGTGCATTGTAATACTGTTGATAGCACTGAGTTAGGCAACTCATTTGCATTACTGAATGGAAAAACATGTCTTTGTATTCATTATTGCTTAATTTTTATAGAGAATATCCCAGAGAGCTAATTTTCTGGTAGTTCAGAAGTGTTCATTGGAACTTATCACTGCAGCTTCACAGGGATTAGCAAAGGTTGGACCTCAAAACCAGTGTGAGTAGTATACATAATATTCTGCTGTGCAGCAGTGAACTGCAAACAATGTCTTATATGTTGACTTTTAATAAGAATTAGTGTGTTTGTCCTGAGCTGTTTGAGGATTGTCAGTATCACATGTTAAAAGGGGGAAGTTGTAATACGAAAGGCACTTTATGTCACTTCTACACTTGTTTTGGCAACAGAAACTGTAAAAGAACTCTGAAAATTATGTAACAGCTTTTAATGAGAACTCTCATTAACAACTGAATTTACCCCACTTCTTAGTGACTGTATTCTATTGCTGTGATCTGTATTCTATTGCAGAATACAGATCTTAGTGATCTGTATTCTATTGCAACTCTGTGTAAAGGAGAAACTAGTTGGTTTCCTAATCTCAGGGCATGAGGTTGTGCCAGTGCAGCTCCTATGAATGAGATGCTTCTCCCTAGGCCAGGAGCACAAACCAAGCCAGAGTTAGGTATAACCAACTGGCTTGGCCTGGTGCATTTTCAGGCAGAAGCTTTAAAATCCCCTGTCATGACTGCTTTCTGCTCTTATTGCCAACACTATGTCCTATCACTGACAGTATTTGTGTGCTGCAGCTCCACTGAAACCCAAATGCTCCAGTGCTCTGAGAGCTGGAGAACAGTGGAGAAAGCAGTAAGCTTCTGTGACATGCCCTAGGGCACCAGGTAAATCTGTGCTCAGTATGTTTGTTGTAAGGCAATGATGTACAGAAACAAACACCCCTTGGCTGTGAAGTTGACATAAAAACATTAAACATCATAAGAAGAATAAACATCATAAGAAGGGTCCATTCCTTTTCTCTAAAAAGCATAGTATATATTTAGGAAAAGTTGAAGTCCCTTGGTATAATGTTAATTAACATTTTTATAGAGGCATACGATAAAGTCAAGGATCCTTAAAATATACAAACTGCTTTTTAACTACCAGTTCAGATTTGTATGAGAGATTACTTTGTGAAAGCTGTGAAACAAAACAGTCTTGGCACCTGGGAGCTGAATTCTGGTAGTTTATATGTAACAACCAAGCTGTATCAAGGCAGCGTTTTGCCAGATATGTTTTATGCTTCTTAAAGATTATTGGAAATTATTTCTTGTAGAACTCAAAAAAGTCTTAAATAAAATTATATGATTAAATAAATTTTGAATAGCCTGCTAACATTTGTTTTTGAATGTTAGCTTGCTTTGGGAATAGCATGGCTGGAACATACTTTACGTTTTGGACACCTGTGGCCACCACAACTATATTTAGGAGACAGCTCATGCAGTTTTATATTAAAGCAGGTGTTCTTCTGGTGTTTATTCTCAACTGCTCAAACTTATGTGTGACAATAGGAATGGCTGCTAATCACCAGGATTGAGGAAACTAAAAAGCAGCATAAAACTATGATTTCAATTGAATGGATCCATCAAATATAGCTTTGAATTTGCAGTGAGTGGATTTGTATATTTCTGCATAAACTTTAGGAATAAGTTTTGCACAGGAAATCTAATTATGGATATTTATATCAAGAATTGACATTCTGAAAATTCTACTGCTTTTTTACAATATTAATGATTTACTAGAAACACAGTCCAATCCTTATATGCCAGTATAAAATTATGCTACTAAGGAGAAGAAAACTTTAAAGAATACCCCATAAAACACAAGCAAATCAAAGTTCTAGGATTAATGAATTAAACATTAAGTATGACACTGGTTTTAAATGTGTATGGTTAGATTGAGATTAATTGAAAATAGAAAATAGCTTAACAGTGTTGATCTTTTGAGGAAACAAGGCTGACATTTAATACATCTTCTAAGTAAAACAAATCAGTTTTATTGTGTATCATGCATGTTTTATAGCCACTAACACACTTGAAAAATAGAAAATACTTGTGGCTGTAAGAATTTTAAACTTTACCTCTATTCAGCTAAAAGACCTGTCTTTTCTTTCTTTCATCCAACCCTTTCATCCTCAGCATTTTTATCAATTCCCTGTGTTTGTGTTACTCATCTTTGCCATACTTCTTCTAGTCCAGGAAGAATATTATTTTTGGTTGTGAACTGAGAATAAGAAAAAGTGGATGATGAAGTCTGTTGGTAGGTCTAGCCAGCAAACAAAGTTATGTCATACATTTTAGCAGATAGTAGTAGTAGTAGTGAGATAAGGTGGTACGTAATTCAAAACACACTGACAACCTAAATACAGCACAACATGCTATCAGACATTTTTTGGCCAGCTAGCTAGCTCAAGACGATATCACCATGCTATCTTTCACAGTGATATTTCTGTTAATAATGTTACTGATGCTATAGATAAACCTTATGTTATAGATGCATGTTTTGAAAGACTAATCAGTCTCTGGATTTCTTGCATCTAAGTCTGAGGCCTTGATCATTGGACAACATTTCCTTCTTACTGACACATAGTATATGCTGTTTGATTTCTAAAATGCAATATCCCGCTTTATCTTGTGTACTTGCAACAGCTTTTACCAAAGACTTGCTTCTCCCTAGCTGATCAAGTCTCAATGAAATTGCAAATGATTAAAAAAAAAGAATTGAAAGAAAGTCCAGAAATAAATGGGGTGGGAAAAAACCCTGCAATGTATTTTTTATATTCAGTTCTTAAATTTAAGATCTCATAACACTAGACTGTGGTCTCTGCTTTAGTTTGAATTTTTTCTATGATGAATTTGTATACTTCTTGATTAGAATTTAGTTTACCAAAAATTCTAATTTATGTCCAGCATGAGTTTTATGTAAATGATTTTTGTATTTTTTATCAACTATTAATATTGAAGTGAAGATTTCAGTAACTTAATACCATTATGAGTTATTGTTGTCTAAGGAGCGTAACTGAAAAATATCTTTAGTCTGAGCAATTGCAAATAAGAGATGAATAAAATGATCACAAGTTAGTGGCATTTAGCACAGTCATCTTTTGCCACAGTTGTTAAAAAACCTATGCATCTTGTAATGGGTCTTATCTCTGCTTCATAAAAGAAGCTTTAATCATTTACGTGGGAGCCTTCATGACTGTCCTTTTTTCACTTTGTACCTTCCTGTGCTGCAGAGGCTACACATGATATTGTTGCAGACAAATGTACATCAGACTTGAACGCAAACTCTGTTTTGTTTTCTCATGTTTCTCCTTTCATAGTTCTACTAGTAAGGTAAAGATGTATGCCTAATATTATGCTTCGAAGAATTTTTTCTAGTTTTGTTTCAACGACAATAAGAACCGAGTCAACTCAGCTATTCATGCTTTATCAGTTTTCTACTAACATGTGCAAAGTTGCATATTTATTGAGGAAAACCAAGAAATCTGGCTATATGTGCTTGTCTAGTTTACATACATTTGTGTGTACTCTAATAATTATATATGGACATACATATCTGTATGTATTTATATATGCTTTCATACCCTTCACCACCACCTTTTTATCTGTACTGCTTGACTCTGTAAAACTATGCTAAATTTCTCTACTCTTTGATCATATTTTACCCCATGGTAAAAAAACTAATAGTTTGTAGTTCAGCATGTGTGTATGCCTTTTTATTGTTTAAAAACTTAAAGTACATATAAGGCAGAATCTTTGTCCTAACATGTGTTGAATAGAATGGAGCATAATAATGCCACAGTCCTGCTCAGAACTTTAGGGTTTGGGCATGTAAACATAAAAAAATGCACATGGCTTTACAGCATGTTTGTTTGGGTTTTTCCTACTAAGTCTATTTAAAAATTTATGAATTATTTCATTAATTTATGCAGTTTATAACTGCATTTTGCTATTGCTTTCACATAATGATGAAAAAAAATTGTAGTTAATTTCATCAAGTAAAGCAGTCAATTTCCAACAAATGCCAAAATTTAGGCATTTCAGATTCGGGTAGTCCTGTTTCTTTGTCTCTCTGAACATGTGTATGTATGTGTATATATACATACACATAATAAACAAAAACTGTTTAATGGCACTTGAAGGACATTGGTAAAGTGTTTAATTTCAGTTGGTTGTGAATAGCTTGAGTCTAAAAAATGAAACAAAGGTAATGATATTTGACATGATATTAGATGTCGTATAATGATATTGGAATATTAAACAACTCTCCTATCTGCAGAGTACAGTCTCACCTTACAACACGCAGTATGCCGATATTGTTATTCCTGGAAAATTAATTAAATTCAAACATTTTGCTTATGTATTGACTCTCTGTTACCATCATTTTTAACTTGTTAGGCTGTAAACTCTGAGATGGTTTGTTTATTGTTGCATACATATAGTAAGCCCAACTGTGATATGGCTTTCTGGACACAACTTTCTATAAGCAGCAAAGTTTTTCAGTTTGTTATGTTAAGAATAATCTAGTAGGCACTCTTTTGGCTGCTGGCTGACTTTTTCACTTTGTAGGGTTTTTTAAAACTTTTAAAACACATAGTTTGCTGTATATACATATTTATTACAAATGAGAAACAGGTTCCTATGCAAAAAATATTGTCAATTTACGATTCATTGTCACTAATATGTTCTGTCCAAAACAGATTTAAGAACATAGTAGAAGAACCCCCAAAATGCTAGAAAACTGTTTGGCAACATTAATGAAAAAATTAAATTACTGTAATCCATGGTTTAAAACATATGTTTTACTATATCCAAGTGCAAATCCTACCTGGGAATGTAGGTAAGGACATAATCAAGTTTCTACTAAAGGACTCGGTGATACTGAAACCCGCAGATAGCCCTTGAAAAGAGGTGAGAATTTCAGTTATGATGCTGTAGCTCAGACGGTATTTTAGAGTATAGTACTTACAGAGGAGTGTAAGAAAGAGTTCAGAGATTGTGCTATTTTTTCATTGTACTAGCGAAGCCATTTCTAGGTACTAGGTTCCATTCACTTGTCTGCAAGTCTAAAAGATGTTGGAATACTGGGAAGAGCTCAGGAAACACCAACAACGATTTGAGCTCAGGAAAGTATGTCTAATATGGAGACTTTGGAAGTTGTCTGGATTTATGAAACAAGATTACTTTAAGATTCTAGGGAGAAAGGTATATGACAGAAGATGGTTCTTAAATCTAAGATAAAAAGTTGGGAAGAGATTTAAGATTCAAAATCAGTTAATTATTTTAAATTGAAAATAGCATGTCTGCAAATATGAAGGAAATTCCATTACATTTCAAATCATAGTGAATTTTGCAAAAAGATATTGTATATGGGATGCAGAAATAAAGGCAAATTATTTTCTATGGCATATGTTTTGCAGAAGGTCAGACCAAGTTATCTTGGCATGGCCTTTTGATGTAGAATATAACCTATTTAATGAGATGCTTATTGTGATACTACATATTCATTTCCTGCATCTTAGAAAAAGAAATTATGAAGTATGTTTCTCTTTATTATTCTATGATTGACACAGATAACAAGTTACTGTAAATTACATTTTGGTGTTTCTTGCTCATAGTTAATTTGGCCAGTAGATAATTGAGGAGAGCAGACTATGTTACTAATATATGCAGAGCTGATGCAGATATCTTAAGGAAATTACTGTGAGAAAACAAATAGAAAATACAAAATTCTCTGTACCTTTAATTGTTTGATTTTTATTAAAAATCACTGATCTCCAAAATATTGAATAAAGGGTCACTTGGCCTTTTTGATAAAATCAATCAATATGCCCTGAGTCAGATACTTAGTAAATGTGACTCTCTTTCTCCTTCTCTGGTTGGTTTATTAAGATTTGCAATTCCTTTTCATCAGCAGATTTACCTTCCCTCCTATGTTCAGAGAATTAGAAGGATAGGTAAGGTCACATGTGGGTGTGCTTCATTGTTGTTGATAATACAAAATATTAAGTAACAACTATATCTTATCTAACAAAACTACCAACAATGGTATGGATACTTTAGGATCAGCAATTACATTATATTTATTTATGAACAATTACTTATATCCTTAAATTTAGCAATAATATTCTTTTTCCGTACAAAGTTTCATTATGGTGTCCAGATTTCCTCTTTTTTTGCTAATGCTTTAGCTCTTGTCACACAGCAGCAAGTATTTTTAGCTACTAGACATCAATTTTTCTGAGAGTTAATGTTTTTATTAACATTTTGCAGGCTGTCCATTGGAAGAGTTGGCCTGCTGCAATAGATAGTTGATACTGCAGATGCTGTGAAATTCATGGTATGGCTTTAGTATGTGGAATAATTGTATGAAGAAAATATAATCCTGACCTTCTGTATAGACAAAAAAAAAATATTTATTTTTCTCATTACCAAATTATATCCATCTTTCATCTAAGTGAATGCACAAGTAAGCTGTTTTAATACATTGTATGGTTTGGTAACCAGGTAAAGAATTGTGGCTTCTGAGACTGGATAGGAATTTTTATTCCTGTTCAGTCAAATTCTGTGGAAGTTCAACAAGACCATATTGTCTCGTACTATTCACATTTATACGAAGGAACATCAGGATTTTCAGATTACTAATGGTGTTCAACACTGTAACAGGATTCTGTGTGTATTTTTAGAAATGCATTTTTATATGTGGACCTAGAAGATACATATAAGCATTTCTGTGTGTAAATGTATTTGAAAGAATTTTTATGAGAAAATAGCTGATAGAATTAGCTATAACTAGATATGAATTTATACGCCTAATTTTAATAATTTAGCTTTTCTGTGTCTTAAGTTTTTTGATATAAGGAAAAATATACACATGGAATGCATTTAGTATATTTCTAATAGTTCTGTGGTAATTGTACTTAGATTAAAACAGTGGGGGGCAAAAAACACTTTACTCCTCTTTATATACAGGGTAGAATTATTGATACGAGTTACAGATTAGTGGTGGACATAGTAAACAACACTTGTTCTCTTCACAGAGAAAATGAAAATATTTGTTCAGCCCTGAATACCTATGTACTGTATGCAGTTCAACTCTCCAAAAAACTTATAGTTTTGTGGTTGTCAAGTATATTGACAACAACTTCAAACTCATTATCTCAGCCCAAGGATGCTGCTAAATGATACAGCAAAGACTTTAATGCTGTATTGAAGATCTGATCAAGGTCATGCATTGACCTGTATCCCAGGACTGAAAGCAGATTCTTTTGAGCTGTATTTGAAGGTGAGACAGATTGACCTATAATGCTGGTTCTTAAACTACTAATATGGCTATTGAACTATTGTATATTTCATGGATAGCAGTGAACAGAATGCTTTAAATTAGGGCACAAGTTAATTCTTATGTGGAGTTCTTAATTTTTAAAATATTTAGTGTCAATGGTGAAACAAGCACACATGGTATTAAATTGTTTCCAGCCTGTGAAGAGAGCAAATCAAGAGAGTATGTTTAAATGTTGCCAGTAATAGTTAAAGGTTAGTTTGTAGTAGACCTTTTCTAAAAAGTGGCAAAAATCTACCTCAATTGCAAACTTCATATAGAAATTTGATGGTGGTTAATGTATAAAATGCTATGATTTATACAATATTTTATAAGAACTGTTCATGTTTAAACCAAAACCCTGCAAATATGTATAGTCATGTAATGTGTTGGCAGTATCAGCTGATTCCAAATATCTACTGCTCTTTAGAAACTTTCTTACATGTTAGGATAATATTACTTTTTGAAAAAATCTAAAATTGCAGTGGTATACTATAAAATCTTAGAGACATCTTAGAAAGAAAGTTATTTCAAATGGCAGTAAGTGAACTGAAAGAAAGCAGCTGGTAACATGGATGCTCTGAGTCATCTGCTGGAAAAGCCTATTTGTTTTGTTTTTTTTTTTTAACTGAAGAAAATAGAAGGAATTTACGTGCTTGAATTAGTCATGTAAACTTGCCAGCTAAAGTTAAATGACAATATAAATGTGTTTAAAAGAAACAAAATCCAAAGCAACCGCAGCAACATTGACAAACATAAGGAAAAATTATGATAAGAAATTTTAGGAGACTAAGTAGTTTGGAAAGTGAATGTATACCTGGAAAAATGGAAAAGGCTATGGGAGCTAGATAGGAGTATAAAAGAAGCTGGACATATTTTTGAGTTTTAGGGAAATTAAGGAGGAGTAGAATGTATCAAAAATAATAATAAAAAAACCCCAATGAAATAGCATGTGAAGTTGTATGACAATGGTATTTCCAGAAGTTCTAGAGAAATGGGTGCTTTAGAGAAAGGGGTGTTTTATCAGGTTTAACATGAATCATAAGCAGCCTTTTTTGTGGGAGGGAAGGTGGGGGGGTGGAGGAGGAGTGGAGTGGGACATGGCAATTTGGATTGAATTTGTCAATCTTGGCTGTGTTTGAATAGGAACGCCCATCATTCATAGAAACATCATTTCTTCTTAGACATGTTAACTCTGGGATGGAGCTTTTCTGAATAGGAACAATGAGTATCAGCAAGTCAGAAACATTCCATGGAACTGTGTGAAGGAAACATGGTAGGCAGGAGAAAGGATAGGGATCAGATGCTAAGCAAAACAAGTTGTCAAGTAATAGAGTGAGAGTGCGGAGTGGGTGGGATCAAAATTCTACCCGTATTACCATTTAGTCTACAGTATTGGGAAGTTCTGCTGTTGTCTGTAGGAAAGTAAGGATGTGAATTTGAGACAAGGATAAAGCTAAGAAGCAATGAGCAGCTTTTGCTAGGCAGGACATCACAGAAAAAGGGATGTCAAACTTTTTTGTAGGAGTTATAAAAAGCAGGAAAATCTGTGTTTGTGACCTTTTTTAAAATTTTATTTTTAAATGTTTTACAAAGAACTCCATTTGCTCATTGTATGTAATAATGTAAGGATTTTCCATAATCTAATATTTTAATGTTTTATTAAACTCCTGGGCTGATATATTTTTCAGGTTTTTGACTGTGTGGTTTTAAGACTAACCAGAAAAACGTGTTGTCAAGAGCTTTTTGTTGAACTGGACTGAATATATTAATAAAAAATTATTTGGCAAAAAATTAGTTGGGACCTAGATTTAGGTACAGTCAATTTATGCTTAAATGAAGAAGAAAACTTGGATTCTCTATAATAATGGCTGTTGGTTTATTCCCAAGAACATGCAGTTTTATATGTCAATTCTTTCTTCAAGTTCAGGCTGACAATGTATAATCTTGTTATGAATAGTTTGAAAGAGTGGAATATGACTATATCATGTTTCTACACCAAAACTACTCAGTATTAATTTAAATCTGGGGAAACTGTACCATTCATCCCAATATTACTTTCTTTTTTTTTTTTATCTTTCAGAATTGTTGAAATATAGGTAACTGTACATACAACTACACTTAAATAGTACAATGTAAGGAAAATTAGTTCTTTGGTTCTTCTGGAGAAGAATGGGTTATACAAAAACATTAAGAACAACTGGAGTTGTTTGTCTCCAGATCATTATTGTGAATTCATCTTGTTTTAGGACTGACTGAAAAGTATTACAATTTGGTGGCTGATTTTTGACACAGTCACAAAATTGAGAACCGGGAAAGGGGTTGAGTGGAGTTGAAAACAGTGTAAGCAGAAAAAAAAAGATTATTGAGATACAGTCAGAAGTTTAAAAAGAAAAAAGTGTGGTTGATTTCAAGTCTAGCAAGCAAAGTAGTTATCTGTGTCATTCGTGATTATATTCATAGATTGGATAGAAATGTAATGGAGTAATTAATACCTCAAAGTAACTGTGGTTGCAAGTGAATAAAAGTAAGCTTGATACCATTTTATAAAATAGAAGATATATCCTAGTTCCTCTGGAACTCTTCTGCTGAATAGTTAGAAACCTAAGAATTTTGATCTTTAATTCACAGTTTCAAAAAAGTGCAAGTTTATTATTGGAAAGAAGTTTGCATTTTCCATCTTGTATTATCAATGGAAAAAAAAAAACCCAAATATTTTAAATATTATATGCTTTTAGAAGGTAGGCTATTGTCATAAAAAGCTTGTTTTATAAGGCGTGAAAAATATCCATGGCACTGCATACCATACTTAGTCAACCTTACATGAGCTAATCTTAAATCAAAGAGAAGTTTGTGTCAGGATATGCATCAGCAACAAAATATATATGTGTGAAGTCTGATCTTCCACTGATTTATTTTTATCTTTCAGAAGGGATCTACATAACAGAAATGAAGCACTGTGACTTAAAGTTCAGAAATATATAATAAGTCTATTCTTCAGATATGTTTAAGACTGAGTCTTTAGGGATTCTTGCACTCAAATTACTCCTGAGATTCAAAACCCACAGTGAATAACACATACCCACAGAATAATATTCTTCAGTTCTTACGTTATATTTTACTGGATGAAAACACAACTTCTCAAATTATCCAAATGTTGTGTCCTGATGTAGAAGAGCTCTATGGCAGTTTTTAATCATATATATATATTAAAAATATATTTAGAAGGCATAAAAATTATATTTATGCTACTTTTTTTGATTCCCCAGCTGTGACTGAGCATGAAAAACTGAAGTGGACAGGAAGCTGTTGTTGGAAGGGTGGAGAGGAACAGATATTATGAAAAAGCAATGATAAAATTTATAATCAAATATGCTTCAGATGTATGGAGTTCTTGTTCCTCATTCAATTTATTTAGGATTTTATAGATATTTGTTTTCCAAACAAAAATATCTATTTAGATGATTTATTTCACAGAAGCCTATACAGACAAACTAGAGAAAGGTGGCCGTGTCTCCTGCCTTGTACATCTCCCTAACTTCTAGTTCTATTGCAGAAATCCAGTTCCTTTCTACATCTTCACTACTGCACTACTACTTCACTACTACCTTTTTTTCAGACTTAGTTTCAGAAAAGAAAAGGCATGTTGTCAGATGCATTGCTGAAGCCGTTTCTCATCTAGAGTCTGTCATGCTTTTCAGCTCAATAAATCATAGGTAATTAAATATTCTCATTTAGTGGCTACTTAAATTCACTCTGATTATGTAATTAGATGTAATGACACAAACCGTTGTTCAAAAATTATCAATAATTTAAGGATGAGGACAAAACAATTTACAAGATAGTATATAGACATAAGGCTGTGGGATGAAAGGCTCCTGATTGCTCTATTCTGCATTTTCTTGGCATTGTGTACTTCAGTTGAAACACCTAACATTCTGTTTAAAAACCTGCATGTAAGATGTCATAGAAAAATTCAGAAAGGCATAAATGCTCTTGAGAAAGATGTATAAGATCATTCCAGTGACATTCCCCATTAGGAAGAACTGCAGGAAAATCAGTCTTATGGTTCCTTTTTGCAAGTATGAATCTTGAGCACATGAGACTTGGGAACTCTGGCTCCTGGGTCAAACTTCCTCAAATTGCAGGTTAAATGACCACACTTGATCTCTTGCAAAGAACTATAGAAGATCACAGTGCCCCCATATTGTTTGTCTCTTCTATATATTCTTGCATGTAATTATTACAGTTTTGCATAAGAAGCATAACAGCTTATTTCATCTTCGATCTACAAATGAGGTCTTTTACAACTGAGTGTAAATGAGGGATGATGATCTGTTAGTTGCTTGTCTCTCATTTGCTAATAAAAAGTTTAATTTAAAAATTTATGAAATGTAAACTTTGTCTATAGTCAATAAGCATTATGCATAACTTATTATATCAATTGTATTTACTGAAGGATTAAAACATTTGTGGAGTCCTTTCTTTGATAACGTTACATTGAAGTTGTAGCGTTTTCCAGTGTGTGCTGTATGTATAACGTCTGTCACTTTGTGTGAAGTCTGTCTTGCATAAAAGATTTTGTGTGTAATGATATTTTACAAAGTGTTTGAAATGATCAAATATTTGAAAGATAGCCAATAGAAGATGCTGCTCTTGCTGGAAGAATAACCATAAAAGATAACATTTCTTTCCCCCTTTGCTCGAGAAGGAGGGCCTTTTATTACTGCTAACAATAATGTCTAGAAGAATGGATATTTAAATCTTGTGCATCTCTTTCAGACTCCCATCCTTACACTACCATACTCTGTAGTGACAATAGGTCATGAATTATTTACTATATAGTGCCATCTAATGTTTTCCTGTTTTATCTGCTTTAACTGTATTAAGTGAATTTGTTCCCAATTCAGTTCTTGCATTGCTCTCGTTTCTGGATGAAGCCTAGAAAACAAATCTTGGAGGTGTTTTTATATGTATCATATATTTTGCTGAATATTACTCCTGCATGGCAAGGCACACTGATTTGTTTCTCATATGTTGTATGTTAACTTAAGTCAGTCTCACAGTTTAAAACAAATGGTAGCCTTCAACATTCAGATTAGCTAAATAACAAGAGTTCACGAGTCCAGACATCCTTTAGGAGCTTCAGCCTTGCAAGCTGTCTCTTATGCTGATCTTCTGCTTCTCAGGATCATTGTCTTCCAGGGCACCCGACATACTGTCCCTTTATTTTAAGCATGTTCCTACTATCACGACAGGAATGTTGGAGAGTAGAATCAGAGAGTGTGCTAGTAGCAAGACCCCTAGGGCACTCAATTAATCCTCTTTTGAGTAGTTTTAAAGATGTTTGTAACAAAGTGTTCATAAAGGCAAGTTCATTATATCAAGGAACCTCGTCCCAAAGATGAGTTTTGTTTGTATGTCTAGGAATTTCCAATTAATTTTGAATTATTATCTTTTTTGTTAGTGAAGTAATAATGAGGTCAAGAATATGAAGACATTATTAAAAAGGAGAAAGGTGTCATCAGACATATTCATTGGAAGAGCATAAGAAGGGCTATTGGACATGAGATGTAGATTTATTCTCCAGTTCAGGTATTTCTTATTAACAGGAATTACTGAGGTTGGGAAGAATTTACCGGTGAGAGAACTGCTCTGTATTTTCCCTGGTTTTGTGCTCTTTTTCTGCTCATTGTCATCTGGATGTTAACAGAGACACAGGACATGAGGTTAGATGGGTTTTCCATCTGATACAGTATGGGCAGAATCGTAGAACTGTAGAATCATTTAGGTTGGCAAAGACCCTTAAGATCCAATTATTAACCTAACACTGTCAAGTCCACCACTTAATGCATGTCCCTAAGCACCACATGTACATGTATTTTAGGTACCCTCAGGGATGGTGACTCAACCACTTCCCTGGGCAGCCTGTTCTAGTGCTTGATAACCCTTTCAGTGGGTATTCTAATATGATTTTATATTTTGCCTGAATTACAGATCACTTTTTGAAAGGATCTTGCAGTTGCGCACTAATATGATGCTATTTGATAACATTTTGTTTGATCTTTATTCTTTTATATTTTTATCTTTTAGCTTTTTATATTCTTACCAGAAAAGGAAAAAAGAGATATACTGATTTCCCAGGAGAAATGCTATGACACTCTTTATCCAAATAAGACCATGTTGCAATAGAATAGATTACCTGTGCTGCAAGTTTTAAAATTCCGTGCACTGAGAAACATTATTTTGAGACAGTGTTCACAGTCTTGCATTTAAACCAGACTATATTCTGATGTCACGTTGTGTATACAGCAGTGTGTTTTACACCAGTGTAATAAGTGTATTCAAGACAGGCTGACACATTTCCATGACCTTTCTTGACCTGGTGGTGCCAATCTGATTCATAGAATCATGTAATCATTTAGATTGGAAAAGACCCTTAAGATCATCAAGTCCAGCTATCAACCTAACACTGCTAAGTCCACCACTTAATGGGTGTTCCAAAGTGCCACATATACACGTTTTAAATACCTCCAGGGATGATGACCCAACAGCTTCCCTGGGCAGCCTGTTCCAATGTTTGATAACCCTTCCAGTGAAGAAATTTTTCCTAGTATTCAACCTAAACCTCTGCTGGCACAACTTCAGGCCATAAGGGGTTAATTAGTGCTCTCTGCTTGTGAGCTGTAGAACTCTCATAATGGCCAAAGATACATCACTCTGATACCAAAGGTAATAAAGTTCTGCAAAAGACTCTCGATAAAACCTGGTAATTTTAAGCAAATAAGCACAAATTTTCCGCCTCAATTGTCTTGTTGAATAAAGTGGGTCAAAGCTTTTAAAAATACCATAGCAAATCTGTATGTATTTTGGGAACTTGCCTTTAGTACCCGATTGTTGTTAATGTCTTTCACAGTGGCGATTAAGTGAGGAATGAATTTAGGACACTCATGACAAAATGTAGGTATTCTGTTATGATTTTGATTCAGGCCTCATATACTTAAAAAACAAACAAACAAAAAAAAACCAGAAAAAAGTTAAAAGATGGCATTTGTATTTGAAAATTTATAGAAGAAATTCACTGTCTCTTTATTTACAGTTGCTGCTAATTGATAGAAATATCAGTTAAAAAATATACATACAGGCTCCAAAATCATTCTGGATCAAAATCAGCTATGTTGAGGTTTATACCAGATGCAGACTCACATTTCTACATAACTCTATATGAGGAGTAAAAATAATGTTCCAGTTTTGCTTCATTTCTGTAAAATGTCGCACTTTTACTACAATTAAGTGAAAGAAATATAGGTCTGTGGTTCTTAATTTGTAACTTCATGTGGAAATAATTTTACATGTAAAGGAAAAACTGTTATTCAGGTGGTCTTAGATTTATTCTTATAGTGTCTTCTGATCCACATTCGCATAATTCTTAAATTATTAAAGCACTTTTCCAAGTATGCTTTTATACTACAAACTTAAAAAACCTCCCGGACTTACCTATCTGCCTGAGAATCTACTAGTTAATAAAATCTTTTCCATAACACTGCATGTTAATGTATTATCTATATGTTAATATAATTGTAGTTCTATAAAAATTAGTGTAGAAAAAATTAGGCTTAACAATTCCAAGGTTATGCCTTTGGTAACTGACAGTGGTCCTAATATATGGATGATCCATACTTGCCATATGGGGATGTATATTTTTGGTTAATTGGATAATGAGGAGATAAACTTGTGTTTTCAGTTAGGATTTACAAGACTTTATGCTAAATAGTAAGTTTGTTTCCTTGCTTACTTCTGTTGTGAAAATACAATTCTCTACTATAATGGGGATTTAACACATCGCTATAACTAACAAACTTTCCTACTTTTCCCACTTTTGTACATTTTATTGTTTTAGGGACCCAAAAAAATTCCTCGTAGAAGTGTAACTAATTGTGACAGAAATCTTGATGGCTGACCTTGAGCTGGTGGTCAGATCAGTTTTAAGTTCCACAGGTAAAGGGAAAATAGTATTTTGGAAAAAAATAAGGGGAATGTATACAGTTGACCTCTTAACTGTTAATAGACTAAGTTCAGTAGTACGGGTGGCTAAGTTTAACAGTATAAAATAGTATTATTTTTGCAAAGAAAGCTTTTGTGTTAATCAGTTAGTGAATAGTGCAAGTACCAAGGTTTTTTTTCCGTGGTTTTTATTTCTTTCTTTTTCCAAACTGTTTTTTTGTTTTTGTTTACTGTTCTTTCAATTCTTTGTTTACTGAATTTTGTTATTATGACAGGAAAAATAGATGGATTTTGTGACCTAATAATTGAGGTAAACACTTTTTTATGATAATCGTTAAAGAATCCAAGACAAAAATATCTGTGCCATTTTGATGTAAACCCCATAGAGAATATGAAAAAAAAATATTTTTACCTCTCCTAATTAGCAGCAACGGTATTTGAAAATGATCCAAATCTGTATTATAAATAAAAGCTCACTGAAGATCCAAACTTTTCCTTGAGGAAATGTTTTCAAAATTGTCATAAGGTACACTATCTTTTATTCAGACATGAAGTTCTTTTCTAGCTCTTGGCAATCAGATAAGTTACTCTTCCCTTGTAATGGTCTAAATAAAGGAGTTGATAAATAAAAAAAGCAATTAGCACAGATACCTAATTGTCCATTTGGATTAATTTCTGTAGCTCAATTTGTTGCTGGTTTCATTAGCAACAAATAGTAAGTGTGATTTTATGGAGAAGCCAATACTAAACATAGCTGAAAACAAACAGCAGGATGAAAAAGACATTGAAGAGGTAACTAATTGTTTGAAAAAAATCACATTAGACAGAATGCTTGGAAACAAAGGGGTGATGTACTAAACTCAGGTCTCAGTTTTCTTTTAACATTTTGCAGCTGTTTTAAGGTCATATCATTTCCATATACAGAATTATGTGAAATTGGGAACTTACTTTGTGGCTTGCAAGGCTATAAATAGGTATTCATAACTTAGATTTTTTTTTTTTTTTTTGGGGTAAAATTGTGTTTTTCACTCTTAAAATCTGTCAGGAAATAGCTTCAGAAGGAGCTACAAAAGACTTACCAAAAGACCAGACTGTTGAGGACACTTAAGTATCAGCATAGTGAGAACTGTGCATAGTAATATCTTTATTTTAAAGATTAGTGTAGAGTGGACATCAGTACCTTAACACGATAAGGTTCAGTGTGGTCATGTGTGCAGATTTTAATTATAACTTGGTTTACAGTAATTATATAATGTAATTCTAGTCTAAATTAACAAATTAGTCATTCTGTTACTGTACATAATCACCTTAGTAGAAAACCCTAACTTTGATTTTGTTTTGTCTGAAGACATAGACTAAAATGATATTTTTATGAAAAATACCATTCTTTACGTAGAAAAATTCCCCATCAGTTTAGACAAATATGTCAATCTCCAGTAGTTTTTGCATGTGGCCTCTGCAGTTCAGCCACTTTCTTCCAGCCATCATTAGTATGATAGTTTCTTAAAGCACACACTGTTTTTCTCTTGAGGGTGGAGGGGGAAGAAACAACTGCACAAGGCAATCCTCGCCCAGTATCAAAAGTCTGAGAAAGGAAAAAGAAAACAGCATCTGATGGCAGTCTCATAACAGGAGAAGTTAAAACAGAAAACAGTTAAATCACTTTTCTAGAATGGCTTTTGACACATATTTCTAATTTTTTTTTTTTTTACTTTAAGCCTTGAAAATAATTAGATGGATGATGATATATCAATATGATACAACTTTAGTCGAATGCCCTTTTTTATCTCCAGTGAGGTTTGGAGAGTACCAATGGCAAGAAGGTGGCTATTAAAAACCGTGTTTGAAACATTGCTCTTCCACAAGTTTTTTTAATGACTCATATTTTCTTCTTTTCTCTCCATGGTAGGCTCCAAAGCCCTGTGTTTAGTTTGTAAGTGTTGCAGTATAGGGAACTTGAATCTCGTCAGAGCAGCCTCAGAGAGTGAGAGGACACATTTTCATGCTTAGGGTATCAGGCACTGGAAATAAAGCAACACGATGGTAATGTTGAAACCGTGGAGCTTTCTACCAAATTGCATGTAGCATCAAAACATTTAGACTTAGTTGTTAAAATACTTATATAGTTACATTTCTAGCTTAAACAATGTTACATAGGAAGAAAATAAATAGACCTTTAGAGCCAAATTTTAGTGTATAATATTTCAGAATTATTTCTTGGCTTTATGTAGAATTTAGTCAAGAATTTAATGTAATGAAATATGCTGAAATCTTTTGTTTTAGTTTTAAGTGCTGGGATGGTAGGAAAAACTGGAAACTTAGAACATATGTAACAGAATATTGTCACATAATATTTTAGAAGTGTATCACATTCTGAGATGTTTGCTTGTCATAACTATGGCAAATAGTAATGTCTCTATTTCAGCTTGTTTTCATCTTTTGATTAATATAAAATGAACATTGAGTATAATTTTTATCTTTGTGGGAAAGTGAGGGTTTTTTGCATGATGTTTGCATAAAGAAGCTTAGGCTAAGTGATGTAACCTTAAAATCCATACAAACTAACTTATTAAAATGGTTGCTATCAGCTGCCCGCTAGTGAAAATACACCTCCAAGAGTAGAAGGACCCCATTTAGTACTGTTTTGTCTCAGGTTTGTATTCATGATTTAATGATGGAAATAAAACTTGTAACATTAATAGATATGAAAAGGATGCATTAGATGTGATATCTACATGTCCAGATGCATGCAAAAAACACAAGCTGAGTTTTATCTCATTTTCTTAAACCTAGCTGAGAAACAGCTCACATGGAGTAACAATGGCAGATTTCATATTTAGGAAAAATGCAATCCTAATTCAGTCTGTAATGATGCTTTAGGAGAAGCTCCTGTTATTAACCATGTCAGTCTGATTGCTTTTCTGACTGCAGTTTTCAATTAGGCATAATGTGTTCTATTCATGTGTGAAAGGAGGGGGAGGTAGGGGAAGATTTTTTTGTTAGCAAATCGTGAATTTGGCTAAGCACTTACAAGAATAGAGTGTGTTGTAGCTGTAAGCAAGTTATTTTCTAGATTGAAATAAATGTAGCTACCTTGATTAAAGGTGTACTTCCTGAAATGCTGTCTATCACAAAAAGGATTATTAGAGTTCTGGTTTTGTTAGGTAGTTTGAAAGTGCTCATGTGATAAGTCAGTAAAAACCTAAGAAGTGTTTGACTTCACTCATACTAGTCAGTAAACAATTTGTACATTTTAGAGAGAAGAAACTGTCTAAACACATTGAGTCTTATTTTTCAAAAGGATGTTTTCCTATTTTCGAACGTTTTGGTTCATTTAATGGGTTATAAATAAGAATTAATTCTAGTATTAAAAAGTTAAGTTACATTGTATGTCATAGTGTCTGTCTGTTTCCCATACTTCTGCTGTGCCTTGATAGACAGATAGAAATGCTGTAATGTGGACAAGTAAGGGGAGGATCTGTGTTCACAGTCCCCAGATTTGCATATGTATCTGTAGGAAGGAAAATGTTTAAATTTCCATTGTTAAACCTAACCAGTAAGCTGTGAATACTCCCACATAAGTTTTTATAACTGAGAACTGAAATGATTGCTCAGTGATACACTGCTGCTGAACGAAGAGTAGTAGGATTCCTTAGAATAAGAGTGGAGGCCTGGGAGGGAAAAAAAGAAAATTGCTCATAATTTGTAAGGGAGCCTTTGAAAAATGAAGCTAAACTAGCCTACTTAGCTGAAAAGCACTTAAAATTCTGTAATATGTGGTCTTACCTCTTTTTATAAATTGTTTTTTATAATGTATCACCTATTTCCTTCCTATGAACAAGTATTTCATGGACTTGCATCAGGTAGATGCACTCTGCCTGTCTCTCCAAACACTAAGATATTCTGCTGAAACCTCCCTCACGACCTACAGTGACCTATTGATCATTGTATGGCTTCCTGCTCCTGGGGAGGGTATGTTAGAGACAATCACAGGGGCGTGTTCTGCCAAAGTGGTAACACTGATTTAGATAATTGCAATTTATTGCTTTTAAGAGTACACTTCTGTCTTTTATGCACCCTACTAGATAAGAAGTAACTACAGTGGCAGAAGTTGTAACTTCTTCACTGATTGTAGTGCACAAAAGCTGTTCCTTTTTAGTTTTTGTAGAGAAGTCTTTGTGACCTTCCAGATGGGCTTTACTACAACAGTAGGTAAAACTCAAAAAGGTCCATTACACAGGTTAGAACCTATATGGTCTTTATTGTAGTCCAGTTCAAATGAAACATGCTAGTTAAAACCGAAGGAAGGACAAATTGATAAGACTAGACACCATTTACAAAAAATCATAATACCTGGAGATGCGATTTTCAGTTCAACAAAACCTGATCCGCTTAATTACTGGCTGGTAGTTAATTAAATGTTCCTTTTACTAAGCACCTTTCCTTGTCTGCCTCTGCTTTTCGACCTTCTTGCATCCATGACAGGTAACTTAAGTTAGCATTACTGGCAGGCTTCAGCTTTGTTCCTTTTTGGCATTTCAGATTCATGCTTCTTGCTTTCACTTATGTTTCCTAATCCATACAGCTTTATGTCATACTCCTAACCTTTGTCAGCCCTGAGTAACCTCGTAGTTGTATTTGGTGATGAATTGCACTCATCCTGTTACTTTGGAGCATCAGCTAATACATTATTTTCTGGTCTGAGTTCTAGTTATTACTTTCTGGAACAGGGAACAACAGTCACAGAATCTTAGTGCACCTGTCTGCTAAAGGCTGACAGAGTAACTAAAGCTCATCTCTGTTTCAAGTTCCTGGCAGGGAACATATGCAAAGCAGCTGATGTTAAGTTTGCCTTGAGCTTTAAACATTGCTCTGACTCTTATACCTGGTTTTGAAGTCATTTTTTATGCATTAGTCTTCTTTAGACAGGTTGTAGTTCTGCACTAGGATGCTGCCATTAATTTTTTTTCTCGGTGGCTCCTCAGCCTTTCTGAACCCTTCTTCCACCAATCTAGCAATTTAATCTTCATACCTTGGGTTTCAGTGCAATTTTCTAGTTTGTCCTCCCAACTTCCAATTGGTCTTTAAGCTGCCCTTACTTATACCTGACTTTTTAATGTACAAACCCTGTATTTAAATATAGGATAATGATTAACATGTACAATAGATAATTGATTTTTCAGCTCTGTGATAACTGAGAAATATGACTATGTGAAAGTAAAGGCACAATCTTTGTATAAAATGAGCATTCAATTTTGATTCTGTAGGTCAATTTTAGGAAAATGAGCAATTCAAGTGAACGAGTGTTTAATTTTGCTTTTAATAGTAATCATTTTAACTCAAGTACTTTGAATGGAATCTGTGTGTGCTGGAAGATTTCTGTTTTCCTCTTTATAGTTAGAAATTTGGAAGAGAGCTGTAGGTTACTGTCTTGTGATTTCTATTTGGCCTTTAGTGATGAAGATTAGAGCTGTCCTCCATTGAAAGAAACACATTAGAGGTGGAATGATCTTACAGCTGAACTCTGGAACTGCTTAGATTTCAGAAAAATTATTTCCAAAACCTCTTACAGTTTGAGTAACTTTTTCTGCTAAAGCTTCCGTTTTTAATGCTTGTGACACCCTTCTATGGAAAACTGATAACACATTAAAAAACGGCTAGAAAAGTATTTTACTTTACGAAGGATGGCTGTATGTTATGGTATAATATTTTTTAAGAATATGTTTTATCTTAGAAAGAGTTTACCTATCATGGGGCTGTGGTTGCAGGAGCAGGAATTAAAGAATTCATCTCTGGTTTGAGCGTTTCTGTTATTTTCCATGGGTGACAGGCATTCTTAAAAAGATACTTTTTTTGTTTTGGTTTGATTTTGTTTCTGAAGAACAGTAATCCTTATGCCTTGCTGCCAATGTGCTGATGGCCAAAGCACTTGTTTTCACAACCAAAATTACTAGTAATTACACGTTCTTTCAGTGTTTGCAATGGTCATTGCTGTTGGCCTAAAAATTTGAAGCAGCCTTTCAGTCTTTCTTGAAACTCAAGAACTTCTTGTTATTAGACACACTCTTTGAACAGGTTTAAAAAAACAGACAAACAAACAAACAACCCAGCCATTTTTAAGTTGAAGACGAGTTCAAAATTACTTGAACATGTTGCATATTAACATGTTCAGCTGGCAGCAACAAGTTTCATTGTATAAGTATTCCTTTTTAGATAATAAATGTCACAAAAAAATGTTGTTTGCTCATATCTATATGAGCTTGTTGCAATCCTAAGTCATATTCTCCAGAAGTAGACATCACTGAATAATTTCAACATTACCCTGAAAGTCACATGTGTGAACTTGGAGTCAAAAGATTTGAGCAGTGCTGAAAAATAAAGTTACATCTTATTTTTTTTTTCAACATGTTTGGTTTGCAAACTATTTCTGAAAGATAAAAGCAGTACAGTAATATACTGCAGAGATTTATCTTCCTCAACTACTACATTACAGTTCTATTTGGCTGAGTTGAAAATACTATTTAGCAAATGCTTTGTTGGCCAGGAAATCTTGAAAATGAATCAAAAGTTGTTTTTTAAAAACATTTAAAAAACACTGTGGTCGTTTTCTGTCCATTTTTCCTGAACTGCTGTACGCAGAAATTATAACCGTATCTTCTCACTGTATAAGTAAAAGATGGAACCTGTTTCATCAATAAATTTAAGAAATGTTATTATGCTTCTGTGGATAGAATAGTTAAAGGGTTTGTTTTTTTTATGTTACTACATAGGAATTGTAAGAATATGTTGTACATTTTTTGTTTGTTTACAAGTAGAATCTATTTTAAAGATTTTGTATTTGATCTAAAAATAAGTGGTCATGAATAGAAAATTGCACCTGTTTTATCATGCATGGGAATTGGAATCCAGCTAGTTCATTATTTCTTGACAAGACTTTCTTTTAATTTTAAAGCTCTGTGATAACCTCTTTCTTTGGAGAAAGCATGCTAAATATTATTCTGCAAGATTTATGTAAATAACAGAAAATGTTGTTAAGGCACCTGAAATCATGGATTTCATTCAGTGGTTAATAAATTAGCCAATAAACTTTTTGGGTTTATAGAGTTCTGTGTACTTTTGGCAAAACAGATGATCCTTTAGGAAGAGTTTAGTCGACTTACAGAAGGATTAAGATCTTTTAGAAGAAAGCACACCTCCGAGGAGAAGGTGTCTAAAAACTTTTATCAAGCTAAATTCTAAAATCTGTACCTTGCTTGTGACATGTAATTTTCATTCCCTGCTCAACTCTGGGCAAAAAGGTTATCTTTTTGCAACCTTAATATTGGAAACTAAAGTGATTGTTTGGAACAGCTTTGCAAACTCTAGAATTAATTCTTTTAGATGATTGTAAGTGAACTAAATGTAATTCTATAAAAATTGCTGTGGGTTTATAACTTCTAAATATACTCGTCAGACAAATGTTTTACCTGTATAGTCCCTGTCTAATATTCCCAGAGAGGGATTGTGTATTAGAATTCAGATGGCTTATTAGATCTGTATACACATAACTAGTTATCATGCATGAACTTTTGTTTCCTACCTCACAACCTGTGAAATACCCATATGGAGGCAGTATTTTCTGGCCAGCCCCTCATGGCACTTTGAATATTATTTAATGCTTTGTTGAATAAACAGATATTTTAAACTATATTTATTTTTCATATTGTATTGTATGAACTGCAAGAGACTTTTCAGCTTCAAAATCTGAAATGGTGATTCCCAAACATTACTGGGTTTGGCTACCAGTTGTTTCAGGTCTGCAGCTGCAAGTAAAAGTTTAGGCCATTTATTTTTCTGTAAAGGTCTATATTCCCCTTCTCTCTCCACCTTCTTTCCCCATTCTCCCTGTACCCTTGACCCCCAGGGTTTTGGAACCAAGATTTGAGTGGTAGAAGTAGAGTTTCACATTAAAAAAATACAGATCCTTTTTGCTAGTACTTGGAAAAATTAATTAAAATTTGAAAAGGAAAATCTCTGAAAATAATTGAGATTACATAAAATAACCATTGAGGTTTTGCTAATTGTACTGTGAATATGAAGCTTACATTTGCAAGTGAATGTTCCTGGTTTTGCATATGTTCAAAATGTTAACTGTATGAAAATAAATGATGGGTTGATATGGTATTACTAATATAGGATGAAGAGGTTTTAGAGAGATGTCAAGCCGAGTATTAGGGAAAACTGAATGTTATGATTAAATGTGACATTTTAAGATATTTAGACGAAGGCATCATTAAGACAGTCAAATAACCTTAATTCTGCTCTTTTTTAGTACTATTCACGAGCTCCAGAATTACACTTGTGGTATTTCAGTATTTCTGCAGCTTAGATTAAAATGATTTTTTTTAAAAGTCTTTGTTTCCTTTTCTACCTCTTACCCTTTTTGGCAAATATTTCCTGTAAGATGTTTTATTACTTCTCTGTCTAATGTAGAGATTCTTTTGAGGCTCACAGCCTTGTTTTGCTCAGACAAGCTCCTGGTTTTTCTTTAGAAAAAAAAAATATATACCAAGGCTTTATAAGAATTATATTGTTTTCATTAATGAAGTTGTCCATAACAGAGAATTTATTTTAAGTTATAAATGTCTGCCATAAATATCTATTCTGGGAGCATCATTCATTAAAGTATTAATGAAGGATATATTTTGTTGTGTAAACAGTTTGTATTCTAATGCAGATTATGGTTATTAATTTACAGAAATAGTTTATAGACATTAGTTCAGAATTAGATGATAGAACTAGTTTACAGAAATTTCTTTTCAAACTTCCTTTGAATTTTAAGTAATTTTACAGAAAGTAAAAAAAAAAAAATGCAGATAGCATCTTGGTCAATTTAAAAGTTTTGACAAGTTCAGTTAGAAAGTAAAGTCATGTTTAAACATTTATATCAAATTTTAAATGCTTAATTGACCACCCTCTAGATTATTCCTAAAATAGTTTAATTTATAAGAAAACAATATAGGAAACATCAAGAGTCTACTGCTAGCAGGATTGTAGAAGATATTGTGCAGAAATACTGAATTTTTAATCTGTGAGATTTCAAAACATTTGATCTGATTCCTTAAATATTTGTGAATAAAATATGAACCAGTTTTTAATCATTATTACTTCCCACTGTGAAAACGATTTAAAAGCAGTAAGATAATATTAGTCAGCAATTGTAAGAAAATGAGAGGCAATATTAATGTATGTTCTGCCAGTTGTCTGCATCTTAAGTATTTTGGTGTTCTCACAATAAAAACAGGTCCCTGGTAGTATAGAAGCTAAAAGTTAAGGAAGGTAACTGTTGCTGAAGTGTCATGTTATGGAAGTTATTTTGTGAGATAAATGATATTAGAGAAATAAAATACTATAATAGAACCTTCTTAACCACCCTGATAAAAAAATAATATAATTAACGATTTGACAGTTAGGAAATATCAGAAATAAGACTTAACTGTGTTACCTTATGTTGCGTCTAATCCCCTTGCATTCATGTATAGTCTATAAGTCTATATGTATGTAGTGTTTCCATGGGAACTATTTCTCATTCATTTTATAGGAAGGACAAAGTTCAAAGACTGACTGCTAATTAGTTTGTTTTTTTTTCTTTTCATCACTCTGTGCATGACCCTATTCTTCATTTGTTAGTAAGTATTAAGTCACGCTCTAAAGACAGAATTCTTATTTTGCCTTATCATTTTTCTATAACAATTATCTTTATGGTACCCAAAAGCTTCACAATCCTTAATTTATTTTTATAGTATCATGGAAGGCGATATCCCCATTTTCATCCTTACTGTCATAGTAAGTGACAAAGTATGAGTGGTGGGATTTTAAGTCTGAAACATCCACTAATGCTAAATATTTCACCTGGAACAGTAAATGTTTACAAAGGGGTATCAGTATGGAAGCTCAGTATGTTCAAGCACAGCTCCATGGCTTCAGTTGCAGATGGAAGCTCTGAGCCTTTGGCACATAAGATTCCATAGTCTAATTCAAATTTCCCTTGTTTTGTTTGTGGAAAGATCTCAGTGTTAGTGTCCGACATCTCAAATGTTTTTACTTGTAGATTCTGTAAGGTACTTCAGTCTATTTCTTCTGCTGCATTGCAGAAGTACAAGAAAGTATGGTAACAAAAAATTCAATGCTTGCTGCAGTACAGAAACTGTTTTAAACTGCTTGTGTGGTAACTAGGGTAACTTGTTCTTCCAAGACATTGAATTTGTATTTATCAGTTTTCAGTATGTAGTTTTATGTGTGTATATTTTTAATGGAATTTTTCAAATTGATTTCTGAAAGTAGGCTAATGAGGAGACTCGAGTTTTTCAGCACTTGATGTGGGTGACGTGACATACATATATCAGTCATTGATGAGTCATTTGACTTGAAAAAAATTAACCCAACACTGGAACAGAAACAGTCATTGAACTACTTAATATGCCTTGATCTTTGTTTTGAAGTTCTGCTTTGATGTATATTCAGGCCTGTGAGAAGTGTTGCCAGCTTATGTTTGGACTAGCTTTTCCTGTAATTTACATCACACATTGAATCCTAGACATATTTAGTGTGGGAGGGAGGTCCTCTTGTACAACCTCTTGCTCACAGAAGGTCCAGTTAGATCAGACTCTGTGGGTCTTACCCCATCAAGTTTCAAATATTTTTAAGGATTGAAATTCTGCAGTCTTCCAGTATTTGACTCCTCTTCCTTATACCTAGTCAGAATTTCCTGCGTTGCATTTTATATCTGTAGTCCCTTGTCTTAGCTCTGTGAACCTCTGAGAAGAGTCTGGCTGTGTCTTCTGTATCTCCTCCTATTAAATATGGCAGTAAGGTCTTTCCCTGTCTTCTGTTCTTAAGGGTGGGGAAAACAATTCTTGTTCTTTCCTCAATCATTGTGCACTCTGGGCAAGTAACCATGCTGTACTTGCTCTAGTATATCAATGTTTTCTTTGCACTGGGGAGCCCAGTGCTGCACCCAGGACTCAAAGTGTGGTCTCAGAGGTGCTGAGGAATATGCATACCCTTCCATGTCCTGGCCACAGTCTTGCTATCACAGTCCGTTTTGTGGCTGAACATCTATGCCACAAAGGTGCACTGCTAATTCAACTTGTTGTCCACCAAGACCTGGTTTTGGGCCTGCTAGTGCAGAAGAGAGGCTTCGACATGCTGGAAAAGCCATTGAAGCAAGATGGTTAGGCGTAGGAGTGCATGCTGAAAGAGGAGAGATCAAGGGATCAGGATTTTGTTCAGACTGCAGAAAGGAAGGCTGGGCATCTAGTTGCTGTCTTTCCATTTAAAGGCATTTAGAGAGAAGACAGCCACACTTTTCTTAAAGGCACACAATGAAACAGTGGAAACAGTCACCAGCTGTAACAGGGAGAGCCTTAATTGGACATAAGGAGAAGATTCTACACCATGAGAGTGATTGGAAAAAGATACCTGGAGACTGACAGAACTGGGCCCGACATAGCTCTGAGGAGCCTGGTCCAAGGTGGAAGATAAACCTGCTTTAATCCTTGGTCTAGGTGACTTCCAGGAGTCCCTACCAACTTCAATTTCTGATTCTTTATTATGACATTTTTCAGGCTACAATTCACTCAGTTGATAGCTCATTATCTTTACGATATTTGTCTTCTCCTTAGTGTACCTCTGGTGGAGAAGTGTATGAAAGTTATCTAACATACCTTTTTATATGATGAAAAATATTGCTCTCCTTTCATGTCCAGCAACAAGGTACTGTAGATTATATTTTTTAAATTATTTTATTTTTTCATTGTGCTTTTTATTAGATGTTTCTTTTTTCTTTCTGGCAAATACGATGTACTTAGAAAGGTACTAAATAATCGTTTGGTGGTACGAAAGGTCATTGGAAAGGTGAGAGTAGTACAATTCATTGCTAAGTCCATAGCCTAAAATAGTTCAGCTTGTAACTGATTTAAGTTGGATTACTGGAATAGTGGTCTAGCAAGCTCAGACATTTTTGTATACGTGTGTCTTGTGTTTTGAGGGACTACTAGTAACAGTATACTACTACTAGGTTGAGGGTGACTGCTTTAGGAATATTATAACTTTTGAGTAAGGTAGGAGAATGTTATGAAAGGGAACACATCATAAGAAAAGAAAATATATGAATAAAGTATGCCCAATGCTAGTATGCAGCTGAAAAGAAATGTAGTATTTAAAATTAAAATCATATGATTTTTAGGAAGTTTGCTTTAAAAGACTGTACGCCCTGTGTATTATTTCTAAAATAAAAGCTGAAATGTATACATTTACCATTTTCATATCAAGGTAATGACATACTAAGAATTGTGTTTAACATTCAAGTAAGTTTGGGCTTTCTATGTATGGTATTTAGAGTTGCTATTTTAGGATGAAGTTCCTTGTGCACACTAAATGCTTGGTTTCTCATTAAAATAATTCCGTTCTTTGGACATATCTGACTTGGACTTGGGATAACTATGCCCTTCCAGAAATTTTCTTTCTCATGCATACTCATGAGGTTTCTCGTGCTTAAACATGGTTCCTTCGCCATCATTTCATGGAAATTTTTTGAATTATAGATTAGATTTTTAGATGACAGGTGTAGTTTTAGATCATTGATAGTAATATTTATTATTTATTTTCAACAATGTATTGTTTTTATTCTTTGTAGCATGCTATTATAACTATTTTAGTAGTTTATTATGTATACACAAGATGCAATGAGAATCTTATCCACTAAGTCTGTGCATGGGTTTGTCTGCTACAAGTGTTTTGGACATTGTCTGAGGCAACCGAAATGCTAGAAGATTTTTGCCATTTATTGCCTGAGGTTTTTTATAAGAGTTTAATGTCTGGATGTCAAAATTCTACAGACCTACAGTGCATGGATTTAGCAAACTTAGAAGATAAGCAATCAGACTTTACCTGCAATTGTGTAAGAAAATGCAAATTATAAGTTAATGATTTTCAGGGTATGGACAGTATTTCTATTAATTGTTATTTGTGTATTTTTTAAGGTCTAAAAATAAATCAAAGAGCTCAATGCATTTGGATGTCAAACACAAGTAGTAATCTAAATAGTAATATAGTAGTCTAAACCAAGTTTATACCACTCTGACTTGGCCTAATTTGCATCAAGTCTTGAAATAGTGGTCTAGTTTGTGTCCTTTTAGATTTAAAAAAAAAAATAAAGTGATTTCCTGAATGTAGCATCTCAATTCTTGAGTACTTCATCTTAGACAAATAATGGAAGAACAATAATGTTCTAATTTATTCAGAATTCTGTTTTGTTGTGAACTTTATGCTTTTATTTACTAAGATAACACCCTTCACAAATTCATCCCTGATTCCTGATATTTATTCCTTCTTTTATGTAAAAAACTATTTTGGTTTTGTTAATGATATTTTTACTTCTTTAAATTTAGGCTTAAGGAAATAAGGTGGTTTTGTCACAGTATTTTGTGCCTGGTTTTGAAATTCATAATGCATTTTAGTTGCTTTCTTACTATAGATTTCTCCACATCTTCCTGTGCTTTGGCATGACTTCTTGATGTTTTGTTTGCCTGGTTAATTATATTTCATGGTTCATAACTACTGAGCATTGTGTCCACTGTCCATCTTGCAGTCTGTAAAAGGTGGAGATTTGTGGGATGTTTTGTTGGGTTTTCTTGTGTGTTTTTTTTAATTACTGTGATGTTTAGCTTGATTAGAACTTCAGATCAATCTCTGATGGAGAAAGTATACATTGTATTGATTAGTCACGAAAAGTATTGTTTGCTTACAACTTTTATGGTCCCTTTTTATGTTTTTGTTATCCATGGGCACAAGAATGCTGCAGTTACAACAATTTTTTTTTTTTTTATAAGTGTATGGCTTCCTGTCAGTAAAAGGCAGGAAAAAAAATACAAAAGGGGAATAGAAAACACTAGCTTATCCACAGTTATAATACTGTCCATAGATTTTTTCTTATTCCAAAGTTATAAATTATATTGCATTTTACACTAATCTTTACAGAATTTATATATATGTATTTAATAATTTGTAGTTATATAGAATTGCTGCAGGTAATACTATTGATGGAATTTTGCTCCTGATTCATGAGACAGATCTTCTAAGATCTCAAATGTGGAACTAATGAAAAATGCTTCTTAAAGTAAAGGAATGAAATATGGATTCATGCTTGAATTGGAAGTTTTTTTTGACTGTCTAAATACCTGAGAAAATTTACCTAAAAAGGGGAGATAATTTACTGTAAACCTGAAAAGAAAAAAGTTCAATTTAAATGCAAAACATTCAGGGAGAAAAGCCCCAGTGTTTAGCAATATTGCTGAGACATGGTAGTACTGCTTCCCATTTAATTAGACTGACAAGGCAAAATATTAATGTAAGTAGCTTTCTACAAAAAAATGTACGTTACTTGAAGCTAAGTTAATTTTTCTTGAAGAAACAGTATTAGCTGAGAAATAACTGGGTTAAAAAGACTTTTATGGATGAGTTGTTGAAACCTAGATAAAAAACATGTGGATTGAATATATGTGGAATATATGTATATATCTATATATGTGGAATATATATCTATATAGCATAAAATATATATACAGGTAACTACAATATAGGTAATCATTAGGTAGAAATTTTTAAAACTATAGGCAATTTTGTTCCTTTATGAAAGAATATAAACTCTGGGTTGTCTGAATACTGTAATAGAGTTGTCGTTAACTTAACACAAAGTCTGTGACCTGTTCTCATAAGGGCAGCCCTGTATTTTGCTGGGTTATAAAACTACAGTTGCTACTACACTATTTTCTACTAGTGTTTGGATGGTGAGAAAAATAGTCCTACTCTTATATATTTTCTCTGTGTTTTCTCTAATAAAGGAATAGTTATGTTTCCTGTTAACGGCTGAATGATATTTCTGTCAATTTCTTTCCTTTTAAGTTGAGACATTTTAAACCTCTATTATTTTTCAGTAAATTTATGATGAAAAGACAGTGCTTTCATCACAGAAATATGTGCACCATATTGGTGCACCATATTTGGCACCAAATGCCAAAAGTTAAAGTAGGAACAGATTGTGAACTAAAAGACCATTTCAAATTAGATAGTCAAAAATTCCAAAATACAGAGAATCAAAACTGAAGGAGGTTTGGGAAGATATTCCTAACTGCACTTTAGCTCAAATATTGTGTTTGTCTAGAAGGTTATTGAGAAGTATTTATAGGAGCTTTGAGAAATTGGTAACAGTGGACGAGGAGAAAGCTGAGGTACTCAACAACTTTTTTGACCCAGTCTTCACTGGCAAACTCTCTACCCGCACCTCTCAAGTGGACGGACCATAAGGCAGGGGCTGGGGGTCAAAGTTGCTCCCACTGTAAGAGAAGATCAGGTCTGTGACCACCTGAGGAACTTGAGCATAGAGCAGTCTATGGGACCTGACAAAATGCATCTCAGAGTCCTGTGGGAGTTGGCTGATGTAGCTGCCAAGCCACTCTCCATGCTATTTGAAAAGTCATGGCAGTCAGTTAGAGTCCCTGGTGACTGGAAAAAGGGAAACCTTGCACCCATTTTTGAAAAGGGTAGAAAGGAGGACCCTGGGAACTACTGACCTGTCAGCCTCACCTCTGTGCCTGGCAAGATCATGGAACAGATCCTCCTTAGGATGTATGCTAATGCACGTGGAGGACACGAAGGTGATTCGAGAGAGCCAACATGGCTTTACCAAGGGCAAGTCCTGCCTGACCAACCTCATGGTCTTCTGTGCTGGAGTGATTACATCAGGGGACAAGGGAAGAACTATCTGGATTTCTGTAAGACCTTTGATGTGGTCCCCCACAACATCCCTCTCTCTAAACTGTAGAGATATGGATTTGATGGGTGGATCGTTTGGTGGATGAGGAATTGGTTGGATGGTCCCATCCAGAGGGTAGCGGTCAATGGCTCAATATCCAGATGAAGATCATTGACAAGTGGTGTCCCTCAGGGGTCTGTACTGGGACCAGTACTGTTCAAGATCTTCATCAATGACATATACAGTGGGATCGAGTGCACCCTCAGTAAATTTGCAGACAAGCTGAGTGGTGCAGTTGACATGCCTAACAGACAGGGTGCCATCCAGAGGGACATGGACAAGCTCAAAGAATTGGGCCCATGTGAACCTCATGAGGTTCAACAAGGCCAAGTGCAGGGTCCTGCACCTTGGTCAGGGCAGCCCCTGGTATCAGTACAGGCTGGGGGATGAAAGGATTGCAAGTAGCCCTACTGAGAAGGGCTTGGGGGTACTGGTGAATGAGAAGCTGGACATGAGCAAACAATATATGCTCACAGCCCAGAAAATCAACCACATCCTGGGCTGCATCAAAAGAAGCATGTCCAGCAGGTCAAGGAGGTGAGACCGCTCTGGTGAGACCCTATTTGGAGCACTACGTCCAGCTCTGGAGTCCTCAGCACAGGAAAAACATGGACCTGCTGGAGTAGGTCCAGAGGAGCGCCACAAAAATGATCAGAGGGCTGGAGCACCTCTGCTGTGAAGAAAGGGTGAGAGAGTTGGGGTTGTTCAGCCTGGAGAAGAGAGGCTCTGGGGAGAACTTATTGCAGCCCTTCAGTACTTAAAGAGGGCTTATAAGAAAGATGGGGATAGACTTTTTAGCAGGGCCTTTTGCGATAGAACAAGGGGTAATGGTTTTAAAATAAAAGAGGGTAGATTCTGACTAGATATTAGGAAGACATTTTTCCAGTGAGGGTGGTGAAACACTGGCACAGGTTGTCCAGACAGGTGGTAGATGCCCCATCCCTGGAAACATTCAAGGTCAGGTTGGATGGGGCTCTGAGCAACCTGATCTAGTTGTAGATGTCCCTGCTCATTGCAGGGGGGTTGGGCTAGACAACCTTTAGAGATCCCTTTCAACCCAAACTGTACTATAATTCTAAGATTCTGTAACTAATATTTATAATTATGAAAGGGATTAGAGAAGCTTTTTCCTAAGTCTTATTTTATGTTTGAAACATCACTGAAACTTCTAGATATATTTCTTTCAGGTTCTTTGCTGCATTTCGGGTGAATCCTAACAGTTTCCCTTCTGAAATTTTACTTACAAATCCTACTGTGTAATGGACATACATGCTGATCCTTATTAGCTGACTACTTGCATTTCTGTTACTCGTTTTTAAAGTCTTTTAAACACATGTCTAGGTATTAGCAGTCTTTTAACAAAACACCCCGAGGAAAAATACATTCACATATCTCTAACGTTTTCTCTCATATGTTAACAGACAAAAACCAAGACATCACTTTCCCATTTTATAAAATCAAACTAATTTTTATAAACATTTGCAATATCTATTATGCCAATGAGACAAACATTTGGGTCAATAGGTAAGTAAAGTGTTTCAGAAGTGGAGATTTTTCCTGAAGGATACTATTATCTGATTCTTTTTAGGAAAGGCAAAAATTTTCAAAGGATGTTAAATTAATTCTCTCTGTCCTTTTTTAGCATAGAAATTTTCTCTTGCAAAGTAATAAGATGAGACAGGCTGACAATTGATATATATCAAAGGAGGTTTTAGATAAAGAAATAAAATACTACACCAGCTAAATAAGAGGCTGACTTAGAAACACTTGCAAGGGGGTGTGTGTCTCTCTATGCACACACACGTATATATAAAACTTCTGAAAATTATTAATTAATTAATTAATAGAATGCAGCATGAGGATTAGGAATGTCAGCATCTCACAAATTAGTTGCCACATTGCTATTTAAGAAGGTCCAACAGAAATGATTTATTTGGACCATGATAGCAGCAAAACACTGGGGTTAGAGGATCTCTAAACTACTGATTATTGTGCAGTGGCTGCTCTACACTTCACACAGTGGTTGTGTCTTACGTCTGACTTTGATTTTTTTCAGCTTGCCTTTAAAATTCCTCTTAGGTGACTGATGTTTTTCATCTGTATGTCCAAATTAAATAGCAAATGAAGTAAGAGTGTCTACTAAAAACCAGTAATACTGTAAAGGGTAGTAGATGTTTTACATGTGTACATAAAGAAGGCACCTGTAATATTCTTTGAAATACAGACTTGATGGGTAGAATTTGTTAACTTTTAATGTCCAAAATGCAGACGTAGAATTGAGCTAGTGAGCTCCAGAATCACTTGAATTCAGTAAAGGGAAACAGAAAATTCTGCAATCATAGAATCTTAGAATCATTTAGGTTGGAAAAGGTCCTTAAAATCTTCAAGTCCAACTGTTAACCTAACACTGCCAAGTCCACCACTAAACCACATCTACATGATTCATCTGAACTGTTTCACACATCTACTACAGATGAGATGAAATCTACATCCTCTTTAATAACTTGACTTTCTTTCACTTGCTGTAATGTTAGCTTAGAGTAGCTCAGATGTACATGTTTATACTGTAGGTCAAATTTCATCAGACTAAATTTAAATTTATCTCTCACTACAAGGAAAATGACTTCAAGCAGTAATAACAGAAGTTAAAACTCCATGGTCAAAGTGTCATTCTAGAGAAAAACAGATCGGTTCAACAAGATTGGTTACTATTATCATCATGTGAATGATAGTTAAAAGACAGCCAGCTTAAGGTGGATAAAACTTAGGTCAAAAACAATTAACAAAAAAAAAACAATATTAACAGTTAGTTCAGAGGGATGGAATACCTCTCCTAAGAAGAAAGGCTGAGAGAGTTGGAGTTGTTCCGCCTGGAGAAGAGAAGGCTCCAGGGAGACCTTATTGCACCTTTTCCATACTAAAGGGTGCTTATAAGAAAGATGGAGAGAGACTTTTTACCAGGCCCACTAGTGATAGGACAAGAGGTAACGGTTTTGCACTAAAAGAGGGTAGATTTATATTGGACATAAGGAAGAAGTTTTTACAGTAAGGGTGGTGAGGTACTGGCACACGTTACCCAGGGAAGTTGTGCATGCCCCATAATTGGAAGTGTTCAAGGTCAGGTTGAATAGGTCAATGATTTAGTGAAAGATGTCCCAGCCTATGGCAGGTGGTGTTGGCTAGGTGATCTTTAAAGGTCCATTCCAACCAAAACCATTATATGTTTCTATGTTGCATTTTGTAGTGGTCTTTCTATTGGAGGCACCTGGTAATGTCTAATGGTCTCTTACATGGATTGAAAGCTGGAATCCCTCTTTTTGGCACAGGATATAATTCATCACTTCAGTATTATTCCAGGCAGAAGAGAACCTAAGATCAGAGTTTATCTGCTATCATCAGCGGAAAGAGATTGAGGTATAAGTGTTAGGAATCATCATGTACTGCATTATTTTTAATTACAACCATGCGAACAAAATTGAAACAATTCTAAATTACATGGACAGGTTTTGTCAGTTTTTTATAATACAAATATGTAATTTTTTAATACTTGTACCTGAAATCTTAAGCTGACATAGATCAGTGAGAAGACGGTATTCGTTTACAGTTGCTTCTATTGTGTTTTGTTCTGTTTTGTTTTGTTTTTGTTTAAAAACGTGGAGTGGGAAGGGAGAGAGGGAGTGTATTTTCTGCTTTGTTTTGTCTGGAATATTAGCTGGTCCCCAAAAATGAGCTTATGCTGGATTTTTTTGTCCTCCTTTAGGCATGCCCTGTACCATTTCCTCTAAAGCGACTATTGCTGAGATTGAAAAAGTTACCCATATCAGTCATAAAAGACCTCCCAAGTGATAACAGAATGAGAAAAGATTGACCACAACCTTGACTCCATTGCTCAACACTTCATCTTTCTGCTTAGTAAAACATGAACTGAATAGAAGAGCAAAATCCTGCAGTAATTTAGAAGTAGAGCATTGGTTGAATTCCTTGCCAAATATGCCAAACCTTTAGCTTTTATGTAATTCCCTGTGATTGATATTAGATCCTTTTGTGCATTATCTGCCAGTTGGAATGAAGTCTGGCATCCCAAAAGTGGCGGTTTTGACATTAATGCAACTTCAGAGAAATTAGATTTTCTGTAAAGCTTTAGCAGCACTGAAGATAAATACAAAGGGTAATAAGTAGTGCAATGATCTTTGAATCTGCAGCTTCATCCTATCCAGTATCCCAGAAGGCTAATGTAATTTCACAGGAAAAGGTACTAAGATGTATCACTTATCTTTCTCTTCCATGCCTATGCTATCAACTCAGATGTAATACATTAACATTTGAATGAATAAAATTTGTCAATCAAGAAATAGATAGAGGCATACATTTGAAAGCAGAAAGAAAGGAAGGCAAGGGGAAATACAAGCATGTTGATGCAGAGTTTTGTTATGAATTCTGACACTTATTTAATGTATTAAAAGCCCTGCTTTGAAGTATAAATAAAAAGCACATATTCTGTCACTGATGTTATATTGATTTTGATAGCCTATTATTTACGCGGTATTAATGTGAAGACTTTTCTGTAAAGTAATTGTGGAATTCTGAGTTAATCAAGGTATTTCAATACAAAGTTTAAAAGGAAAAAAGCCTCAGTGGTTTTAAAAGCTGTGAATAGATTACAACACAGGTATGAATTAATTGAAATGTAAATTTTTACTGACAGATAGAAGTTCAGAGTAGCATCAGTTCTTCTCATTCTCTTTATGCTACCAACTTTACTAGCTATACTTAAATTTTTTAAAGAAATCCATAGATATTCTGATTGGCTTAAATATCATAATTAACAAAATTTCCTCATTGTTTTATATTTTCAGGTAACATGCAGTTGGAACAGGAGTGAATACATTTTGGGCAAAAAAATCTTTAATACTCCATCTAGGCAGTCTTACGTAACAGAAAGTCTAATATCAATGTGCAGAAATACCTATTTTCTCAACCACATCTCTGATCCAGAATCTGTTTCTGTGGTTTCACAGTTACCATTATTCATATTCAGTGTTTCTTTCACTCTCTTATCACTTTATGATCCTTTTTTTTTTTCCCCCAGTGGCCAAAAAAAGCAAAATCCTTATTTCTCACCCTAATAGTAGAAATCATAACAGCATAATCTTACTCCTTTTTTTCTTGAGTATTGTTTATAGATTCCCGTTTCAAATTGTGTTCTGGATTGTTTGAACTTTCAGTCTTCCAGTGAGCACTGGGTGAATGAAACCCAGAAAGTACTGCTTGTTCTGAGGTTGCAAAGTTCATAAAGCCTTGAAGGTTTCTTTGGTATAAATTCTACCTTAAATCCATAATTTCATATGAGCTGTCAGAAACAGGTAAGTTCTAGGAAAATGTTAGCTTGAATTTGGGCTGTGAAATTCTGCCCGCCTGTATCCTAAAACTTGTTTTCTCGATAGAACTAATTTTGAGAAAGCACTGAGAATCTGTATCTTCTCGGTAAGCATTAGAAATATTTAGTATCTCAGAGCTATTTACTTCTGATTGAATAAAAATACACCAATAAAAGAAGTCTTTAAATTGTGAAAAAAATTAGAAAGTATCATCAGTTGGAGGAAGGTAACAATTAATTCAGTTCTGGTTGTTAGGCAGATTTTTAGTTCTATTTCAATGTGAAGCTACAAAAAAAAAATAAAAATCAACTGTTTTGAATTACAAACTTAAAAGGAAATGAAGTACTTTAAGTAGTAAATTTTTTTTACATAATGGAAGTATGAGCATTTGTATCACACTTTAATACTAGCCACTTTGATGACACTTGTGTATTCCAGTTAGTTTTCTGCTGGTGAAATGGGAGTTCTGCCATAAACATTATTCTTTCATTTATGGAATTATGTATCCTGAAGTCTAATCTAGCTGTAAGATTATTATCATTAATATTAATTATTATTATTATTCCTTGGAGACTCTTTGGAAGCTAAAGAAAGACCAAGAGATCTATGTCATTATTTAGAGTAAGGAAGCAATTAATTAAACCTAGCTGCTTTGATGTATGTAAAATACAGTCGGTGCTTATAGACTGTGATATTTTAAGTCAGATTTTATTTTCAGAATAAGAAATATTCAGAATCTTTCAGAATAAGATCTATGAATTGTAGAATATGAGATCAATGAGAAACTGCAATGGTTTCTGTTGTCTTTGGGTTAGGCTACCTAACTCTTGGAAATCAATGAATCTACTCCAGTTGATTTCTGAGTAATTGAAAGCTATATCTGGACTTCGATCTACATAATGTTTGCATAAATGTAGACCTTTAACTTAGGATTTCTCCAGTTGTGATGATTAATGAATTGCAAAAACGCCTTCAGGGGAAAGATGTCCTACCTTACTAGAGAGAGTCAGACAAGTCATCTATTTAGCTTAAGGCACCACCTGTCTTGCGAGGCAAGACTCTTAATTCTCAAGTACTGTTCTATGTGTCTAAGACCCTTGAACTCAATATCTAGGAACTAACTATAACAGAGTGAGGCTGTTAATTGATTTTTGAAATTATAGTTTAAGTAAAATTAAAATTAATTGTGTACATGCAAATCTGTGAAACTTCAACTTTTTGAAGCGATCAGGACACTGATTCTTATTTCTGATAGTAATTATAATAGTGTTTTTCATCAGTCCATGAACATGGAGTTCATCATTTTGATTGATTCATTTTCATACACGCACAGTCCTATAAATAATAGACAATATATATAAAAAAAATCTCCTAAAGAAGTTGTTTTCCCCTTACTATATTTTTGTTGTGTTTCTAGATTGATAGGTCTATATATACTTATTCCTGTAATTACACAAATGACTTTGTGTGTTATTTATAAAAAACTTGGTTTAAATGTTTGTTTAGCATATATTACAGAATGGCTGAAGGCCACTGGATTTCTTGTGAATATGCCTATTTAAATAAACATCTTTTAAGTAAAACTAGTAGACGGTAATGAGATGATCTGCCCTACCTTAAGAAATATTCTCTGCCCTGAATTCATTGATGTCTTTCACAGGCCCCAGTTTCAAGACAATTTTAGAAATGCCACAAGTTATTTTATTCTATAAAACATAGTGTTGAACCTGAGACAATCATTTTTATTCTAGATATGCTTCTTAAATACCAATTCTTCTTAAATAAATTTAAGCTGTAGCTTAAATATTTTGGAAATCAGAGCATTCTATCTGGTATGGAAACTGTCTAAGTGTTTAGTTTGTGAACTAGATTTTAACGTATTGGGTTTTTTTAAATATAGCTTTCATTTCAAATTCATATGCTAATAAATGTATTTGCAAATTAATCCCAAGTTGGAAATAAAGATACTCATTACACAAGCCACATACTAGGTTTATTGTTTTTAAAAAATTTGCTCCTAGCAATTGTTTTTCCAATTCAGTGTTCTTGGAAGCATTTAACCGTTTGTTTCCTAACACAGGAGAGTGTTTTTGAACTATTTTGAACCCATCCCTGGAAGTGTTTAAGGCCAGGCTGGATGGAGCTTTGAGCAACCTGGTCTGGTGGGAGGTGTCCCTGTCTGTGGCAGGGGGGCTGGAACTCAGTGATCTTCCAGGTCCCTTCCAACCTAAACCATTCCATGATTCTATGGTTCTGTTTTTTAGATGGATTATACCTTTAGTTGGTAAGCACAGAACATTTAAGAATACAGAAGAAATGAGACGTAATGCTGTGTTTGTCTCTGTCGTTATCCAAAGAGCTGTTGTGCAAGACTCTCCTACCTATTTTTGTGGGTGCACTACAAAGAGAAACTATTTTTAATCTACTGATGACTGAGTGAATTAAAAGAAGTATTTCAGCATACCCTACATGTTATTGAAGATTGACCATGTAAATTGACTTTAATCAATATCATAATTTAGACAAAGACACAATCATGATAATAGTCATGCAAACAATAATAATTATCTAGATGATATTTCTTTTACTGGATTGTTTACTATATTATTATAATGTGAGATGGAAGGTTTGGTATCTATCTCACTGCTTTTTTCACTGGACAGTCGTGAGTTTCATTGGGAAGGGATTATGTCCAAGCACTGTTTTTAACTGTGTGTTTTGTGAAGTTAGATTTTGCAATTGTTCATTTTAGCTACTTGGAACATTTTAAGGGTTTGGGTTTGTTAATAGTAGTGTAACTTATTGATAGCTAGGAATCCTTGATTATCTCTGTACAGAGGCTTTGTTTGTATGTTTTCATTTTGGTGTTCTGAAAATAAGACAGGTACTGTGACTCTCCTTAGGGAGAGGGTCAGAAACCAAAATATTCTTCCTGTGATTCAGACTGTTTCGTTGGCTAAAACATAAACCACAGCTCTCAAGCAAGACCTTCTGCATGAACTGGTTCTGTCTTAATTCATTGTAGTTGAAACCAAATATGGAACTACAAAATTACCAAAAGAAATTATTTCATTCTTAGAACTTCTGCACTTAGGAATTACCATGTTTCCTTTAACTACCAGAATTAATGTAACTTCTCTGCATATGAAAGCAATGACTTAACACTGCTGCTTTGAATTTTTTGCTTTTGGGACTATGAAACCCCTCGAGCTTTCTGCAGACTGTTAAACTGTAGTATTTCTCTGAAGATGTTTTGCATCCTTTCATAGAATATAAAATGTGCATCTAGTACACGTTCTCTAGTAGTTACCTCTCTGTTTTGGTATAGGATACTGTTTTCTGTCATTGATGAATGACAGTTTGTGTAGGATCTCCTTTTCACAGCAGCTGTAAAATATAATGTCTGTCATTGAATTTATGTAGGCAAAAAAATTCAGAAGATTGGGGAGTGAATGTCAGGTCATGTAACAAAGAAATGATTGCAAAATGCACAGATCTTTCTGTTAATTCTCTTTTGCTAAATGATGTACACTAGCAAGTACTTTAAGTATAAGATTTCATTTGACTGGGTCTCTTTCCTTCTGAGGGAGACTTAGAAACTATATGAAATAGGTATTTAAATTGCAGGTACTCAGTACACCTTGGTTGTACATACAGTCACTTGCACTCTGTTTTTAATTGCTTGGATTTTTTTTTTTCTTGGTGGTCTAAGAAGCATTGTAGAATGAGGGTTATCAGATTGCTTAAGTTACCAGCTGAAATTTTAGTAATTTCTGAACCAGAAGTACGGGTGGCCAGATTGCTGGGCTTTGCATGCCACAGTTCTTTTTTCCCATTTTGCTCAAGGTATGTATTTGTTCCCTCTCTTCTAGATTTATTTCCTTGGGCACACTTAAAAGTTTCTCCTTTTGCTTTGAAAGGATTATATTACAATTTGGAAACCTAATTTTGTGATTAAATCCTTGAGGAACCAAAATACAGAGTTCAGTTGAAGAAACTTAGGTGCATCTGGGAGTTTGTGAAGATGCTGTTAATTTCTCCTTTTTCATTGTATGTTTTTCTCATGTTGATGGTTTGCCTACAATATTTATAGCAAAATCATTATTAATCTTAGGATAATCCAATTAAGCCTTTTTTAGTACTGGCTGGTATCCTGGAGAGGACCAATAACTACAGAATACATTTTGTATACTCTTTAAAAATGCTGCATAAAAAAAAGACCTGTGGGCATTTTGAACCAGTTATCACTTAGCAGGCAGATGGAATCATTGAGTAAGAATGTAAAACAATTAAAGGGAAGAAAAAAAGCCATCCTAATGTTCCTGAACTCTTTGTGCTTATTTTCAAGTCTCCATTTATCTTTTTTTTTTTCCTTAAAGGCATTTCTTGATTTTATTTTCTTCCGCCTGCTACCTTTCTTAATCATGTGTTAACTGCTGAGCAAGTTCTGAAATAATCTTTGTAAATACAAAAGAGACTCTAACCAATAGACACTGGTGATTCTACAGGGAACCTACGCAATCGTGTTGCAGAAATTATTTTTGCAATATGTCAAAAAAACAGAATAAAATTCTTGGGTCTGTTCACTTCTAATCCCTCTTCTCTCACTTCTTTCTTAGTCTTGAAGCTACAGAAAGATAGTCCTCCTTCATTAACATTGTGGTCCCTCTTAATCTTTTTAAGTCTAGTCTATCCAGGCTCTTCTAGTCAGTGAAAAATAGATCCTCCATTGTGTTCAAGGTAAACATCTATTCTGCATCACCTACTATTTGCAATCCCTGAAGGGACCCACCTAGTGGATGCCAAACTGTGATTGGGGTGATCCCCTTGTCTCCCTGCAACAGATCCATCTTCAATTTTTCCTAGGGTATTTTACACCTGAAAACAGGCTGTGGTATTTCTGGCAAATTAAAATCGTCCTTTTTAGTGCTAAAAATCATATATAAGGAATGTGATGGGGTGGGTAAAATCTGTTGACAATATCTGACTGTGCATAAAATAATGAAATGGAATTTCTGATAAGCAAAAGCGTTTTCAAAATATTCAGCATAGGTATGCTGATTCTCCTCAATGTGCTCAGTGGTCTGAAACCTTTTGTGACAAAGGTAATTGAGGAGCTTGCCTGTTTGCAATATAACAAAGCAGTGACTCCTTGAATATATTTAAATAGCATTTCCACTGGGGGAGGCTTACTCATTTGGGAGAGACTATGTAGATGAGAATGCTAGTAGGTAGGCTGTTTTAGTAATGTTTAAAACACTACCAGAAAGTAAGTAGTCTTTCCAGGAGGGAAAAAGCAGTGAAATTAGGCTTACTGCTATTTCCTAAGAGTTGACTGTGCTAGTCGTTCAATGGCTATACTCAGCTGAAGTAATAGCACACATGGCCCAGTATAGCAGTAGCGATAATGAAGGGAGCATAAATGGTAAAGTGGTAGGATTCAGAGATGAGATGTGCAGTACCTACTCAGATAGGAGATATAATAACAACGAAATTTGTCCAAAACGGAAATTTTTCTTTAAATTTTCTCTGTCTACATGTGGGAGCTGAACAGTTAATAAGTCATCAATTATGCAATCTCTATGGACTGCTAGATATACCTGAAAATAAGTGAATCCCAAGAAGAGGCTACAGACTACCTGAAGCAGCACTTCTTGGGATTCTGTTGTTTGAACATCTAAGCAGCAGAAGGAATTGTGGACATGTGGTAAGGAATGAGGGTAAGAAAACTGTGAAATGAGAAAAAGAAGAAAAAGAGAAAAAAGGAGAAAGAATAAATGGCAGGCAATGATGAAAACTAAGAAGAAAACCCATGTAAAGAAGAGAACAAAACAACAGAGGGAAGGAAGGCAAGGAATTAAGAAATGCAGAATGAAAGACTTTATGTGCTTATGTGTCTGTATTTTGTTATTTCTACAATAAATAGTTACTGCAGTCATCAAGAGGTTTGTTATTATTCTAGGAGCTCTAGAACTTTTTAAGAGTCAGTCTTTGTGTGCGCTCTTTTGAGACAGGGATAGAATAAGGAGGTTTTATTTTAAACTAGACCTTCATTTTGTTAACTTGCTCTTTTGTGTTTTTGGTGATGGTCACTTTGTCTAAAATGCTGGTTGTTTTATGATTTATTTTTTTCATAATGCAATCAAAGCTTTTAATTTATTTCCACATTTCTTGTATATAGTGTTAGTACTGAACTCCATAGTAGTGTTACAAAATTCTCTATTGACTTAATTTTCCTGTCTCTGTAGGAGTCCAAGTTAAATTATACTTTCTTAAATCTATTTTCCTCTTTCCTTTTCTCCGATAAGTAATATCACAGTCCTTCTTGTCTCTTTATTTTGTACTTTGTTTGGATTTTTTGTTACTCATGTTCTACTACTGTATGAGAACAATGGAAGGTAAGAGGAAAAAAATATTGAACTTTCTTTTAGATATTCATTTTAATTTGGGTGCTCACATATAAAGGATATTTTGAATGCATTCTGAAACTGTAGTAAATAGGAGTCACAGGCAATAGAATAATTTCTGCAATTGAACCCAGCGCTCTTAAAGATTTCATTAGGTCTAATTAGAACTAATTTATTTAAATTCCCATGAAAATAACTTAATAGGCTGGAAACCATTCTATTGTACTTAGTTAATTACTTTTTAGTAAAAACGAGCAATTGGGGGCCGGCAAAGAAGAATAGCAAATGAATACAACAGTCACTGGGACTTAAATCTTAGGTTGAGTTGTCCACTTACGAATTAGTTTTTTTAACATGTTTTGCAGCCATATCTGTGCTGTTCCCTCTCAGAAAGTGAGCTCAAGGTTATCTGTGTTTAGCAAAGCCATACTGATGGTCTTCCTGGGAAGAGGTGGGATCAGATTCTGCAGAGTTTTATTCCTCGTCATCTTAGCAAAGTCAGTGAAGCTGCTGAACTCAGAACCTGCTGAAGTTATCGTTACTGTTGCCACAACAGCCATGCCCGTTAATATGACTTTTCTGGAAAAGAAAATTGTAAAACATTTCTTTTTCAACAGCATTGTTGTGCTAGAGAAAGTTTAATAGGCCTATCAGTGTAACAGTTTCTTGATCATAGGGAGGAGTTGTTTCATATTTGTTTAATGTAATCNAAAAAAGAAAGGAAGGAATTGTAGTGAGTTTTTTATATAGTGAAAGATACTTTTCTGGAGCATCTTGAATGTACTACTTAAAGGTCTCTCAACCTTTCCAGACTCTAAAGAACAGTTAGCTATTTTTATGTGGTCTTCAGTTTTAACTATGTCAAAGCATTAAACTTTTTTTGGGGGCTTTCATTTGTTTGAGGAAATGGCTACAATGAGTTGTTTTCCTTGATTCTAGTTACTTGCCATATAAATGAATCTTGAGCCTAAGACTGTGAAAAGATTATTTACAGGATGCTATGCAGATTTGGTCAGGAAAAGTAGAAATAAAAGATAACTGTAGTCCACTGAACATTTCTTCTCTGTACAGTCTCTTTTTAGAACAAAACTCAAAAGTCATATAAACTTGTTCCGACTTTTGGATGTAGTGAGGCTTTCTCAGCTGCACTTAGCCAAAAGCAAGGGTCTCAATCTATAAAGTACTAACTCTATAAGTACCATCTTGGTGTTTCCTTTTTCCTTTTGTCCAGATGACCCATGATTCTAATGACAAATATTTTTCGTAAAGCCTCCGGGCAGTATTCCTAAGAACACACCTCTGTTTCTGCTTTCTTTTTATAAAAATAAGGAGAAAAATACCCTTGAAAATATCACAAGAAAGATGCAAATATGAGCAAGACTTTTTGAGAACCAGAAAAGAAAGAAAAAGGACTAAGTTCCTCACGGGTCCCACTTAGGAGAATGCCTCATGTCTTTAGGGTACAGGAACTTGACATGCAATGTTTGAACTGCTTTCAGACTGAGAGTGTTATTATTTGAAGACAAGGAAAATTCAGAGTGGCAAATTTGGAGTTAAACTACCCGGTAATGCAGCTAAAATTACAATACAGTTTCTTTTGAGCAAAGAGATTGAATAGATGGTGAGAACTAGGACTTTAATTTATGCTGTGCATTCAAATTCAAGACCTATTTTATTAAATATACCACAGTCTTGCAGATGAGAAAAGGAAGATGGGAATTGTATCTAAACCACTACGGTCAGATTCTATTGAATTCTGCCTGTCTGTCTGTGAATAGGCAATAATATTTTTCAGCTTATGAAATGGGAAAACATGTTAGTTACTTTAGTTCACTTTACATTCCTTTAAATGAAATATAGGAATTGTTGTGTATCAGGACAGCAGTAAAACACCACGACAGTTTTTTACTGTCAAATTCTATATTAGGGGCCAAATGGCCAAATTCAAAAATGGCTGTGATACCCAGCAGTAGATTGTTCAGACAGGCATTTCTTTTATCCTTTTTGCTTCATAATATTTGAAATAAAAAAGTAAACAGTGAGTTATCTAGTTTTGTAATATTTCTTTGCAGAAAAATTTAGGTTTCCTTAACATGTTTCATAATAATTAATGAGAAAGTTATAACTATACATTTGAGTCTTGTTTTTTTCTCATCTGTTGTGATAATATGTAAGATTCCTTAATAAATACTGAGTGATTATTTTTTGTCTTTTCATTTTCTTTGACATCACATGTCGATGTGCATTCATTTGTATAAATTAGTAAGGGTTTTTACCTGTTAGAGATGAGAGGCCACAAGGCCAAGAGATGTCTTCGTTACAAATATGCTTTTAAGATTTTTAGGTCAAAGGGTGTTCTTCACTCTCATTTTGAAGATTATGCTTCATAAGTAAAAGAAGAAGTAGGTAGCATGCTTTCAGGATTTCTGCAATTCCCTTTCCTTCTCTTTATTCTGCTGATAGAGGTGGATGTGTTTGCTGCCTCTAAAGCTGTAAAGTTTGTCCATGTGTGTACCCATGTGATTTTTCGCTTCCTGAAGAGAGGTTAGGAATGCCCTTTTACCAGGCCAGTTGGGGTCTGAACTCAGGGCTCAGGGATATTTCTTGGAAGGTTTGGATCCTGCTTCAACATAGGGAAGAATCACACCCATCTTTCTGGAGTGAACGCTTTCACTATAGTTCTCCTGAAACAAAGGGCTGGACCCTTGTTTTGGTTTTGTGCATCACAGGATAAGGTTCTTGACTCTTGATAAATGTTTTAAAATGTGGATCCAGGACACAGCTCTTCCGGCAGCCTAGCAAGAGATAATGTTGAAGAGAGGTGGGGGATCACTGTAATATTCCCTGTCAGTTAGTTAGGTTTCTTAGCAGGAGCAAAACATTTTCTTTATTGAAAAACCAAATAAATAAAAGCATTTCAGTGTTGAGCATATACCTATAACACAAGTTTTGGGAAACCTAACAGCATGAGACATATCCATCCCATGTGGTCTTTAAATGGTCCTGTTATTTATTAAAGGCTTTTGTGTCCATTATGCTGTGCTCTCATGCAAGTTGGAAGCATGATAGGGAGGACCTGTGGTACCTTGTGATACTCTGAATGTGTCTTCTGTTAGCACACTTTCCCAGCAACATCATTCCGTAGTGATATATCTATGCCAAGGACAACATTTAAAGTTGTTGACCAGCTATGGCGGTTCTGTAGGACTACACCAGGCAAAGAGAGACAGATGCCCTGAAGTATCAGATGTCATTGCAGGGATTCTGGGGAGAAAAGACAGGGAAGTAACTTACCAACTGCTACCTTAGATGTAATAAAAGTGTAAATCAAAGTCCTAAGAGCGGCTGCTCTTTGGATGGGTTTGGTTTGATTTTGATTTGATTTTTTTTCTGTTACATGTTAATTCCAGTAGTTCATATGTCATATCTTACTGCTTGCAATGCTGTTCTGTTTGTAGTCCGTTTTTGCTGATACGAGATCTGAAAATAGAGCAACAGACAGTTATTTGCTTTTCCTGCTTTTATGATTTGTGTATTGTAGGCTGGTGGTAGGAGTTCTTTTGGGGTGACAGACACACTCTCCTCGTGTTTCCTACTTGTGCCATCATTCCTCTTTGTGTTGTTTTCAGTTGCAGAGAGGCAGAGCATCGTTTTCATGAAGTAACAACACTTCCCCAGGTCTCAGACTGATTTCATCTCAGCTGTCTTGTCATGTTTCTGAAAGTCCCCAGTGTCATCGGTGTCAGTTTTTAACATCGCAGGCATTTTTAAAATTTCTATGTTGAAGACAATGTCAGTAGGTGAAAACCAGGTGCTTCATTGATGCTGTTCCATGATGTGAACCGCTAAATACATTGCTCTGCCATCTCCTTTGAAGAGACATTTATTATTTGACACAATTTTGTAATGTGAGTTCAGCCGTAGCTACATGATCAGTTGAAACTTGTACTAACGTGAATATCTTTATACAATAATAACTGATTCTAGCTAATTTGTAATAAGACTTCTTAAAGGTATATATGACTAGTAATGGAGCAGCTGACCCCTGAAGGACCTCCTTTCCCAGGTGGTCAGCATTTTTACATAGTTGCAATTTCACCCCATATTGTGTTGATCCTTGTGTGCAACTTGTCTGTCACACAATTATTTATGGAAGATTATGAATTAAGCACTACCCGTTTTAGACAAAATGAATCTGAACTGTAGGGTGACTGAGACTGCTTGTAGAAGGAGCTACTTCTATTGGTGAAGCTGAAGTTGCAGAGACCAGAAAAATAGTTTGCACCATCTGGTCCCATGCCCTAACTATGTTCAGGTAGTCCTCACCATTCTACCTCTCCTTTATTTCCTCAAAACAATAATACACAGGACACAAGTGGGATTCAAAGAGAGCTGGAGGTGGGGACTTGCAATGATAAAGGCGTAAAAATCTCTTTGATGTTTTCAGCTGGCTTACCTCTCCAGAATCCACTGGATTTTAGGGCTGGTAGTGAGGACATGAGAAAAGGATGATTTTAGGTTCGTCATTTTAGTATTGTTTATGCCATTTAGTTCAAGAGTTTTCAGATAAAATAAGGAAGCAGCAAAGATTTCAAGCTGTGATTTAGACAAAGAAAAGGTAGCTATGATGATGGTGTGTTTTGCTTTGCTTTGGTTTTATTATTTTTTTAATTTGAGCAGTTAGCAGAGTTCCAGTAATCTTTAACTATGTGGCCATCCTAGCTTCTTTAGTGTTTCGATCAGTAAATTAAGCCTCTAGTCTCCCAAATGGTAGATCACTAAGGAATATTAGAATGTCCCCAGGGGCAATCAAGACCTCTATCCCTGTTACAGAGTTCAGAATACAAGTAAATAATAATTTGTCTTTAACTGCATTTTTGGCAACTTTGATAGAAAACTAATCCTTCCAAGGCTGGATTGCTATGTTTGTTTCCTCATAGAGATTTTTGCTTAATTAAATAGGTGGGATTTTGATATAATGTGAGGGAGTCTTAAGTTTCTGATTAGTTTCAGGGGAGGTTTAGACTGGATGTTAGGAAGCATGTCGTTACTGAGAGGGTTGTCAAACACTGGAACAGGCTTCCTAGAGAGTTGGTCGACGCCCCAAGCCTGTCAGTGTTTTAGAGGCATTTGGACAATGCCCTTAATAACATGCTTTAACTTTTGGTCAGCCCTGAAGTGGTCAGGCAGTTGGACTAGATGATCGTTGTAGGTCCCGTCCACTTCTATTCTATGCTACACTATGCTACACTACGCTACGCTATGCTATTCTATTCATGCAATACTTGGGGGATTCTCACTTTCAAAAGCAGATTAGAGTTAGGTTTTTAGATCTAGCCTTCTTTTCATTATCAATCATTCCCTTTTTCAGCTTTTGTAATCAGAAATCCACCACCAGATGTACTTGTCAACCACTATCATACATGGTAGGAATATCCGGAGTATCAGTGTGGACTTGAACCACAGTTTTAGCTTTTTCTTTCTTCTTGTTTTGTTCATAAAAGGCTTTAAATAGTCTTATGATCTTAGTGAGGTAATTTATCCTATGTGCTTTTCTTATTTGGTCTGGTCATCATACTTTTGATTCCATCCTTGGAATTTTCATTCTGATGTATTTTTTAATGGCATTATGCATTCCTACTTCTGTTTATTCTGAACAAAAGCACCAGGAAAGAACATCCAGCTCTGTAAAGTATGATGCAAGCCTTGAATTTATAGCAAGTGAAAAAACAAAAAAAACAAACAAAACATTTTCATTTATCACGCTGGATCCAGTAAGTACGTCAAAGTAAAACGAGGAGGTTTTGCATTCCTTTTCTTTAAATAGATGACTCAAGAACACTCAGGGACTCAGTTTGTTTGTATAAGGAAGCACAATCATAATTTTGAAGGAAACCTTGTACCAATAGGTATGTATGAGAGAATAAATCTGTTTTGGCACTTAAAAGGTTACTGTCTTACAATGATAGGAGGAACAAAAAGGACAGTTGCTGCAAGGGAAATGGGTTACCTTCTCTTTTCTTCCAGCTGCTTAGTCTCAAGGGATGCCAATAAGCCAGCAGCTGAGGTATACCACCCACCCACCCCCCGCGACTGCCCAGCTGCAGTTTGCTGGCAGTGCAGGTGGAAGGGCAGGGATTTGTTTAACCCCCATTCCTGTTCATGACAGTAAATTCTGATAGTAGGATACATGTATGGTATAAGTACTGGGGAGGAAGACAAGGTAATAATAATCCTTTTTTTCTTTAGGGGAGTGTATACAACTAAAAATATCCCGTTTGTCACAAAATGGAGGGAACTGTTTTATTATCTTGAACTGTGTGAAGTGTCAGTCTCTCTGAGACATGAAATAGGGGCTTGTTGTGCCAACTGTTCATATATAACCATTCATAATGCTTATTAGAGATATCTTAGTGGTTATAAGAGACATTGGAAGACCTTACTTATAGGTCTTTGTTTCAGGGTTTTTTTTTAATATGGAGAGACTGATTTTTATCCATGAAACAGATTTCCGATGCCTGCAAAAAGAAATCAGAATGTGCTAAGAAAGCTGTCAGCACTTTTTTCTTCATTGGGTTCCATGGTAAATTGTAATTGTTTTTAAGTATCTGTAATGAAAATATGGACTGTTAATGGGCTTGGAAGCGAACTCTGAAGGCCAAATTTCATCCTCTATTCTGATGAGTTACAAGTGCAGTGGAGGTGCTGGAGTGTTGCCTGCTTACATTAGAAATGAAATTTGGCCCAGAACATGATAGAAGATAAATTTGAAAACCATTTACCCAACAGCTGGGAGTCAGCCTTTTCTGATTAAAATATAAAAACATAGGTTTGGTTTTCACCAAAGCCTACTGCAGTATATTTCACTCCAGATCAATTCAGAATGGCAAGTAAGAATGCCAAATGAAAAAAGCCACAAAATATCTGTCAAGAAGAGTGACTAACAAAGAATACAGAATCTGTTTTTTCTTCAGAATGGCACAAGTTTATTGACTATGGATATGGTATCTGAACGAAAGCACATAAATGCTTACTTAGGAGCTCATTTCCCCAAGGTTCTGTCTGAAGTCCTTTGCATGGGGTATGCCTGTACAGAGAAACTGTATTTGAGTCTATGTTTACCTTGCTCCTTCTGCACCTACTGTAGCCAACCATTGTACTCTGACTAGGATTTCGAAGTGCTATGACAGTAGAATAGGTAACAGCGTTCAGGTAATACTTGGAATTCTTAAAACAAATTTTAATTATCCAAAACCAAAACTGCATCTGAATATTTTATATAAACCATATATATTTTCCTTAATGTTAAGCTGAAAAACAAAGAAACAACAGGTAAAACCTAAACTGAGTAAAGATCCATGAAGAAAGCCAAAACCCACTTAGTCTTGAGAGTATGTAATTCTACACAGATTGAGAACTTACACAGTTACAATTCTGCAGATGGTCAGGACACAAGAAAGACTAACACAAGAGCAGATACCACTGCTGCTGTTTCAGTCATATGGTATCAAGCTCCAGATGTAAACCAATGTGCACCAATTATTAAGTGAGGTCAAAATTAACGCGTTCCTAGCACTCTTTCCCTTTCCTATCTGATGTTGTTTCTAATTTTTCCAGATTTACTTTTGTTACTTTAAACATGGTAAAGGGCCTATTTCTTATTCACTATAATTTAAAATATTTAAAGGATATTACTTTATTCATGCATGTGTCTGCATTTTAAGTATGTTCTCTTATATGTATTTGGCCTCAGAAGATATTACTGTCTCATAGTGATTGTTTTGTGTCATTTGCGTAGATATTTCATATAGATCGTGTTTAATACATACTACTGGGCAAAATAAGTACAGAGAGCCAAAAGAAATTTTGAATATTTTTTATTATATAAACAGAAGTAAATTAGTCATTAAACCATATGCATTTGTCCTTTTAAAATGCCATGTTGCTCTGTAAACCACACTATGGAATACAGGTACTTGCTTCCTTATTTTAGGTGACAGGTTTGGGTTATCTTGGAAGCTTGTCCCTTGTACTTAGCATACGAGCACTTAATTTATGAGTAATTGGGGATACAGAGAAATAAATGTCTTTAAAAATTAGAAAATATCCTGATTATCGTAATGAGTACAATAAAAACAGTAGTGAAAAAAAAATCTCCCTTTTATATAAGTGCGTTGGTGATATCACATGCAGTGCATTGCACATTGCAAATGCAAAGCACACTTTTTTTTGCAGCCTTATTATTTAAAGTGTGAATAACGTACATTTTAATTTCTTGGGTTGAGGGCAGTGATGTGCAGCTTGTTATAAAGCAGTGTTCATTTTGCCTTAACTCAGCATTCCCAGTCCCTTCAACCAGCTGAGAATCTTTTTATTATTAATAAAGTGATCTTTTTGTGCATCTTTGAAGTTCCCAGCTTTGCTATTTAATTATCTTCTAATTAAAATACCCATTAAAAAAGTTTATTAGATTAAGTAGATACAGTTAGTAAAAAGTGTATGTTGTAGATTTAAAAAGTGCGTCAGATGTGAGTAGTGTTTAACCTGATCTTTTTTGGAAGTCACTAATCAATAGAAAGGACTGTGAAGTGTGGCATGACTTCAATAATGAAAGTGCAAATATGTATCAAACTTGCAATGCAATCAATATTTTTCAGGCTTTCCTCTGATATTGCTTCGGGAATAGGAAAACTTAATTAGCAGGCCATAGTCCTGCAAAATTCCAGTGATGGTCTGTCAGNTTATTCTATCAGGAAGAAACTCTATTACCTTTGAGTTATTTGCTTGTTTGTCTTTTAAGCAAATCCTGTTTTGGGTCACAGTTTTTTATAATTTTTTTTTTTTTTTGTGCTGCTGTCTTATTGATCCATGAATCAGTAGAAAGACACGTCAAAATATACACTCTACCTTAAAGAACGCTGCATCCACATTACTAGTGACATTAATATTTTCCATATTAATTAAAGATTGGTAGTTCCTAGTACATTTGGCATAGAAAAAGAATAAAATGCAATGCTGGATCTTTTCAGCACAGACTTTTTTATTTTTTTTATGGTGGAGCCCCTCTCGCTTCCTTGCTGTCTATCTCTGTGTTAGGAAGCTGATCTACATCTGCGTACTTGTCAGGGAGCATTCATTATTTTAGAGAACATAATGGAGCTGAGTGCCAGGTTTTACCAGGTAGTATTATAATATTTTACATCCTGATGAGCCGAAAAGACTAACAAATAAGTCAGGAAAGAAGCTAAAATCAAATTAAAATTTTAATCTAGTCAATGTTATTAAGGTGTGCAAAATAGTTTTTGTTGAGTAATGGGGAGTAAATATGGTACCTGTGCCCTGGTTGAGTACCTGCAGTAATCTAAGAATGGATATTGAAAACTGTTGAAACATAAGACTTGACTGTTGCATGAGATCAAGTGACAATTAATCCTGCTTTCACTTGTGAGGGAAATTGTCAGTATGGTTAGTGCTCTTTACCAACACTAAAGAGAGTAATAATGAATCTTCATTTGTGACTTCAGTGATACCACAAAAAGGGCTGATCTCTGAAGAGGTAGCATATAAAATTCAGTAGATCTGATGTTTTATGAAGGCATCTTTTTCCCTACTGAAACACTAGCAGATGGCATGAAACTTCTTTTATCTGAAAGCATTTTTTTTTATCTGGCATGACTATCAATGAATGTAATAGTACCTTCTGTTGAATAAAAGCCACATTTCATTTAGATGGAATGTAAGTTGGAAGTCTTTTTCTGTGTAATGGTGATATACCAGAAGAATAAGATGCTGTTTTCTCTGCAGAATAACAAATCTTGAAGAAACATAGCCCATCTCTGTGTGGAAAAACAGAACTGAAAAAGATCAATCAGATGAACTTATTTTAAGATGTATATTGAGAGATGGAATTAAGGAGAAAAGCCGACTGTATTACAGCACACTGCTACAATGCGTGCATAAGGCTTTTTTTAGTCAGTTCACGCATAAAAAGAAGCCTAGTTATGGTAGCCTAAAATATAAGCTTACTCAAGAAGCAGGACTAAAGTTGTTGTGCAGGTTGTTTTGATCTGAGGTATTTGGTGCACAGCGAGAATACTATCTTAGATTTATCTATAGTCTAGCCCAGTTGTGGTGTGACGATGACAGACAAATTATCTGAGATTACTACCTATTAACAGAGTACAAATGAAGAGATGGATATCCATAACAGATTGTTTCATCTTTAACTTATCAAAAGATAAAATCTCTTCTGCTAGGATTTTGGATCTCTGTACTGGGATTGGATTGAAGAAAAAGGAAACACGTATGTAAAATGAAAACCTTTAACATGTGTTCTTTTTTTCTTTTTCATTTTTTCTTCTTATTTCTTTCAAAAGTGTCTCTCAGTTCTTTATTGATCTGCTTTTACATTCTAGTGAAAATTTCTGTTGTGATTGTTTAGTCAACCATGTGTTTACTTTCCTTTCAGTCTGAAATTGTAAATTGCCAATAAAATTATTGTAAGCCAATTTTAAACAGGATTTATGCAGCACTTGGTAGTTGGAGATGCCAAAGAAAATTGAGCTGTAATCTTAGAGGAGACAGTGGAACGTGAAGGGAATTATGTTTATGTGGATCACAAGGGGAGAGCTGACTGTGGTTGCAGCAGCAGAGTTATAACATGTCTACACAGGACTGCCGAGAAAACCAAATCTAAGGTACTTCCCTTGCCTCCAAATAAGCTAGAAAACTGAATACATTTTCATGACGTGACACTACTATGAATTACCTGCAGATTAGAATAGTTACCGGTAGACTGTGAAGTACCATATTTTATGAAATGATGGCACAGAAGACTTGTGAGCACAGTTCCTTGGAGGAAGACTTCCCAGAGGAAATTCTGGCTGCACTGAAATGGAAATAGTGCCTCATTTGAGACTGGTTTCTGGAAGAATAATGTCTTTAAATGCATTTATTACTGGCGACACTGTTGGAGGAGTAGAAACTCAGAAAAAAATGAGTTAATTTCTATATAGACATTCTCAGTCTGGTATAGTGTCTGATCTCCCGTTATACAAGAATGTTTTGTTGTTTCCAATAACTTATTTTCATTTTGTTTTCTTTGATTATCTTCTACATTATCTTCTGACAATGTATTGTCCCTAACTTTGACTAGCATCAATCCAACCTGCTGCTGCACAACAGATAATGATAGCAACGTTATTCTTTTAGTAAATTACTAAGCCTTTTTTTGTATTTACATTTGTGGTTTTCATGGTTTTACAGGCAATTCTACAACACCATGGTCAGCTTCACTGTCATATTTAGAGCCCTTAATATTATTTGTGAAGTGATTATTGGTGAAGTGATTGTGAGACATAGTCAGATATTTTGCATACCCAGGCTATTAGAAGAAGTGCTGCATGGAATCCTAGTAAAGAGGTGGAAAAATAATTAATAAGCATGATAAGAGTGTTTCCTAAGTAGTTCAAAACATGCTAATTAGCAATTCCTGTTATCCAAGAAAACTAGAAATTTTGGAATGCACTGCTTCTAATAAGAAATTAGCCTAATTGTCCAGGCTAAATTCATTATTTTTCCTATGGAAAAGCTGTGGCTTTCCTTATTTTGACTGTTTTGCTCAGGAGTCTTCAATTCAGCTGAAAACTTGTGTTTAATATCTTGGTTTAAATAATTCAAATATGAGAGATTTGCTATGTGTAAAGTCAGTCAAACTCTAGAAGTAGTCAACATGGATTCACTAAGGGGAAGTCGTGTCTGACTAATCTGATAGCATTCTATGATGAGGTCACTAGATGGGTGGATGAGGGGAGGGCAGTGGATGTTGTCTACCTTGACTTTGGCAAGGCTTTCGACACTGTCTCCCACATCATCCTCACTGGCAAGCTTAGGAAGTGTGGGATAGATGGATGGACAGT
>VZSZ01006521.1:70516-98438 GCA_013398815.1 Ibidorhyncha struthersii | reverse complement strand
TCAAAACCCGCCTGGACGCTGTCCTGTGCAACCTGTTGTAGGTGACCCTGCTCTGGCGGGGGGGTTGGACTAGATGATCTCCAGAGGTCCCTTCCAACCCTGACTATTCTGTGATTCTGTGATTCTGTGATTGTGGCTTCAGCGTCTGGAGTTTCTGAATCAAAACCGTTGAAATGTTTCTTCTAAGGTCCAGGAAACAAAATTCTAATTTATTTTTATACTTAATATTCGAATTTTTAAGTAATTTAAATAAAGGTATTACTTTACCATAATATAATTGAGTTTTACAGGGCATATTCAGAGAAATTTGTGCACTAAAAATTGTGCTAGTCTTTCACCAGTCCTTCTCAAGAGAAAGTCAACAATTGATTTGGCAGCTCTTTTGAAGATTAATGGGATCATAAGTTGGAATACTAAAGAAGGGAATCTAAAAGTGACCAGAAAGTTTACAAAGGGATTGCTTCCTGGAAAAGTGGAATACTGGTTAAGATATTGTATGCATTTGCATTCTGTGTATATGTCCATGCACACTTAGGCTTGCAGTGTTGTCTTAAATTTGTTTACAGATTCCTATTTTGCTAAATCTTCTTTCTCTTGTTTTGCTTCAGATTTTTCTCTGGTTGGAGGAAACATTTTCCCTGACTAGACAATACTAGCTGAGCACTCTTTTGATAAAATGTAAATTCTTAAACCCATTTTGAAATATTAGCTTCATCTTAGACTATAGGTGCTATAGCGAAAGCAGAAAAATGTACTTGTCAGTATAAATTAGGATCATCCCTACTTAGGATAGGCTAAATAATTTCAAGAGAAGGGAAATGAGAATAGTCAGATATGCTTCAGAAACAACACACAATTCAAAAATACTATTTTTTCTGATAACTTCTGATCCATTGCCCTCTATAATGTGACTTGCCTGCAACGTCTTGTCTTTCAGCTATCTATCTCCCAACATTTTTGGATGTCAAATCACTGTGATTTAATATGAATCTTATTTAACGTATTGAAGGATTAAGAAACTTCTAAGAGCCAATGCATAGATTGAACTAATTCAGGGCAATTTATAAACAAAATGCTATTCTGAAATTGCAAGCATGGTTTGAATGAAATGACTAATGCATGAAATTCAGAGGAGGAACATAAAGGTATATCAATTATCTTTGAGAGATGTGAATTTTCTTTCTTTTTTTCGTTCTTAGTTAATAACTTAAATTTTAGTAGGAAACTCATTATGGAAGACCAGGGAAAGAGTATTAGGATGGCCATGTGATGTTAATAATTAGTACTGAATCTCAAAAGATGTGGCTCAAATAATACACTTTATTTGCTTTTCCTGGATTCATGCCACTGCTTTGAACATCACACACAGATTGATGGAAACTTTATTTTAGTGATTTTATAAATACATTTATAAAGTTAAAATGGCTTGCAGGTATCAGCCAATCTCAGATGTCAGTCCACATGGATAAAACATCCATCATTTAGGAAGCAAACTAGATTAAATGTAATATATTTTGACAATTTTCATGATTCATAATTTATCAGACTTGCACAGATGGATGAACTGTGAGAGTGAAACACTTTAAATCTTTGCTGTATACATAGAAGCCCTTTCTATCAAAAAACGTTGCATATGCTTTGAGTGGAAATGTTATGTGAGACGCCTATGACTAAAAGTTAAGAAGAAATTAGAACTCTTGTCCAAGTCACTTGTCTCTTTCATTTGACAGCACTTTGTGTATAACATTTCACCTTTTTCTTTTTTTTTTTGGTATACTCATTGTTAGCATTTTTTCTCACTGAAAATTGCCTTCTTTTATTCAAGTAATGCATATATGGTCACCACTGCACTAGTATTTTAGAATCAGTCTGCGAAGTAGTTATCCTTGTTAAACTCCTCTTCTGTAAGAAAATACTATAATTTCTATAGCAATATGTCTAGGTTTTTAATACAATCTCTGTATTTTTTCACATTTCTGGTGTTTTAAATATCTATATAACTTAGAGGGAGAATTACCTACATATAGGGAAATGAAAAGGCCAAAATGAAGAAAAGTCTGGTCTTAACAGAGAGTCTTTGGTGTCTTAAGCTTGTTTTTTCTCTCCTCTCATAAATATTATAAAATACTATAAATATGTCTTGATACGCTGATCTAAAGTAATGTAAGAGCATGCACAAAGAAGGTGTTCTTTCAGAGAAGTGTATATTTACCATCAGCCACTTTGGTTGTGTCTTTTAAGTTAACTGACACTGTATTTGAAAAAGCCTTTACCCTGCAATCTTTTCAGGCGACATGCTCATTATAAGAAGCAAGCAATGCACCTTTCCTTGGGTCCTGTTTGTCTAAATATCCTAATTGTTTTGTTGACCATGAAGCACAGGTAGTTTACACAATAGGTCAAATGTGCTATTCATCTGCAATGATTATAAATACGATTAAAAAAAAGAAGGACATTTTAAATAATTAGTACTGTTAATGTGTTTATCCCAGGTAGCTGCCTTTTCTTAATCAGGAAGAAAAATGGTAACTAAAACAAGGGGAACAGATATATGAAGAACATAAATACCAATCAAATGTAGCATTTGCAATTTTGCAAAATAAATAAATTGAATCAAGCAAATGAGTCATCCTGCTTCTTGACCCAATAATTAAGTGCTGATTTATTTCTTATATTTTCTTAGGCACCCATATGTGAGGTCATCTTCTGTTGTGTTGGTTCTGTTATCATGTAGGACAAACTTCCTTTGGGACTGCCGTGGCCAGGATAAAGTAGATCTTTTCTGAAATGAAAACTGTACTATATACAGTACTTTAAGTGACACTATTGCAGTTCAAGGCTCACCACATGAACATTCACTCTGCAGTTAAAGAATTCATTAAATATGGCTTATGAAACAGCATGTATCCTAAGGATCACTGCTCTTTTATACTTCCATGCTGAGCTCTAGAGTGGAGACCTAAGTAATGTAAACGTCAGGTTTAACCAAGGCCTCTTGGGTTAGCCTAAAACCAAAAAGATAATTTTGAAACAGGTATACCAATGCTATTTATTACATTAGGGAAGGGCTGGGTTATATTTTGAGTTTGGGTCTAAACTCTTGCTCCGATCCAAACTCCCATCTGAACTCCCAATCTCCCATCCAGATATTTTGGTCGCAAGTTCATGTTCACTTATTCAGCAAGATGTTAATTTATGATCCTGATGGATTTTAACAAATAACTAGGTCAGGAGTCCTAATGGATTGTTTAAGGTAAAATAAAACAAGGGCTTTATGTAATAGATTAAACATTAAGTTTATCTGATATAAATTTTAAAGCGTCTAAAATGTTCAGCAGAAGTGTTGGTTTTGTTTAGCTTTGTGGGTTCCTAAATGGGAATAAATTATCAGGTTTCTGATTTCTAAACAACAATAAAAAATCAAATATTTGATTTGTCTTAGAAATGTGTTCTTTCAAGTTCTTTATATATAAATGCATTGGTTCATTGTTGAATCAAAAATCAATAAACCTGGAATTTAATTATATTAGCAATATCAAAGACCCTTACTGTGCCAGAAAAATTAAAATATATCGGCCTTTTCTGTGATAAAAGCTACAATAAGACAAATGAATTGTTCTTAGAAATGTTTTTCATGAAGCATAAACATAAAATAGATCTTTCAACAGTGTTTATTGTGTCATGAAGAAATCAAATAGCGGGAGTTAAAATGGTGGCCCAAGGATCAAGTATAAACACGCCGACCAAAACCATGCAAGTCTAAATGTGAAAGATCACTTCTTACTGGGAAATGTGTACTTAATAAAAAAGATGCAGTTAGCTTGGAAAACCCTTCTAAAGGACGCTGAATTTTCCTAGTATTAGAAAATGAAGGTGATTGTGGGTTTTCTTTTTTTTGTTAGAAAGTATTGTAATTTATTACTTGGAATTAGACATAACTAGGTATGCAAAAAAAGGAAATATTTCCTTATTTCTTTAGTAACGTTCATTTTATATGATTTAATTTTGCAGTTATTCAAAAACTAGGCAGGTACTGGAATGTACTCTTGTTGAGAAATGAATAATAGTAGGTAAGTCTTTTGACTCTTACTACTGAAAATAAAGCTGAATGCAGATGAGTGATATAGTTGTTAGTAAAGCGGAGTTTTGTTTTGTTTTGTTTTTTTCCAAAAGTTGACTAATGACAGTTGTAAAGATTGAAAACCATTGATTAGAGAACTGATGCAGGTAAAAATAAGAGGTAGAAGAAAAATAAAGTTCAACAAGATAGTGTGAAGAAAGCTTGCATTTGTAGAGAAAATAATTTCATAATAGTTCTAGGGAGGGCAGAATTTGAGAGACAGCAAGAGATTTGTGAATAGAGTAGAGTAAGTTAAAAGACTTTTTGAGACAGTATTGAACCCCTACTTTCCTTTGACTTTCAAAATAAAAATGAAACCTTCAGAACCTCCAAAAGAAAAAAGAAAACAAACAAAACAAAACAAAAACTTTTGCAGGTTCTGTGAGGATGAAATCGGGGCAAAGACAGCATTTACCTCAAGGGACAAGTAATTATAAAAATGGAAGCTTTATCTTAAAATGGAAGCAGTTAGTTTAACAGAACTGATTTCAAATAACTCTAGATTTAGAGCCACTGAAGTTCTTAGCATGACCATACTTCAATTGCTCATGTTAATGCGTGTTAGTAAAGGTGATCCTTGCAACTAAGGCTTCTTAAACCACTGGAAAAAATCTGCTTGGACACATTAACTGGCTGCTACACCTTTCAGAAGGAAATTAATATCTGTTCGAGTGGAGTTTTGGAAAAGTTGTCTTTCCAAGTAGTAGATGTCATGTAAGTTAAAGTTGTTTTTTTTTTTTAAGTGTAGGAGTCTTATATAAGTAGTGTGGAAAGCAACAAGAAACTACATTAATAATACTATTCAGAATGTCACCGTGTGTCTCTGCCCTGCAGACAAGACACTTCTAAACCCTGCTACATTTAATGTTCTTTCTCCCATCTCTTTCCCCCAAAAATGTTTAACAAAAATTACATCATGTTATTAACAGCCTCATTAACAGCCATGATTATTTCACCTGTGTGTTATGTTTTCCCTTCCACCATGTAACAATAGGCTGCTAATTTCACAGTAAATAACTAATTTTTAATCATTCCACAGATTTCCCTACCATCCACTCTTTTCTGCTGTGTCTCATTTAGTCATGCAACACATGCGTTCAAGGCAAAATACTGTTTAGTTTCATTTAATCATCAATCTGTATACTTGTTTTTACTGTTAAGATTGTCGTCCAGCTTCACATTCCAATAATACCAGTTAGATGCCTGAAATTTGGCTTGTGAGGGCTTTGTTTTGCTTGTTGTTGGGGGGGGAGTTGATTATTTTTCTGGCATACAGAATGCTCTTTTGGTTCATTCCAATCTTAGTTCTAGATTCAAAAGTTTATTTATTTCTTTTTTTTTCCAAAATACATAAAATAATAATAAGTAATTAAATACCTTGTGGGTCCCAGTCCGTTGTGTCTGTTTTATTGTTGTCAGTTTGCAAGTTCTTCAGAATATACAGATTTTGTTTTGCACTGCTTTAAGTGTACTTTCAGTCAGATGTAGTCAAGATAATAACAGACATCAATTTTCTACCACTAAGATTAGACTAGAAATAGTTTGGTCTTGTAAAGAGCAGGGAGAAGTAACAGATGGTTGGGAACATGTGTAAGACCTAGAGGTCCGTGGAAGTAAAAGCTGTTTCCTGCTTTGAAAATCTAGTGGTTGTCTTACTGGGTAGACAGAAAATTAAGGCTGACTCAGTGGGGAAGAAAAGGTGCTCCAGTGGGTAAGAAGATACAAATAATGAAGTAGAACAGGTATGGAATTGCTTTTTGGTGGGGCCAGGGAAGAAATTCTGTGGAAATGTATCTATATGCTCTTTATTTCCTTTTTCTTCTTTACTCCAAGATACAATCCTTTTGCGTATAACTACATTTTACAGTGGTGTAGTGGCTGGATACATTGCCATCCAGTGCAAGTGCTTTGTCAGTGCTAGTGACAAATTTGTGAGTGGTAAAATACAGTGCTTCTTAACCCTATTGTCATTCCTACTGGTTTTGTGGAACAAGGAACTAAACTCTTTTTACATAATGAATCCCCTTCAGGTGGCTGAAAAAAGCTCAATTTGATAGAAGTGTGTTCCTGCTTAGAGAGAAAGAAGAAAATACAGTATTTTTGTCATTGCCTGAGACAATGAGTTTTCCAACAGTGAAATTACAGTAGGTGCAAAGTAGCTAAGATGTAGGAAATATGAATAAAAATGCGTTCATTTTTAAACAGTGTTCTGAGTGAAACATATTGTTGGACTTTGTAAATATTATGAAATACCAAACGTAGAATCTGAAATTAGACTCATAGGTTTGAAACAGAATCTCATAACTTGTATCGCTACGTATAAGTGATGGAGGTGTGTGTGTGGGAGACATACCTTGAGCATCAGTCAGTGTGTTATTCCACGTCTGTACTATGGGAGCATTTTTTAATGCTTTAGGGTTTTAGTCCTGCACTGTGAGAATGGAACAAACTAAATTCTATAGTTAGGACCAATACCATTTGCACAGCTGACAAATACCAAAGAGATGATGACAGGGCCTGGTAATATTGGGTTAGGGGTGCAGTGGGAGGTTTGGGTTTTTTTTTGAGATGTTGTGCCCACCTCTCCCCACATTGGCATACTAGTAATATGGTGACATAAACCCACGTATTTTTGCTAAACTTCACAGGATGCAAATTTATAGGGAAATAAAAAAATCAGCTTTTCACTTATTTGATTTTATATCTGTATTTACTGTTTTTCACCCCAATAAACAGTTTCACTGAATGCAGTTTGCTTTTTTGAATACTTTTTGTAAGCAGACTGCAAGGCAATTGGTGAAAGTAAATGCTGTAAATTTTGTCTCTATTCCTCAAGTTACATCAGACAGTAGCTTCTTTATGGAAATTATGAAAAACTGATGAAAAACTCAAATAAATTTTAATTACTTTATCGGTTTGATATTTGCAGGCTACCATATAAATGATTTATCTATGTTTAGATGCCATTCATTGAAAATAAGCATAAAAAGATTCTATGGTTTATATAATTTTAAATTGTCATACATTTATCCGATTTTGTTATTCCAGATTCTGATAGGAACAGGTATGAGATCACTATAAGATGGTACCTTTAATCTGGAGGAAAACGCATTTGACTCTGTGAATAACTAGCTAGCTGTTTCTGAGTAGATTTTCTAGAATTTTATTAAGGTGGAAAATATTTTTTGGATGGAAAACCTGCAAGATTGAAGTTAAACTATGTGTTAGATTATTCAGTTAACCTCTGGAATTTAGGGCCCCTTTGTGTATGTCCAATTATCTGGACTGCAAATACATCTGGAAAACATACTCACAAGTAGTTTTGTATATTTGCATTCATTCTTAATTGCATAAATATATGCCTGACTTTTTAAAATACATTGTGATTAGATGTTGTTTATTGTTACAGGCCTTGCTGGAAGACTTCTTAATAATATTAAAAGTAGTAAGTTTAGTGCAATGATCTAAAATTTCTAAAATGTACTTAAGCAATTAACTTGCATTGATATTCAGCTCAGCAGCAGAAAGGGTGAGGTTTTCAGAATGACAGTAAATTTGAAGAAAGCTGATGTTTTTCAGGTGCTTCAAGTGCTGTTTTGTTGAAATAGTTTAGTGATATAATGAAACACAGAAAAAGGAATATTTTTCACACTGTTAGTCCTGTTGGAGTAAAAACCCAGCTCTCCAGCTGTGCGAGTCTTTGCATGAGTGGTGCTGAAGCTGTGAACAGGAAGGATATCCAAAAAAAGCACTTCTCAAAAGGAAAAAAGAAAAAAGAATAAAGGTGCAAACATGTTTTATGTCCTCAAGCTCATTTGTATAACCTTATTACCTTTCTGCTCATTAGTGCCAACCTGGCAGGTTCTGATAGCCTTTTCATTTAAATAATCACAGATTTTATAGCTCAATTAAAGCTGGCGGTAGGTGATGATACCTAACTTTTACTGTTGCTAAATTTAAAATGTTCACTTGACTACAATGGCAAGGGTTTCTTTTTAAATCTGATATCTCTGAAATATGTCTTCTTGTGGTTTGTTTTTTTTCCCCCTTAGTAGCTTGGAGTCTCCAAGGAAATGTTGTCAAACTTTTTTTTCATTTTTCCTGTTTTTTCCCCAGGAACTAGAATTAATAGATATTTTAAGTAAAGTTTATTTCATTTGGCTATCACTTTGTATCTAGATTGTTGGAAAAAGACTCTTAAAAATTGTGAGCTAAATTTCCTGACCAGTACTCTCTCACCAAAACAAGTTTATTTAAATCATAGAACTTACTTCTAAAAATCTGGACTATATTTGGAGTTTCTTCTATTTCATACTTAGAAAGAAAGTTTGATTTTTTTTTTTTTAATACTTTCTCAGATTCTCCTTTTTATCACTTATGCAATACAATATATTTTTCGGAATTTTTTTATAGTTTGTTGTGATACTCTAAAATTTCTGAAACTTGTGTTTGGAAGTGTTGTTGATAAAATACAGTTTTATAACGGAAATGCTAATAATAAAAGAAAAAAATCAGCCTATATGGAGGAGTTCAATGCAAGAGAGGAATAATATCGAGAATTAGACATTCCAACGTGCAGTTTTTCTGTTGTTGTTGTGTGAGGTGGGGTTTTTCTTAGCAAATAAAAAAAAACCCCAAACCTTAAAGATTTGTGGCATTAAAAAGAAATTTTAAGAATTTGCAATGAAAAATTCATCCATTTCATTCAAGTGCAGTGTCCAGGCTTTTCAGAGAAGTCATATGGTTGTGAAATTGCAGGTGATAAGAAGGAAAAATATGATCCCAAAGTCTGGAAAAGATGTGGAGGAAATAATTTTTTTGTTATGTCATCCTTCTACCTTATCTGTGTGCAGAAACCTTCCAAAAATTGGTGGAGAAATAGGAAAAACTCCATACACTAGGCTAACGTTTTCCTCATTGTTTTGTACTTTTTTTTTTGCTTGTGAACTTTTGGAGCAAAATTATAGCTGAGTGCCTGGAGGTTATTTTTCTTATTATGGTTCATATTTTTTCCACTTTCTTAACTGCATGTGGGAAGACAAATCCCAGCTATTTCAAGGACTTTGTGTACAGCTACGCACAAAGAAATATGTATAAAATGCATATGAAGTTAGTATCTGTGAATGATTTCTGTTTGGCTAACATTAAGCTACAACATGATACTATCATCTGCTAAATCCTTCACTTGTCTTATAATGGGGTAAAAATGCATTATTTAAAAAAATGCTTCAAGGAAGAGACTTAATTTTCCCAGTTAGACCAGTAAATACGTTACACTGTAATATATAAATTATAATTAAAAGCCTTATGTCTTAATGCCCTGTTGAAATATGTGGAATGATTCATTCAAAAATTAGGAGTAGTACTGAGGCTAACTGCTCAAATATATCACTGCCTACTTTTCTGTAGCTTAGACATGTTGAATACATTTTATGTATTTATGTTGTTTCAAGTGTATGGTACTACTGCCATTTGTCCTAAGTCACATAAAGAGTTTAACATCTTCAGGGCATTTGTAACTTACTTGGTAGGAGCATGTTCTTTTTTTTTCTTTATTCTTTTTTTTTTTTTTTAAAAAAAAACACTCGCACAGATGTGTGTCACACAAAATTAGTCAAAATAGATTATTTTATAAAATAATAGCAGGACTACTGTGATTGTACCTGAGTATATTAGGCAATGCAAACTAGAATAAGAATACAGAACATCAAAACACCAATATGATGTTTTCAGAATTTAATGTCAAAATAACTGTAAAAATTCCTCTGCTTGAAAACAGCAAATGTCATCATTCGGTTCACTTATGTACTAACATGAGTGTTTATTCAGGATAATTTCCAGTTGTTGTTCACTGTTCAGTTGCTGATCACTTGGCATACAAAAATGCTTCATCTAATATTCTTAGGTATGTTTTGTAATATTTACATCTATAGATTTAATAGACACACAGTAACTTGGAGACATTTAAGACCTCAGATTTGTTTACCTCCCGGAAAGTGACCTTCACGGTAGGAAAGAATGGATGATACATTCTTAAAAGTCAAAAGTCTGAACAATTCTGCTGTGCTTAACATATGAATTGCCATTCACAACCTTACAGGACTTAGTGCCATGGCTCCCCTTCGTGCTACTGCCAAAAATTAAAAGGCAAGACAATTATATTTGGTCAATACGTGCTTCTCTATTATGTTGAAAAAGACAGTAGAAGAATTCATTTTTACTATAAAGAAAGACAGAAATGTGATAGTGAGTGGATGAAAAAGTGAATCCTTCAGCACTTGTGCTCTTCTGCGATTCTTTTTTGTTGCATTTTTCACTTGAGAGTTGCCCAGCCCAGGACACCAGGCTGCGTATCGCTGGCTGCTTTGCCACACAGAATTTTCTGGTTTTGCTGAAATTACTTTTTGGTACAGAGAGAGTTGTCTTTGATTTGTTTATTGTTGCAAGATAATTTAGTGTGGTCCCCGCACATCTAAGTGTTTATAACAATGTATAGCACTAGAATTTTAACAAGAATGTTAATGTATTTACCTTTGATTGTAGGTCTGTTCTTGCATATAATTAATATTACACTCAAACTGCAATCCTTGTTTGTCTGGCAGTGCTGTAGTATTGGCAGGTAGACAGTTCTAGTAAAGTAAAAATATGGTCAGTGTCTAAGAAAATGCTCATAGTGGAAACACTGAATTTTCTTTCAGTTTTACAAGCTGTCAGTCCTTAAATTTTGTTTGTTTTCTTAAGTAAAACAATTTCTGTAAATAAATGTTTCATTTTAAACCAACCAACCTTTGAACCTAACAATGGCTGTCGAAATCTTGAACCACCTGAAAAGCATAAAGCAAGGAGAATAACTGGCTGTCTTGGAAAATCCTCTCCAGAACAGTATTTTACCATGGATTTCAATATAGAATGTGAGAATTTTCCATTTTTCCTACTTACTATGGTTTTCTAGGAACCTGCACATTTTTCTTACAGCAGAAGTTTAGTAAAGGAAATACAAACCTAACTTTGTTTTGTGCGCTGCAAGAAGCTCATGCTGTTTCTGCACTGTGGCATACTTTTTGTTGCTGTGTCACCTGAGCCTGAACATAAGCCTGGCACCGAAACTAATTTCCACAATGTGTTCCTGATTATTTTTTGATTTTTTTAAAGATCCAGTCAGGTAATTCCAAATTATTTTTAGGAAAAGTCTCATTTTTGTGTTTTTACTAGTTATTGTCTAAATTTGAGATTGGCAATATGATCAAAAGTATGAAATTATTAGGATCCAGTAACATTTTTTCCACTTCTAGACCATTCACAATAGAAAATTACACTAACGTTCATTTGTGGCAGCTGCTGTGTGAATAGCTGTTTTATGACATCAGTGCTAACAGTTGAAACCAGTACCCATATAAATTAGTCTCAGAACTAATGTCTTCTTATGCTAATATATTTTAAATGAGAAACAATTATACAATTTAAGTCTCAAATAATAATGCTTTTGAAGGCCCAGGTATCATTATCAATAATTAGTACTAAAATCCGTAACTTATTAGAATAGTAAGGGGGGGTGTACACTTATAAATACTTTCTCTGTAAAGAGAGAGTACTTATATTAGTATTATTTTATGACACGTACATAGGTGAGCAGGGGAAAATAATTTGTCTTGCAGTACAAATGTTTTATTTATTGCATCTAAAAAGTGGAAGTAAAAGTTCTTTCTGATCTCTGCTGAATTAAAAAGACAGACTTTCCTTTATTTAGTCCATGTCTCCAATTCTGGGTAAAATGGAAACTAATACAATATTTATATTCTTTTCACAGCACTCTTTTTAATCTGTTATTGCACCTCTCTTTAACTACTGGATTTTTTAAACATATAGTCTGGATTAAAATAAAACTGATTCTGTGTTTTTTTGGATGGCACTTTCTTTAACTGTGATTGTAGTGATGTTTTTGTGTTACAGGTCAGGGTTACCATTTTTTGTGCTTGTTTTATATTTACGTAGGACTTTTGGAAAAGGTATGAATTGTAGTTGAATAAGAAAGGGCTTTTTTCACCATCAATGAAAGAAAATACTTATTAACTTTTCCAAATTATTTAAATTGTAGTTTGAGTATGTGGGTTTGATTGATTTGTAAAGGAAGTATTTTTGTGCTCTCAGTAAATTCTATATCATCTGTCTAGGTTTTTTATTATTCTTATTTTCATATATTGGATTTCAGAATAGTAGAGCTTGACAAGAGATTGCCACTTCATTTTCAAAAGTAGGAGAGAATTTAATTTTCACATTGGAATTAAGATCTTTAAAAGGTAAGCACTCTCACATTACAACTGTTATTAAGAAATTTGAAGTGTTCTTTTAGGAAGGATGCAAAGCTTATGTTAACTGAACAAACTGAGAACTAATGTCACTGGAAGTCTTGTAATATTACTGAGATGGTGCTTAATTTCAGCCAACTTAAAATTAAATAAAAATTTCTATTTTTGGCTTTAAAGTAGAAGTTGATACCATTCAGATCTGTCTGCAGAAAGCTTTGAAAGTAACAGTTACAACCCTGTTATGGTTTGAGAAACTCACATCAATTTATTGTCATTTAGACAATTATTCTATCACCCTATAACCCCAGGAGAATCTGGAAAAGACAAGGAAACCAGGGGGTTGAAATATAAACAGATTTAGTAGAATAAGACTAAATAATTAACATTAATAACACTAAAGAACCAATATTGATCCCAATACTGATATAAAATATACAAGGATTATACTCAGCCATTTCTGTCAGTCAGAAGTTGTGCACTCCCAGCAGTGGACAGCAAACGTGGGACACTGCGAGGGCTATGGCTTTGGGGGGAAGTGAAGGGCTCGGGGGTCCAGCAACAGGGCAAGAAGTTCTCAGGATGGCAGCCATCATAAAGGAGGGAAAAATCCACAGCAAACTTTCTAATTTATATTGAATGTGATGTTCATGGTATGAAATAATTCTGTTGGCTGGCTTGGGTCAAGTGCCCGGGTCTCAGTCCTCCTCATCCCTGCACCTGGCGAGCTCAAAAATAATGAGACCTTGAAACCTGAGTACCATAGCTGGCTATAACGTAAATATTTTCACAAATTCAGGCACTGGAGTCTTCTAAAAGTGTAGTTTGCCCAAACATTAGAAGAGAAATTTGTCCTGTGTCACTCAAACCAGGACGGATCTTTAGACAGGAATGATGATTTTTTTTTTTTTTTTTCTCTAGAATGCATTGTCAAGTGTGTTTTGATATACATAAGAAACAAATATTCAACAAGCAAACAAAATAGTTGTGTTTTGTTGTTTACAATGATGGAAAGGATTTGAGTCAAGATAATTGGTTCATCTATGATCAGTAATTCTGCCTCAACAAAAGAGAATGTATATGGAAATGATTTATGGGCAATTTTCTGTCTTCTGGACTTCTACATAAACAGTCACAAGTAATTCTTCCTGTAGACCGTGACAAAAATCATAAATGTATTTCCTGAAGAAACGCTGTCTCTGGCTACACATACTCAACTTTGGAGATGCATTTATGATGTATTGTGTTCTAAAGCAATCAAAGCATTTTTGCCTCTGTCTAAATTCTGAATAAAGGTCAGGGACTACAGGATGCAGTTGTACAAAAGCAGCTGGAATGTCTGAAGGACTAGCATACTGTGAGAGGCTTGTGCTGCTGCTGTTGATGTATGGACTTCAGCTCAAAGTCATGAAGAGAGGCTTAGGAAAGTTGCTATGTGTGTAACGTAGACTTGGGTTTTGCTATAGGTTTTTCTTTTTGTACCATTTTTGGTGTGTATTTTTGATGTGGTGTGACAGGTAGCCAGAGAATTATCCTTGCCAGTGCCCTCAGTGTGTCAAAATGGTGGGTTTCCATGTAACTTGAATTTTTCAGTAAAATTTTTAGAATTTTACTTGTCTGGATTGAGAGATGTCAACAACGTAAAGCAAACTATGTTTAGTTTAGAAGTTGTTTTCTAGTTTAGTATGTCAGTATGGATCTGGCCTTTGTGGGATCTCTGTAAACTAGGTAAATGACCAGATGTAGCTTTAGGCAATATAAACTCTATTCACTTATTCAGTTCCGGTAGTTGGGTTACTATTACAAATGTTTTATATTTTCAGTGCCCATATTCATTGCATTGCTGAAGTTCTAGTTGATACTGTGAGTGGTGGGAGGCAGGTGGCAGCTCAAAGCTGCTAACAGCTCAGTTCCCATGTAAACCATGATCCCAGTGGTGGAGGCAGAAGTGTGTGTAAACAGAGATCACACCTTAGATCCATGTAATCTGTGCAGAGGACTTCTGCAAATCTCTACACTATCAGTTGTATTGTTGATTGTTTCTGTGGTTGTTTCTTGTTCTTCCGATATGATATGCTGGTCTGGCTCTTTCAAGTGAAACGTGTAGTTGAGATCTAGTCTGGCCTGTGACTTATGGTTCCTTTTTATGAGGTTTAAGCATGAATTAGAAAACATGCCCTGTCTGATGATGGCTACATCAATGCATTCAGAAAAAATGATAGAAAAGTTATGAGAAATCCTGGGGGTTTTGCTCAGTCAGGATGTGAGTTCTGATTCACTTTGGCACTCCAAGGCAAATCAGAACCAAGTAGCAGGCTTGAAAAATGTATCGCAAAAAAATGTATTGCTTTAGAAAAATTTTCTGGGGGACTATTTGCTACATACTGCTATTGACAATAGCACAGTTTAATAAAAGAAATATTTGATTTGTTATTGATAAAGCAAATAACATATATTGCAATATCAAGCCAGTGGAAGAAATTTATCTCTTTGTACCATGTACATGAGTCAGATACACAGATATCACAGGGTGGCTTACATACACAGACTGTTTCTCTAGAAGGTGCCAGCAACACTAAAAACCATACAGAAGTCCACGACTGAGGACAAGGATGATGAATCCTCTAATGAGGAATACTTACAAAGGGTAAGGAATAAATACTGATTATAGGAAATGTTCTCCTACTGCACATTCTCTTACTGCACATGTCCTATTGCACTTTAGAAGCTATCTCCAACAAAAGATATATCCTCTACCAAGTTGTGAAAAGTTGTTGAACTTGTTTTCTTCATGATTTTCAGCAATTGCATTAATGTTGTCTTAAACTGAGTTTATTACAGACTCAAAACCAAAGCAAATTTACTTGAATGGTTTTGAAAACGTTATTAAAAGTTTAGCATACAGTACTCACATGCACAGAACATTTTACACTATACCAGGCTTCTTTCCTGTAGTACCAGCATTTGTCTGGAGGTTTTTTGTGTTGGGGTGCGTTTTCAGGGTTTTTTTGGGGGTGGAAATGGTTGGGTTTTTTTTTTCATTTGGTGTTTTTGGTTTTTTTTAATAAACTGGTTTATTGTAGGGTTCAGAAGCTTTTTTACTAGAAGTGTTGCCACGTACTTATTGCAGTGGTTAAGCTGAAGCACTTTGCTGTACTGGACCCTTCATAAATCATGTAGTCTTCTGGTAGAAAATTCTTCTTTGCTCAAGGATGCGGGCTAATAACTGTGAGGATTAAGCCAGTCTATAATGATATCTGAGAGGTGCTGGAACTGAGCATTTTAAAAAGCTTAACATTCTGTGTTAGAGGCACTTGTAGAAGTCTGGAAGAAGGTATAACATTGAGCAGTTTCTTAAACAGCTGATGGGTTCATGTCATGCTACAAAACCAGATGCAAGGCAGCAGAAAGTCTGGCCAGCTTTGATCTTTCATTATAAGATGATGTTTCCTGGATAGAAGCTCGAGAGAGTGTTACTTTCTCAGGCTGCAGTGGAAGAGCTTCAAATCAACAAAGAGTTCATGAAGCAATTGAAAGGAACTTTGATATCAAACTGTACCACCATGAAGGTCCCAAAGTATTGAAGTTCATATTAATGGTATTGAGGTTCAAGTTAAATATGTGAGATTGAATGTAATTATGATATGGGACATTAGTCAGAGAAGGAGTTAGATGGAATTGCTCAGAAGAGTCCTAGTGGCAAAATTAATGATCAGTGAAAACATGGACGTTCCTGAGAATAAATCCAGTTTGATGCACAAATGCACATAGAAAAAGGAAGATGACTTTTACATTAAGTTTGCATGTTTTCTCTAGATAGGCAGGTGCATTTCTCCCTTTTTCCCCTAAAAAAAATTAAAAATGGCAGGCCATGTTCTTTTATATTTGAATCAAGATCTGAAATTATACAGTGAATATTAACATATCTGAATTGATTATTTTTTTTTTTATTCTGATTTACCTGGTGAAAGTCTTCCACTAGTTTTTTCTGTTGAATTAGCCATAGTGTGAACCTCATATCTTCATACAAAACACAGGAGCTAAGAGCAAGTAATCTCTGGCACAATCGCTATCATATGGTCAATTTTAAATTTGGGCAGCATGTATGTTTGAAAGTTCCTAGTTTATACCCGTTATACTAATTTTAAAATTACTTAGGCTGCTGAAAGGTACTCCTGATTATTTCTGCTTTTATGATTTACCATTTCCACTGTGAAAATTTTAAAACATTCAGTCACATAATGATATATTTCTACTTGTGAACTTTCACACTGATGTAACTCATTTGAGTGAAGAAAAAATTAGTCCAGGATTTGAATTCTAATCGTCTGTATAGGTTTTAATGTGTTACAAAGAGTTTTAAGAGGTTAATTACTGGACAGCTCATTTCAAGTGTGACTCGCAATAATATCTACTGCTGTACTCTGTAATCAAAAAAACCTAAGATTTGGAGTGCTAGGTAAAGATGAAGAAAAGTAGGGGCATTTGTAATCAAAAAAGAGCAGTCTTCTACTTTAATTGGGGTTTTGTAGCTTTACTTTTTTATGATTAAGTTTCAGAGGTAGCTTATGTTAATATTTAAATCTAAGACTGTTTTTGTTAGGGAGGAAAATATGCAAACACTCATATTCATGGGTGTGATTAATATGGGCTATTGTATGTTTTGCATGGAAGTAAATCTCTAGTAATCACATCCTTAATTATACTTTATACTTGCCTCAGTAACTAATGTTTAATGTTAAATAATCTCTAATAATATAAGTTAATATTATTAATATAAATTAATATTAATAAATATTATGTAACAAATTCTGTCAATTTTAAACTTTCCTTTCAGTTGCATCAGCTGTGACATCTCTTTCTGTCCATGTATTTATATATAGTCTTACTTCAAAGTTTTAATATTAAAGGAGACTTCAGAGCAAGTAGTTTTGTGCAATTCATTGTTTTGTTAGTCTAGTCCAAAGTCTAGTATCTACCACTTTTACTTCCTAACATCCAATATAGTTTATAATGTTTTTCTGTTGCCTATCTGTACTTTACAAGCACTTCCATTTAATAAAAGAGTGTAACCTAATCACAGACTGAATAAAACAGATAAAATTATGTTGCTAAGTGCCACTTCAGTAGTTCAGTGTTCTTGATAGAAGGCTGTGTATAATAAACAGAAAAAGCAGGTCAATGTGATTGCTAATGCACTCTTACAGTAGTTTGACTAGAGAATTTTATCATCAAAACATTGGCAATAAAGGGAATAATTCTTACACAGAAATAGGTTACTTCATATCTTCTCTGCACGACCCATAGAATTTTTTTACTGATAAGTCAGATAAATATATTTAAATTACAAGACACCAAATAGGTAATTTGTTTTTGTGGTTCTCAATTTATTTTTGGGTCTGTAAATGTAGCTGAAAAGAGTGTCACTCATAACAGTGTAAATTCAGACTACTTTTTGCTCATTCTTTAGCAAATGAACATGAAAACCAGGAGGCAAACTTGTGCTGGGCTATAGGTGCTGTAAGTCTGATAAGTACCATGGATCAACTACTGGAAACTACTGGCTTTTCTTTTAATTACAATGCTATGTGTGACCAAGACTTAGATCTACAAAATTGCCCTGCAGTTAGGTGCTGTAATACTGATAATTTTGCCATTGACAGTGGAAATCAACGCCAGGGTTCACCTGCTACGTCCCCTATAGTGAAAGGGAGAGGAAAGCACCTTGGGCTGGAATGCAGAAATATGCAGTGGGTGATCTGGGGCTGTCCACTGCCCAGCACTCAGCATGGTGTGGGATGGTTGTACTAGCTACTTTTATAAGTTTTTTTGGAAGGGCAGGGTTTTCCTTGGACCTGCTGCTTAATATGTAGCTGCGGGAGAGCCTAAACATATTTAATGTTAGTTTAATTTATAGGTGATGAATTAAATCTTATCCAAATAAAATATCAGCTGTTTGTTGCCACAAATTATATGTTTATGTTATATTAAACTTCATTACATGATTACTCTGATAGCTGCTCTCCAACAGTTTTCTCATTAATGTCAATGTAAACTGCTCATCTCACTTGCCCTTTTTTTTTGCAAAATTTAGTCTTTTTTGCCCCACTTCTTTCAGAATTCCCAAATCTTTCACATCTGCATTATATCATGTGTGCATCACATCTTCAGAATATGTATTAATGTTTTGAAGTTTCTCACACAGTTTTCTTAGTAGTATCAATACCCATTAAAACTTTTAAATTTCACTTAATGGTGAATTGTTAACCACCTTTGCAATAGCTCCTGAGATTTATATCTTTCTACAATTTTAATAGTTATGTCATGCCATTATTTCTTAAATACTTTCCTTTCTATATCATAATTAATATTTTTATGCTTGCAGTCTAGTTTGAGACACGACACTTAAAATTTTTTGCGTTGTTTTCATAAAGATTTTGGCTTATGTAATCAAGGTTTTTAAATTGAGTGTGTGTGTAATTCTGTGTGTATTAACTTATAAATAAATTTCCTGGACTACTAAAACTTTCTATTCTCTTGCACCTAGAAAGCAAGTTCCAGTTTATATTTCATTGATTAGTTCACCTTTATCTGATGGAAGAAATTATAAAATAGTTGCAAAATTTGTAAAATATACCATATTCTGAATTCAGTTTTGGGTCATGAAATCATGTACCTGAGGGCAGAATCATGAAATGCCTATAGAAAAGGTTATGGAAAATGTAGTAGATATTATAACAACATTCATTCTGACTCCTATGAATCATATTTCTTTTTATGATTCTCATTCTTTTATTTGATGAACAGTATATATGTAGCTTACAATGATGGGTATGTGGTTTTGATTTAGTTTTCTATTTAGTTTTCTTATGATCAGACATTATTCTTCAGTCCTACAAAGATGAGACAGGGGCACTCCATAAGAGCAGAGTAACAAATTACAGCTCATCCCTGCTTTTTGCAATTGTGGTAATATAATTTTGTTCTCATTGCTCAAAGTCTAGGAACCAAGTATTTATCACCTTATCAGGAAAATCTCAGCGTTTTAACTTCTATTCAGATGTCTAATGAAAATCTTGCAGAAGTTAATAGAAGGTCTTTTGGATAAGCGTCCTTTTTTTTTTTTTAATAGCTTCATTAGCTGATGCACTTTAGGATGTTTTTACGAGTAAAAAGCTACACCTAGAATTGTGGGGTTTTTTTCCTCCACCGTCCCCACTTAAGCTGCAACAGTTGACACATTTCTGTTGGTGAATTGCAGTGCTGTGTTTCATAGAATCATAGAATAGTTTGGTTTGAAGGGACCTTTAAAGGTCATCTAGCCCAACTTCCCTGGCAATGAGCAGGGATGTCTTCAACTAGATCAGGTTGTTTACAGCCCTGTCAAACATGACCTTGAATATTTCTAGAGAGGAACATAACTTAATTCCTTTGAGATATTTCAACAGTGTTTAGTCTCTTGGTTCCTATTACCTCAGGAGCCCCTGGCTCATCTCCGTAAGACTTCGTGTGCTGCAGTGTAGCCAGCATGTCTCAGAGCAACAGGCTGAGGGTCCCTCACTAACACCCCGTCCCTCTAACCTTGGCGGGTCATTCCACAGCTTGTCATGGGCAAGCCTGATATTATCCCCCTCCCTCTTCAAGTCTAGTTTAATGCTCTGTCAATAAGCCCTTCTAGCTTGTGAGCTGAGACCCTCTTCCACCTTTGAGATAGGTGAATCCTGTCTGAGGCCAGCAAGCCCAGTCCCATTATCTAAACACCCAAAATTGTGTTGGTGACATGAACCACAGAGCCACGTAATTGTAGGGTGGGCCCATCTGTTTCTTCCAGTGTCACTGGCCACAACTGGAAGGAGAGGGGAAAAAATAACCCGTGCTCCAGATTCCTTTACAAACCATCCCAAATCCCCAAAATCTCTTTTGATCACCTGTGGACTGCGTTGTGGCTTCATCACTACCCACATTGAAAAGCGGTAATTTCCGAGGGCTTTCATCTGGTTTTGGACAGTAAAATTCCTGACCTGCTAAAGGAACATCAGTTCCCACCAAATACATTCAACGATTTTAATCATGCTGCCATTGTTAAGAACCCAGTAAGGTCGCGACTGTGTATGCTGGGTGCCAAAATCCGTCTCAGTCAGCCCTGTGCTGGTTTGCTTTCTTCTGCATCCCTTTTTGTTTGTGTAGACAGCTTTTATGCAGATATGCAACCACTCTACTAGGATGTAGGTATCTGTAGCCTAAATCTTGTGCCCTATCCCAGTGATTCAGACACTGATCCTAGAAGCATGATTTTAAACACAAGCTCTGAACTAAGCAACAAAAATCTTTAAAACAGTTTCCCGCGTTCCTAATGTCTGTCTTACTGAGTGAAAGCTAATAGGTGAAACCCAGGGTGTTCAAAGACTATTCCAGTAAGCCATATAATCCATACTCATGGGTCCAGCTATGTTTTTTTTTTTAGCATTTTCTGTTCTAACTGCATCATCCCTTATTTCTGCTGTTTCTGAGTTCAGCAGAGCTGTTCATTAGCTGGTGAAATCAATCTCGGGCCCTTCCTGCTCCAAAATGGAGCCCGAAGGGGGGGAGAAGAATGAAGTCTTTCCCACTATACTTCTCAAATTACATTAACGCAAGCTTAGCAGGCTCATGGAACAATTTGTACTGTGAAAACCTAACCAGAATTTGCATTGTAACATATCAGGTAATAAAAATATTTATTTCTGCATTACATCTTGCAATGCGTTTTCAGTGCTGAATTATTACTGGCTTGATTGATAGTGATTCAAAATGAGTGTGTTTTCAAAAAATGTTTGAATGAGAAGTAACCACAAGACAACTTCAGTCAGTGAAAGTTGTTAATAATAATAAAAAAGGAAGTTTAAACAGGAGTTGAAAACTTTGCATGGAGTAGAGAAAATGAAACATGCAGAAGGAGGAATATTCAGAATACAATACAATTGAAGGGAAAGCAAAACATAATCGTGGTAGAAAAGTGTCAGTTACAAAGATTTGAGAAAGACTCTTTGATAAACTCTCAGAGAGTAGTGACAGTCTAGTCTTTAGAGATTTCCAGAAAAGTGTGAAAATAAATAGGTTTGGATAGGTCTACAAAAAAATCAAAGAAATACCCAAACTTGTAAGATCATATGGGAACCTGCTCTGGAGTTGCTATCACTGAGTCTCTCAGCCTGCATTATGATGGCTGCAAGGAAGTGGGACAGGGGTGGGAAAGCAACCCTCCTGTTTTAACTTGACCTGAAGTAATTTTATCCATCTATGAAAGGTTTGTAAAGGACGGTGTGATTTAACCCAGCCTGCAGCTAGGATCATAGAGCCGCTTGCACAGTTCCCGCCTTTCCCCCCAGGAAGGGTGTGGAGGGAGAAAAAGAGGGGAAAGGGAAAATAAAAACCCTAATGGGTTGAGTTAAAGACAGTTTAACAGAACAGGAAAGGAAAAGGAAAATAACTAATTATAATAATAATGGTAACAGAAAATACAAGTAATACAACACAAGTCCCTCTCGCTACCCAGTGAATTGGTTGCCCAGCCCATCCTGAGAAGTGGTTGCGGATTCTCAACTGCTGGCCAACCCCTCTTTATATACTAAGCATGACATCTATGGTACGGAATATTCCACTGGCCATTCCATTGTTTTGTCTATGCTCCTTCTCAGCTTCTATGGGAAACTGAAAAAAGTCCTTGACTAGTATAAACATCACCTAGCAACAACTAATACCAAATCTGAAACATGGCAGCCACTGGAAAGAAAATTAACTCTATCCTAGCTGAAATAGGATAGATGGAAATGTGAAGATCTCAGATATGATTAAAATCTTGGGTCTTTTTAGTCTGGAGAGGAGAAGACTGAGGGGAGATCTTATCAATACTTATAAATACTTAAAGGGAGGGTGCCAGGTAGATGGAAACAGTCTTTTTTCAGTGGTGCACAGTGATAGGACGAGAGGTAACGGGCACAAACTTGAACATAAGAAGTTTTATCTAACCATGAGGAGGCACTTCTTTCCTTTGAGGGTGGCAGAGCACTGGCACAGGCTGCCCAGAGAGGTGGGGGAGTCTCCCACTCTGGAGGCATTCAAAACCTGCCTGGATATGATCCTGTGCAACCTGCAGAGGGGTTAGACAGGATGATCTCCAGAGGTCCCTTCCAACCCTGACCATTTTGTGATTCTGTGAAAAAGAAAAGCAGCTGGTAAGTTTCTAAATAAGAATCCAAAGTCATAGCCACACTGCAGTGTTTCTTATTCATTTATTCCTATATCCTTTATACTGTTCCTATACATTTACTGAGTACAGTATATTGTGCATAAGGTATATTTATATGTAAATATATATTTTTATATAAATTATATTTGTACGTTCCTTCAGTACTCTGGAAACTCTCATTCACTGAAAATATTTTGAGGTATATTAGGGCTAATAATGTCTTTTTCTGCTGTTTTTGTTTATTCCAGTGTTCAGATTCATTAGTATAATTTCAGGCATTTGTCATGATTCATTTTGCCTGTGCTGAGAGAAGCTTTGTTTCTCTGGATGGTATATATTTTGTTGCTGGATAGTGATTGGCACTTTCCAAGGACATTACATCCTGATTTAGAGCTGAATTACCATGTCAAGGTGCTTATCTTTTGCTACTATAATAAAGACAGCTTTAGATAAATAGGCTGCTAATCTGAGAACTCATTTAAGTGACCGAATTGCGCTGCTGAGTTAGATGTGAGTACAGCTGGTGTTTGTGTATGTGTGGGTCTGGGTTGTTACTGGTTTGTTTGTCGAGTGTTTTTTTTTTTTTCTCCCAGGAGATATTCTGAAAAGGTCTGGGTAATCATGTGGGTGCTCGCTCCTTGTCTATTGTACCTATTGTTTCACATACTTACACTACTTGTTGATTAGCACAAATCAGGACCAGAACAGCTTTGCACTTGTGTCTTGGGTGACAGGAAAAAATATACCCATCACATCTTAAATTCCTCTGAGAACTAAGTTTGTTGTTTCTGTATTGATGGGGATGCAGCTTACTCTACAATACAAAGCAACGGAAAATTCAGTAGTAATTGATATATTTTAAACTAGATAGCTGGTGATTAGTATTATTTATTTATATGTTGTAAATTTGCCTTTTAATTATGTACGCTGAGAAAACTGAATAATATTACAAGTAGGTAAAGGAAATGAACACTGAATGAAGAGTTGCCAGCTTTTAATTATGCAAATGAGCACCACTGCGGAAGAATTATTTAGTAATCTTTTTGTGCTTAGAATTGCAAATCTGTCTCCACAATTGTGTTTGGAACAAATGAAACTGGATTTGTGTAACCTTTTTTCTGTAGATTTTTGCAATTAATGAGATCGAGCAGAAGTATCAGTAGTCTTAAGAGATTGTATGTAATGTGCAGTAGGTCAGGGTAGTAAAACTGAAATATTACTGTTAATATTCTCCTTGTAGGGAATTCTATTATATTGTACTACATTACTCAAGAAAGAACAATTATCTATTTTTCCTGATTTGTTTCTATTATTTTTTTATTAAATGTTTTATTAACTTTTTATAGCTGTATGTTTTTATGTTCTCTTTCTGTTGTGGAGCCCAGTTGGGTATCTGAGCTATGGCTTTTCCCAAGTGGTCTATTTTGTCATGGTCTCTCCTGCACTTGTGTTACTTTAGATTATTTTCCTGGGGTGCCTCTTTTTTTTTGTTTGTTCTTTGTCTCGTGAATTCTACAGCCTGGTGCCGCTCTTGCTGGCAGAGTACTTAGCACTCTGGCACTGGCTCAATGGGTAAAGAGTACTGAAAGAGCAGGCTAATTTATAGTCACTTCACATCACCCGAAAAATGTATCTGAGCTTCAGTAATGCTGTTAGGCAGTAGAAAGCATATTTTTAAAATTCATTGGGGAAAAAAGAAGGAATTAAAAGCCCTGCAAAATAGTATTATGACAGAGATACATGATGAATAAAGTATATTTAGAAGATTGTACACTAAACAGTGAATATCCTTTCCTAAACAGGGAAAGAGATGGGAGTTAGGTGACAGCGTTGTCCGACACTGTCCAGCTTGATTGAGCTTTCCTTTTCTGAATGAGAGAGAACTCGTGACTTTCCAAGTACAAAAGTCAAACTATGCTATACAAAACACTACACAGGGGCACATCTTCCCCAACACTGAAAAACAGGCATATATAGATGAGTAATGGGAGAAATATTATTTCTTACATTTCAGTGATTTATCTATGCTACACACAGAAAGGACTGATAAAAGAGACATTGCATAACATCGTGCAGTATTAACACTTTGTAAATCCTCTTTCTTTCCCTTTTTTTTTAAATTTGTGTGGGACTGGGACTGTGGCATGGAAATGCTATTTGGAGAAGAAAAATGTACAATTTTAGAGGTGGGAAACCTGAAATTCAGAATATGATCAGAACTGATGTTGCCTGCAGGCATTTTGGATGAAATCTACCAAAATCTAGAAATATTGCTTCTGTATGGCAGTGTTCCCCAGAATGTCGTTAAAATGTCACCCTTTGACGTCTTTTGTTTTTGCAGTATTTTTTTGGCAATGACACTTTGTGAATGGAGACAGAAAGCACTGCATGACAGGCTGGTCTCAGAAGGTTTTGTTTTTATGTCTTGAGCAGCCAAGAAGTCTAGCTGCTTAGTTTAAGTAAATAAATTAACCAAGATATGAAATAAGATTCTAAAAGCTTAGTGGCATTATTTTGTTTCTTGTCATTTCTTAATATAAGATTATGGCTAAACAAGGATTCCAAAGTTAATACTCTTAAATTTTAAGGGATTGTATGTTATTTCCTATGGCGTTCAGCTGTGAAGTTTAGCTGATAGTTAATCTATATTAATGACTTGTCTTCAACTAACAAGAATATGATATTTAACTATCAAATTTGAAATGCCAGTGTAAGGACAAGAAGTTAAAAGTGGGAAGTTATTTTTATTGAAAAATAAATATTCCAATAAATTAACATCTCTGGTACCCAAACAAGACCTTTCTCAAGACAGGAAGGAGAATTTGCTGTAAAAATAATGTGAGAGTCTGCATCCAACATACACTGTGAGTGAAACACATCAAAAGAAACCATATACTTCGATTCACCAGATGAACTCCTGTGATGAAGTGTTGCACAATCTGTGTTCTTTGCTCTGAATGGGGAACTTGTGGTGTGAAAATGTTCCAAATTTCATCACTTTCTAAAAGTTTTGCACTTCTCAGGTAGTTTGTTTATTTTGTAATTAAATATTCTACTCAATACAAAATCATATGACAGATTTCATTCTTATGTCAGTTGTTTATGAGCACTGCTCATTTGTTTGATAAACATGAACAAGACAGTTCAAACCACCAAAACGTCTGACTAAATGGAAAAACCATAGAAGCATTTGTTTGTATTTGATTGCATGTTCTTCTCAGGTCTTCGAGGCACTGTATTGGTTTGGAGAACAATAAGATTCTCTACATTATGTTTACTATCTTAATAAATCTTTTTCTTGCTCAGAATAATATTTCGGTCTTGTTTCCCTGTCCTTTATTTCTCCTATCTCCTCCATACATAAAATTTATCTTTTTAGATCTTTATCCCTTTAATTATTATGCTTTTTCATTCTGATATATTTATTGGTATGTTTAAGTGCATTTACTATCTTTCTGTAACTAGTGTTTTTTGCAGCATGTTTTTTCACTATTATCAAAGTAGTCTGAAAGTATTGCAAGCTTAATTTCCACACAAGTCTAAAGTTTAAATAAAGAAGAAAGATCGTGGTGTCTCCACTAGTTTTGCAGGGATCAGTTTCATTTTATGGTTGGGCTACATACAGAAACTGTTCTTTAAAATGGTCATTGTAACCTTCGTCTTGTTCTCTTTTTTCCTTGCCATCACCTACTATGGCTATTTTAAGTCTGCCATATGGGAATGGCTAGTATAAATCTGAGGTCTTGGCACCATAAACACTCACCAATAAAACCTCCTCACCCCAAGAGCCTTAAAATTCACATATATGTTTCTGCTTGGTGCATACATAATATAAAATTGTTCCTCTTAAGAATTATTAAACATTATAATGTTTGGGAGGAATAAAAGATAGGGAAACAGACCAAAACATTATTCTGCATAGGAAAGATTTATTGAGATAGCAAACATAATATGGAAAAGCTTATTGTTGTCCACCATTAATTTGGAATGGTTCTGCTGAGATTATTATTAACATAGAAATAAAATGACCACTCAGTCATTCAGGATATTGTAGGTGAACAGGTTCTATTTACTGAACAGGTTCGTTGTAATGTGCTACAGGAGATTATAACTGCTTGGTATTTTGTTAACCTTTTGACATGTCCAAAACCAAAAAATGTGGGTTTGTGTTTGCTTTTCTTGTAAGGGCTCTAAAACCTGTCTCAAATTATTTATACATGCAGCCATCATCACAATCCAATAGCCAAAGTCATGCTTGCATGTAGCTCTGGACAGGGAAATTGAGTCTAGTGATTGGAAAAAGGAATTTACCATGCTGCTAGCTCTTGCATCCGTGAAGAAATAAACATTCTTCACTGTCCCACATACTGATAAATTTTCAATTTCGGCTTTGATTGTCATTATCATTTATTCTCATATATTCCAAGAAATGAAATGTTCAGGCTGGAAAAAACACTCATTGTAATATTAGTTCTGCTACATTTAGATAATTTTTTTTTAAAAAAAGGGCATATTGACAGCAAATACCACAAGATTTTGCATTGTTCTTGCTGTTAGGTTGGTCAGCAGCAGCATGCTTTTTTCTCCTTATGCTTTTGCAACAGAGACATTGCTGCTATTTAGAGGAAGGCTGGCATAACATTGATATATTCTGCCCATTACCTGTTGATGTATAAGGTAAAGAAATGTTTATTGAAAGAGGGTGAAAAAAAATCATTATTTTCTCTGCTGAATTGAGAAAATAACACTTAATCATTAGAAATAAATTTAGGCCTGAGGATTGGTATAATTCTGTCGCTTCTGCTTCATTCACTTCTAGTTAGAGATATACTAATTTGGAGTCTGGACAATGACTGACTTTGGTCATTCCTTGCAATTTAGAAAAGCTTTGGGAAGAGGGAAAATGCTTCTTCTAGAAACTGCGTGTTTTATAAGAAAGAAGTTAAAATAGGAAACTAGAATGTTAGTGCTAATAGTGCTAGCGAAAAAGGAATTGTTTCTAGGTTCAAAGGAATAGCTCATCTTTTTTATGAACAATATAAAAAATATATAATTCTAATAATATAACATATATTATATATAATATATATAAAATATATAATTATATTCCAGTTGATGAAGGGTATTATTACAGGATACTTGGTGTGCTGCCTACCAAAGCTGTGTGTAGTTTAAAGATAGTTTAAACAGTTTCTGTTTGCCTCTCCAGTTAGAGTTCATGAATTTCTCATCTAATCAGAAGCATATGCTTTTTATGAAAAAGAAGAGAAA
>VZSZ01006521.1:41053-70480 GCA_013398815.1 Ibidorhyncha struthersii | reverse complement strand
TTAGCTCGAAGACCAAAACCCAAATTAAAAGTATTAGTGAATGACATGAAAAAAAATTACATATAGAAAATAGTGAAAAAACACCTTTCTCACAGGACTTTCAATTATACATAATCTTATCATCACAACTTTAGTGTTCCTGTCCATATGCATATGCAGCTTGGCTTTAGGGATTTTTTTCCAAATATGCAAAGTAAAAGTCACAATTGCGTTTTATCTAGTGCATTTTTATTTTTTTTTACAAAAAGAGATGTTGTTTATGTAAGGTTAACTGTTCCTTACAAATGCTTATGGTGGTGAAATGTAACAACTCTAAAAAATGCTAGTTGTTGGAGTTGGTTGGTGAGAAGATTGAAAAAACAGAATAGATGCCTGATTTTTATTAGTTTAGTTGACAGTATGGTTAGTTACCAGGTCTACAGATATGTAAGTGAGCATAATTCCTTAATTTAAAAAAATCTAAGTAGCTTGTATGAGTTTTGCTCTGGTTGGGTAGGGTTTTTTGGGGGGGTTGTTTTGTTGGGGTTTTTGTTTGTATGTTTGGTTGGTTTTTTTAGTAATTCCTGAAACTAGTTTGAAGTGTCTTGATATTTCAATAAGACCTAGACCTCAGAATTCAAGCAATCCTCCTCTTTAATTGGTGTTTCTCCTGGAATAATCCAAAGCTACAAGTAATGCCAAGGAGTATGACTATAGGATCAGAAATTAATAGATGGTTCATTAATATGTCCTTGGAGTCCTGATGAATTTCTCTTGAATTTCTCTCAGATTCATTGTCAGAGTAGAGTTATTTCATCGTTGTGGGTGAGTTGCTTGCCACTGCTTTATAGCTAATGTATTCCTGAAACTTTCCAGCTCCCTATTTCATAGTTTCAGATTCAGCTCTTCACAAGGAATTTGAGGAGCTTTAAAGTGTTTTGATAACTTTGTAATTGTTAAGCTGGTGCACCATTTTCTTTCCTTTTTTTTTAGTATTTTTGAAACATGCACCATGTAATTTGAATAAAACTTGAATTTTCTAGAAAATGTTGCTATTTCTAAGATTGTAATAAACTAGTTACTGACTCAGTTGAGTCAAAATACTTCATCCTACATCTGTTAACTTTATATTGTATAAAATAAACATGGGAATTTGTATTTGTTGCACTTATAAGCACTTCTGCTTGTCTTGTATAACTAATTGATCACCTCTCAAAAAATTAGTAGTCATAGCTGAATCCCACGTTCCCCATTTAGTCAGCCAAGACTGATTCGTGGCTATAACTTCTTAAAGTGGTTGTGCTGTTTTGAAAAGCTCAGACATTTATGTATTATTTTGTGTACTGTCTTTTGAAATAACTAAACAACTTATAAAACATGGGGAAATGAAATGCATGCAGATTTCTTTTCTTGAATTTCATGTAAATTGTTGGGTTTTTTTCCTGTATTATTTGTGCTTTTTTTCTTACTATTGCAGCAGCGCCTACATAATGAAATGTCACGTAAGATTTTTTTTTCCATTTCATGGTTGAATTTTGAAGGGTTGATATCTCCAGATATAATGTGCATTGAGGCAAAATTTCTCACTGAAGAAGCTTCTGCAAGCATACAGTCCTTTTTGGCTTTTTTTTTTTGTGATTTGAAGGACAGTGAGTATTCTTAATTAAGAAAAGTTCAGACTTTTTCTTCTGTTGCAAAGCAAATGTCTGAAATATATGAATTCTAACAGATACTTTCTTTGTTACCTGTCTACATTCAATCCAAGAAAGAGGGGGGAATAAAAATTAACCAAAAAAAAAAGTTTGATACAGAATATAATGTCTGCGGGTGCAGGAGAGAAGCCCAGGATCAGCCTATGGATCAGTTTAATCCTATAAAAGTTTAAAAAGATTGCTGCGCTGACCATTTCATCTCAGGCAGTTGTGAAAAGTGTTGAAGCTGGGAGATATATTGCTATTCCACTACAAGTGTCTTCATAGCGATGTGTTATCTGAAAAATAGACCTTTATTAGGGTAGGATTCTATCTACATCTTGAGGTTTATGTTTTATTGTTTGGAATATGATAAGCTTGCAAGAAGATTTCTCTGGAGGTCTTACTGATAATGATAAATGGAAAAAAGTGCTTTTTGTAAAGGAATCAGTCCCAAAGGTTACTTCTGGAATCTAAGGTGTTCCAAAATTATGTTAATTCTGGGAAGACTTTACAAACCTCTTGAAATGATATGTTCTTTCAAGGTGTTTCATTTGTCATTATATTTTATGATGTTATTTTAGTAAATGTTGACTTTACAAATTCATTGTACATATTGTACTGGTTTAAAATATTAATTTTATTGGTAACTTAAATTGTAATACTTTTATAGCATTTATTTTGATCATTTTGACTTTGCTGAACAGTTCAGAGAAATATTGCTACATGTAGAATGGTATGCAATTGTTTACACTCTGTATGTGGCAGGCTTCATGAGATTTCTTAAAAGGAAAGAAACCTGTTACAAAATGATGTGGAGGATCAAAGAGCCACGTACTCTCTGGACACAGGAAAGGATGAAGAGCAGTTCTAGAGGAAGAGGTTGGATAGGAGGTAGGCAGACTTTGGTGGCGGTTGTCTGGAAATGTTTGTAATGCTGGATGGAGGGGCAAAGTCTCCTGGCTAGCAGGATAGCGCAGGACAGAGCATTTCACATCCAATGGACACTAGTATTTTCTGAAGCTGTTGGAGCTCCTGATGTGATGGGAAGCATCATTAAAAGCCAAAGGGAAGTGGTTTAATACTTAGGTAAATTGAACTAAATTACATTCAAGTTAATTTAAATGGCTATTTTTAGGGTTTCTTAACGAAAGCCGTAGGAAATAATACACGTGAAACAGCAAGAGATTGAGGATAACATGTTTTAGAAATGAACTCATGTATAAGTTCTGTTTCTTTAACCAATCAGTAGGTAGTGGCAAAATTAAAGCATGAAATGGCGAGGAACAGACAGAAGAGAGAGAGTCCCAACCAGGCTGGTGACAGAGAGAAAAGAAAAAGACAAAACTGTTTCAGTTGCAAGTGTTGACAAAATCGATAAGGGACGAGGAGCACTGTCTTTTTTTGAGGATGATGACCTAACCGGCACAAATCTGGTGGAAGGAAGATAGTTGGGGAGAACAGTAACGCAAAACTATAGAGTGAATAGAAAAGTTTAGTGCAGGGGGATTGGTGGCGATGATACATATTTAAAAATGGGAAATTAGAAAAGCTAATAATAAATCCTTTTGTTTTTCTGATGGCATCAGAAATAAAAGATCTTTCAGACGTTGTAGGAGCAACGCATGATGAAGAGGGCACAGCCTCTGAAATATAAGGCCATGGAAGAAAGATGAAATGATATTTTTGCATCCATTGTCTCTGTGGATCGACCTCTACTCACAGCATGTTAGAAAATCTGTTTCAAATCAAGCCGCTGATAGAAGATAAAATTTACAAAATCAACTATAGCAAACTGGTTACTCTTCCCTTAAGAATACTTAAGCAACACAGCAATAGGACAGGGGAACTACTAACCATCACATATAGCCTCTTGCTTGAAGATGCCTTTGTATCAAGGGATGAGAAAGTGGCAAATATGATGCAGATTTTTAAAAAAGGCTGTAGAGCGCTAACACCCACCAAGAACTGAGGTAGGAAATGAGAAAGTTTAGCGAATACACTTACAGAAATCTATAACTATTAGAGTAACAGATTTTAAATGCTTTTCTTTAGAACTTTAAATACATTAGTAGAAATTATAATAAAGAATGGAATTAGTAGCATAATTAATAAAATCAGGAAAAAACAAGCATAACTTTTGTAAAATGAGCTGATGGGTACAATCTATTAGAATTTTTGAAGAATTTGCTGGGTCTGTGGATAGGGTAGAATTTCTTGGTAGTGTTTAGTCAACCTGGACCATGCCAAAGGTCATGCAGCAATAACTCTTGCCAGATGAAGAAACTGAAGTAAAGTATTACCCATAGGATGAGAAGGAAGGTCCTGATATAGATTAAGACCTATTTAGCAAACAGAAAAAAGGGATATAATAGGGATATAATATATATAAATATAATATATAAAGGGATATAATATATATATACATTTTAGAATTGAAATAATTCTGCTGATTTGTTCCCTGATTCTCTACACATGTATTGACATTAAAATACAGAAAATGAATGCAATTTGAGTGTGTAAAATAAGCATGTTTACAACACTTCTCTGTATATTTAGAGTCTGTATATTTAGATACAGTTGTGTTCTTTAAATAGAATGGGACTGTTACCTAAGTAAGTGATGTGCCAGAATACAATAAAAAGAATGTCAGTGTCAGCTTGAGGTTATATTAAATAGCATGAGCAAATTGTGGGCAAGGAGGCTTCACTTCTGTATGCCAAACTAAAACAATTTTCCCATAAAATATTTCAGTATTAATGTGATATATGTAGGTGTATATATACATCTTATACCTTTTTCCTCTTCAAATTTGTTTCCCCGTCATCAATTTTATACAATATCTTTTACATTTATCTCTAGAAACCTGTGTAAAACTAAACAGTAACAAGATGACTCTAACATAAATTAATGAACATTAATGATTCTTATGTTGATTATTAGTGAGAGTTCCTTTTCACTTGTTTCATCTGGCAATAACTTTTCCACTTTTTTACATGGATTTATTCCATATGCACACGGTTTTATCTCTTTCGTTCGTTACTGTCCTTGGAATATTCACTTATCTCAGGTATCACAGTAGTTCTGTTCCTGTAAATGGATTTTTAGATATTTCAGAAAACTCGATAACACTTATGATGTTTGACTTCATCTTTTTACTAATGATAATTATTTCTTTGGGCATGTTAAGTCATGTCACAGTTATTTTCTTCTGAAGACATCTAAAACTGTAATTCTTGCATTTTTATATTAGTTAAACTATCAGTTACCAAATATTAGACAATTTGCCTTTTTTTTTTTCTAAAAAGGTAAAACTCAATAGTATTAATAACAAGAAGAAAATTACTTTAAGGAAGTAGTAGATATAATCTGCAGACTACGTAAATGTTTGAGAGTCAACATTTGTTTTATTCCTGTGATTAATATGTTTTTTTTGACTTACTGTTCCATCTGTGGAGTCAACCTAAAGAGCTTAATGTGGAAGTGTCTTATGATCTACTTTACAACAGCTGTTGTTTTATATTTACATAGCAAATACTTGGCAAACAGCAGGCTGTAGAGAAACGTTAATGAAAGTTTTCTACACTGTCAAAATGACACTATATTCTCGATATCCTTCCTATCCTACCAGCATTCTATTGGCTAATTTTGGCTGCTGTTGTACATTGAGCTGATAATTTCAGAGAAATATTGCTAATGACCCCTAGATGCCTTTCCTTCATTTTAGCCCTTAGATCTGAGTTCTTTGTTATGTAGGCATGGCTTAGATCAGTTTACCCAGCACATTACCTTAAAATTATCAGCTCTGAAGATCATCTGCCAACATGTTGCCCACTTGTTTGATTTGGCAAAGTCTTCGGGAGTTGTACCACTACCCAGAGGATCTTAATATAATCTGCAGATACAGACTGCACAGTGTACTGCCTTCTGCAAAACATTATTGAAGTAGAATGAAACCGGTACCAGTCTTAACCAAGAGCTTCTCCTCCATCCAACAGCTGCTTAGCTTTTCTCGCTCACTTTGCTGTGGAAGCTTGTTAGTGGCTTTCTGAAAGTCCAAATACTTTTTGCCCAGTGGTTCCCCTTGGCCATGTGCTCACAGATACCTTCCTAGCCATTCAGCAGGTCTCCAAGCTAAGAATTCCCTCTGCAGAAGTTGTGCTGGCTCTTTCCAACAGACCATGTTTGTCAGTGTACCCAGTGCCATTTTTCTCTATTACAGCATCTGAAGAGGTTGCCAGGAATACAAGTCAGGCTTGGTGGTCTGTAGTTCTTCGAATTGCTGCTTTGGGAAGTAATGAGCCCCCTTTTTGCACTGACAACCTGCCACTGCCCTGCTGCCTCAGCTTTTTGCAGTGACATTGCAAAGCTTTGCTAGCAGTTCTGCAGCTTCCAGTTGGTACTCTGGGGTGAATGCTACTCAGTCCAGGTGACTGACTAACATCGAACTTACCTATTGATCTAATAGTCTACATAGACACTGTTAGACTGCTAAATACCCTCTTTTGGGGGAAGGGTGAGGTGATAGAAAACTGTTTCACTGTTTTCCCTATTTGCTTGCTAAGTGTCTGTGGCCAGTTACTGACTTTGTCAAAATGTTAATTGCACCCTTAGATGTTTTCACAAAGAGTAATTAAGAAAAATCAGATAAAATTGAAGACATAACCTTATCCTAAGGCTATTGGTGAGTATTACCAAAATAAAGAGAAATCAGTGTGTACACATATGTATAATAGTGGAATAGTTAAAGGAAAAATGTTAGCAACAGTTAGATGCAAGAATCAATCTTAAATATATAAAATATAAGATCTAGAAAATAGAATAAACTAAATTGGGAAGATTTTTATAAGAGAGTGTCCTTCGAATCTCTGATAGAGTCTTTTTTTTTTTTTTTTCACCGAAGTTTGCCTCAATGTTAGGACTATATGTAGTGCTTTGTTATTTTCCAGGCCACCGATTAAGCAGCATTAATCCACAAACAATTCCATATAAAGCGTGTTAAGATAAAACATATGTGATTTTGCACAAATACAAATACTAACCAGCTTTGAATGTGCTGGAGTTGGATTTTCTAGCCACTGTTTTATGATAAGCCAAGAATTCTCCTTTAATTAATGATGCTTTTACCGTATTAGTCTTTTCAACATTTGTTAAATATTACAATTATCTAGTCTTTATAATTTGTGAAGAGCATCAGATGGCATCTAGTCACGGCGATCATCAAAAACAGTCTTAGTTTCTCAAATCATGTAATGCTTATCAGGATAAAGTTTCTTCACATATACATGTTTATAAACAGTTAAAAACTATTTTTCCCTTATGTCCCAGTTGATAATCTCCAGCATTTTTTTAATATCATGTTCATAGATGTAGTTGTGAAGATAGTTACATAGCTAGGATTCTTAATTAAGCAGTTCTTTGCTGCCAGGTATTTTATCGTAAGTAAGAAAATGCTGTGCACAAGTTTTCTTTTTGTGACGTGTGTGAGAGTGTGTGTGTGTATAAACATCATAATAGATTGTGTCTGGATTTCAGACTCTCATATTCATTATTCAGCACCAAGTTTTTCACTTCACAGAGGATGTAATGCCTTTGCATTGTTGAGCTTTCTTGATGAATCTAGATTTGAAAACAATCCTACCATAATTCCTGTGTGGTTCATGTGAGTTGACTGGAGTGTGCTGGCCAGCGAGTGTCAGTTCAGTTTTGATCTCTCTAGACTTCTAGACAAAGTAGAACTCTAGGTTCTACTTCGCATGTACCTTAACAGATGATACTCTGAAGTATAGATACAGCTTTTGTTTTGTGTTTCTTTCCAATGATGTTAATGATCTTGAACTTCATTTCTGGGTATGCATGTGCTTAGCTGGCTTCCAAAGAGCGTGTCACACATGGCTATTCAGAGCTTCTGTTAAGTCACAAATCACATTATGGGACACTGCCAGACTTTTTTCCATCTATTTCATGTGGCCACGTCTATGAAGGATAGTCTAGAAAAATAATTTTAGTAGGAAAAGGTTTTTTTGAAGGGTTAAACTCATCCTTGTCAGATGGGCAACTTAGGTTAGATTGCTGAAACAGGTTATTTTGAGTGGCACTCCAGTACTGATTATCTTAAAATTGAACTATTGCTCAGGGAATTTACCTGTCATATTGCACACTTTAAAGTTGGAGATAAAGCAGGGTTATGTACTTTCCTCTTGGCTGAATGTGCCAGTCTACATGTAGCTTCCTGCTTGCCTTTATTTGCTAGGTAAAGGGTTTGTATGTAAACACATTTCACTCATTTTTTTTTTCTGTTGTCTTTCTAATTCATCTAGTGAGTTTCTGTGAGTATTGGTTATTTTGGAAAGTATAAGGAAATGACTGATTTGTTAATAGACAGTGCCAAGCAACTTCAGTGATTTTAGGTGAAAGTTGAACTGCAGATGTTAAATTTCAAACTTTGTTTTCTTGAAGTAATTGTTTAATGAAGAGAAAAAATGCAGAGAGCATGATTTTCCCGTGTAGTGATTAATTCGTTGGAATTCTATATTTCTTTTAAGTTTCAAAGCTTTTTACAATGAGTGATAAGTAATTAAATAATGGTAATTCTGGAATGAATAATGGCAAAATTAATAGTTGTTTAATAAAGAGGATTCTAATCTTTCATAGCTTTCAGAAGCTTTTTGGATAAATGCTGTTTTTTCAGATAGCTTAAAAAATCCATGTAAGCCTAATCTTCAAGGGGATACCCCACACGTGAGCTGTGGTTTTGCCCATGGCAAGCTTTTGATGTTGCAAGGAGGAGAAATATGTCCCTGTTTAAAACTTTAGTATGTTGATATACGCACTATCTAGATGCTCCCATTGACAAATACAGTTTTGTAGGACAGCAGAGATCTGTTAAATGGAAAACCATAGCCATGTGCTGGTTATTTTTTTAAATTGCGATCATATTAGGGAGAAAATAAGTACAAATCATAATGTGGTCAAATACTTGTAAATACTATTTCATACTTCTAATTAAAACTATAAGTTTTGAAAAAGATGAGGTGAAAAGTAATAAATTATTTCATTTTCCTTTATTCAGCACCTGGTGTATAGCTTCATAAAATCTTGTACATCTGTCTGAAATATTAGCAGAATGAAAATAGAACATAATTTAAAAGTTTGTCATAACTAATGACAAGAAGTAATTTGGCTGTCAGATACAATGCAACACAGTAATTCAAGCAAGCAAATACTAATATGGTGAGAAGAAATGCATTACCTTTCAAGTCGCTCATTGAAGTTAACTTGAGATTTAGGCAGGAAGAATCACAGAATCACAGAATCATCAGGGTTGGAAGGGACCTCTGGAGATCATCTAGTCCAACCCCCCCGCCAGAGCAGGGTCACCTACAACAGGTTGCACAGGACAGCGTCCAGGCGGGTTTTGAATGTCTCCAGAGTGGGAGACTCCACAACCTCTCTGGGCAGCCTGTTCCAGTGCTCCACCACCCTCAAAGTAAAGAAGTTCCTCCTCATGTTAAGATGGAACTTCCTATGTTCAAGCTTGTGCCCATTACCCCTCGTCCTATCAATGGGCACCACTGAAAAAAAGACTGCTCCCATCCCCCTGGCATCCTCCCTTCAAGTATTTGAAAGCATTAATAAGATCCCCCCTCAATCTTCTTTTCTCTAGACTAAAGAGACCCAAATCCCTCAGCCTTTCCNNNNAGGATGACCTCCCTCGACCTGCTGGCCACACTCCTTTTGATGCACCCCAGGATGCCATTGGCCCTCTTGGCCGCCAGGGCACATTGCTGGCTCATGGTCATCCTGTTGTCCACCAGGACTCCCAGGTCCCTTTCCACAGAGCTGCTCTCCAGGAGGTCGGCCCCCAACCGGTACTGATGCATGGGGTTATTCCTCCCCAGATGCAGTACCCTACATTTGCCCTTGTTGAATTTCATTAAGTTCCTCTCTGCCCAACTCTCCAGCCTATCCAGGTCACGCTGTAAGACAGCACAGCCTTCCGGCGTATCAGCCACTCCTCCCAGTTTAGTGTCATCAGCAAACTTGCTGATGGTGCACTCTATCCCTTCGTCCAGATCATCGATGAATATATTGAACAGGACTGGACCCAGTACTGACCCTTGAGGGACACCACTTGTTACTGACCTCCAACTAGACTCTGCACCACTAAGAAGAATCATTTGGAATGCATCGTGTACCGCATACCAGGAAAATGGATTCAGCCCTTTGTAAAATACTACTTGAAATTCTAAAGTATCTTAATCGGACCATCATATGACACACAACATCATTCTGGATGAGTTTTCAGTTGAAAATAAGGGGCTATTTTCTAATCAACTTTATTAGGTTTCCTAGTAATTATATATAAAAAAAAGAAACAACCAACCTCCCCTTTCCCCTCAAAAGTAGCATGGCATCAGCGATCTGTATGGCTAGTGTAACTGCGTTCTTTTGTGACTTCAGGCACTAGGTCCCTGTTTGCACATTTATCTAAGAAAACTATTTCACAATGCAATTTAATTTAAAAACAAACGAAGCTCCCACTTTGGAATCTTCCTGCAAGAAATAAAAAGGGACAAACTAACATCAACTTAGAAAAGAGCTAGGAACATAAGTCACAAAGCAAATAATGACATTAAGATGTGGTTAGAAATAAACATAATAATAAATTGGGTCCAGAAAAAAAATCACTCTACAGATTGAAAAGAGAGGAACATTTTCAAAAAAGATGGATTTTAACATCCTGACAAAATAAAGAGAATAAAAAAAGCCAAAGCCATTCATCTTAAAGCCTTGAAAAAATATTATGACGCAGTGATTCTGGATGTCCCTGTAAGAAACTCCAGATGGAAATTTGGAAGTCCTGTTCATTTCCCGTTTTGTCAAATGGTATGCTAGACACAGGTTATTTTCTTTCTTTTTTTAAGAAGCAGTGCTGTGAGTTTCTGGTGAAATGGGGCATTATTAATTTCTTCCAGTGACATCTCTGTGGGTAACCTATTATACAAGTGCAACTCTCTACCTTCAAATACAAATATTTGAAAGCCATGCATTGAAGAAAATGAGTACAGTAACACTGCACAGCGTCTCATCAGTCTTTTGTGGAAAAATTCTACATACTTAATTTAACGTGCATTTTTGATGCGGTATTTCTGGACGTTCCAGAAGGAAGAAAACTTTTAAAATATGGGACACACTCTTCCATTGAACATTATAGGGAAGATTGTGCTGCTGTTGAAGTGTTTATCCCAAGAATGAAGAGCTGTCTGCAGAGTCCTCCTTTAACGGAGGGTCAAATTCCTTTTTTTTCCCTTCACTTATTTCAGTGTAAAGCACACTTGTTCTCTTGTCAGGAAGGTGATATCAAAAGCTAGACTAGAATACTACATGAACAAAGATCAGTTTAATGAATTGCTTTTCAAAAACTTCATCCAGTGTTATTCAAGTTCCCATTCAATTTTTTTTTTCTCCGATGGATTGGTGTCGTATCTTGTAATATGGAAGAGCAGATAATTTAAAATGAAGATTAACATGATATTATTGTGCTATTTTTTTAAATGCAAGGTAATTCTGACATATTTTAGAAAAAGACCAATTTATAATGGAACCTATTTTATTATATAGACTGTAGCTGGCAATTTCAAAATTAATTATTAATAAAATTCTACCATTTCCTCAATTCAGTTTGACTTAGTAGAGATTTTGTCAGGTTTTATTTCCTCATAGGAAGGCAAATGTATTCTCTGGCATGTACATTCATTTATGACAAAAGAAACAAATAGTTTTATTTAACTACTTGTACTTATTTCTGAAACATTTTTGTGTTTTGTTTTGTTTTTAATAAATATTATTTATTAAAACATGTAAGTGTACTTTGGAGAGGTTTTGTCACTGAATTTGGAAGTTTTCATGCAAAATAAGATTTTTTGAAAAAACAGAGATGCTGATGTCTCTGAAACAGGGCTACAGATGGAGATTCGATTTGCACTTTCAGACCATTTTCAACTATATTCGTGGTTGGCAGACCTTGTTAGGGGTAGAAGTATCCTAAATCAAACATGACAACTATTTAATTGATTTTGGGCACATTTTTCTCTCCTGTTCTTCTCCTTGTCTCCTTGTTTTCACTGCATCCTTTTTTTTTCTGGAGATAAGTAGGAGATTTTTGTCCAAATGACGACAGTGGTCAGAACAATTATGTGACTAAGAAGGGATGGAGTGGGCAAGCTGTGTTTAGGAGCTTAAGAATCCTGTTGTCCTCCTGCCAGTAATATGTATGGAGACTGGTTTTGTGCTTGCCCAACTTAATAATTTCTAAATATCCTTGGATCAGAAGACATTTTTGCTCTTACCTGGCGGTCTTTGCATCAGACTTGGACAGTGTGGACACTTGCAGTTTTTGCAAATGTAAGCTATACTTTCAGATGGCATATTTAAAAACTTTTTAAATTTTAATTTAAGATCATATGTATTAAAAGAAAAAAAAATGAAATACTTTTTGCAACACTGATAATATTTTAAGGTGTTATAACAATTATTGCATAAAAATAATGATAATGTGTCTACTTTTCAAACAGCAAGAAATAATTAGTTATAAGTTCAAAAGAAATGCCTACAAGGAGCAGTTTTTAAGTAGGGTAGAATGGTGACTTAGCCAGGGTAATACCATTAGAGTCATGCTTTTAAGAGATGCTTGTCTCAGTTTGGAATTTATATGAATAAGATAGAAATCCATAGGTTGTAAGCTAATTAACCTCAGAAATTTTGATTTGGATGTGCTTTTTGTTTAAAACAACTAATCAAATATGAAAACTGAGTTTTATATTGGTTAAAACCATGGTAGGTCTTAACATCTCCCTTGTGAATCCATCTATGAACACACTATGAATATCTACAAAAACTTTACTTGGTAGTCAAGCATTGTCATTAGAGGCTTCTGAAATTATACCATAATTGTGTTTCCTACATGCTTTAAACAGACATGTATATATAATTATATTTTACCAAAATGTACTGTCTAACACAGAAACTTAAATGGCACACAAACAGGTCAGAAATCAATTGCCAGTGTGTAATAAGTGCACTATTGACTGTAGAGAATGGTACCAGAACACTGTTGAATATTGATTTTAAGTTCAGACATCTCTTCAACAGTCAGTAAAGACATGCTCTGTCACTCTTGCAGTAGAAAACAGGTTCTTTTCTTACCCGTGTTTCCTAATTGTCATAAATAAGCTCACTGATATGCTGCTTTTTTATTTTTTTCACCTCTCCTTTCTTTTTCTTTTTGTTCAGTATTGTTACTTTTATAGCATACATAACTCATTTTATGTCACAGTAACTGAAATACAGCTAAAGCTTATTTTTTTTTTACATTGTGGAGTGTAGAAAATACAGAAAGGAGAGTTTCTGTGTGTGATGCTGTAGGCTAAGCAAGTCATGGTTTCTTTTCTACACAGAAGTGTATTTATCTCTCTCTCACATTTGGACTGGCAAGGAATGCGTAAGTAGTGTACAAGGATTGCATCCATAGCAGCGTCTGGCCATTTAATGTCAGTCTCCTAACTATGCTTTCTGCTGCATATTGCTGGAACTCGCAACTTGGATAACTAAGGGCAATCTGCCTTTTGTGCGGGACTTTATATTGGCTTGTTGCTTTCAGTATCAACTGAGTTTGTGTGTAAATTTAGGCATATATCCTCAATACCCATCGACATCTTCATTTTATCCCCCCTGTTTTGAAATAACATTTTTTTTAAGAAAAAGGTGGAGTTAGGACATAAAGATCTTTGTTTAGCTGAAATAATGATACAATGGGGGCCTTGATTCCTCTGTTCCAAATTGTCATAAGCTGTAGATGCCTCTAGTGCCTTTCTTTTCCATTGCAAGTCGCTATCACCAGGCTTGAGTGAATAATATGATAAATGATTCAAATGAACAAACAGTACAGTGAATAAAGTTACAACAGGAAATCTTTACAGACAAATATAAAGCAAATATAAATATATTTTTGCTGACAGTAATTCTTACACCTTGAAGAATCTGCCTCTTCATGGAAAGAGTAGAAAGTAAAATTACTACTCAAAAAGAGGATTTTCTTAGATAAGAATAGGTTATATTTATCTTTACACAAAACTGGGGTTCCAAGGGGTCAGATAATCAGAGTATGCTGATATACCTGATACAGGAATTAAAACCGCAGTATTAAATTCATTCCCTGTCTAGGAACAGAGGCCCCACTTTTAGTTGTATACATGCCAGATTGCCTTGAAAACATTTCCCATGGGTATCATAAGATGATGTCGCCGAAACTTGACTTTTAGGGCAGGAATGACTCACTCTCTATATACTGAATGCATGAGGCGCAAAGCGGTAAAACTTACTTATCAGTATTTCAGAGAGTCGAGTATTTCAGTGGTATTTTCTAATATGGTAAAGTAGAACTTTATTTTATTTTCTTTTGGCAATAGATACCTGGTAATTGAAGCTAATTATAATTAAAAGATGCAATAGATATCTTCTTAAGCATAAATAATTTTAACTTTTTTTTTCTTTTTAACTTTTATCCATATTAAATGAGACCAGTTAACCTTTCTCAGGAATAATGCTGCTCATCATTAAATGGATATAAGCTGAAGTTGCACTACTTCACACTCTCCTATACTAAGTATAATACAGACGATGAAGAGCGCAGAAGAAAAATTTTTGTATTCATTGAGTGAAATATCTCCCTGTACAGAAGGCTCAGGGAAAAATTTAGCAGTTTCATTTTTTTGGTCTGTCTGAAATTTAAGAGCCTGTATGATAAAATGAGATGCTTCTTACATAAACAAGAAGATCAATCTAAGCTCTCTGAGGGAAACATATTATGACTGATAGTGATTACTCTGCTTTTTTTTTTGTCTGTTACATTGATTTATGCACTATAAATGTTTGATTTCAGTCTAGATATATGAAAATGCGACTAGTGAAACATAGTACACAGATTTTATTTAATTTAGCAGGCCATAACATCAGTAAAATTTTGGGTTGAAATATTAACTGACTGCAAAACCAGGCATATTTTTCTAAAACAAAGCAATAAGCCTCTCCCTGAAGTTAAAAAAAATATCAATTTTTGATATCTTTAGATCTTGTAAGCAAATTAATTGCCTTTTAAGCCTTATAATTCCTTATAATTGATTACTCACTCTCTTCCATTGTTTTGAATAAATAAATAAAACCTCTTATCTAGCCATAGAGTCCTGAAGAGGTGGGCATTACTTTTCCAGCCTAGTTGTACATATTATAAGTTTACACATGAACAGCACAATATTGCCTTTCTGACAACGAATTGCTCAGGGAAAATCAGTACTTTGGATCTGACATTTCTCTTTGTCACATGTACATTTGTAGTACTTATTGTCAATATTTTAATACATTTTTCCAGGATGGCTTAGTGAAAAGAAATGAAGTCACTTGCGGTTGAACATGTGCTTGGTGTGCAAATGTGGAAGAGGTCAGAGTTGACTGAAGACTTTGTGCCTGGTTACAGGGGTAGAGGCTTCAGATGGGAGGAAGCCTACACTCTTTTTGGCAAAGCTCAAAGCAAGCTTTGCATACTCTTAAGAAGGTTTGAGGAGGAATTGTGCTTCATCAGACAGCCTAACAAGTAGCTGTGCAGTGCTTCACTACTCTAGTAGCAGTTTCCAGTGATGAGTATGTAAGGTGAAGCCCTACTAGAGAATTTAGAAACAGAGTATGGTCATTGCTGTACTTCCATTAAGTAGAATCTGGGTGCAGAAACTGAGCGATTCACTCATTACTCACTTCAGAAGCCAAAGATTATTCATATATACCTATTTTATGTCACTCCAGTTTTTCTTCTTTTTTCCTTTTCTTTGTGGGGTATCAGAAATGCAGTACTTGAAGTCCTGTCTTCTTTGAGGTGTAGAAATAATATTATTACACTTCTCTACAATATGATGCTTTGGACTATGAATTCTGAAAGTGATTGCTATTCTTGTCTGTGCCAAAACTTCTTGGCTCCACTTACCTTTTTTTCCTGTTCACCACTAGCCTCCCTTTTCCTGGTCCTTTGATGATTTGCAAAATTGTTTTTCCCACTTAACAACTGACTCTTTATTCTCAGTTTATTTCTGAGAACCAGCTTGTATTTTGAAATAAAAAAAATTGTTGTATGATTATTTTAGCATTCGTAATAGTAGGATTTTTAAAGTTCTGTGAACAAAATTTCTTTATCTTCACTGCCAATTGTGTGAATAAATGATGTTGTGTAACCATTCTCTGAAGTTTTTAATGAAAATATTAAGTAAAAAAAGACTCACAATTGCTGCATCCAGTTAAGTAATTCATTAATCAGTTCAGCAAAATAGCCTTATATGCTGTCATAGCTAATCCACTTGAAATAAATTTTGCAAAGCATTTATGAGAACTAGTGTAAATGTTTTATGAAACTATGTTTGCATATTGTTCTTAGTTCTATGGTTAATTTTTAGCTCATTATTTTTCATTTTGCATTTCATTAGAAAGTCAATTATTCTGAAACAGTGTTGAAACAGATATGTGAAGTGTTTACACTTTACATGGTTTTCCTCAGTTAATAAATACTTTCTGAAAGGATCCTGATTTGTTGACCAACATTTCTGCTATCACCGCCCCCCCCAGCAAATTAATCAAGTATTTAGTTGTTGCTGCTTACTTTTATAGGCCTACTCCACTGTTCTTCATCAAAAGCTCCGTATTATATTAGCAAATTCCCATAATTCCCTGACATGTATATTTCCTATGCTTGATTTATATTTCTTCAGCCTCTCTTAAATATTCTTTTACCTGACATCTTAGTCAGGACTTCTTTTGATGATCTCTCATGAGCTATAAATTGGAAACAAAAACAAACTCAGGAATTCAGAATCATATTGATACCACATTGATGTCCTGATTACTCATTTGGAGGCTTACTGTTGTGTAAGATTGCACAATAAGTTGATGATTACCAAAGAGATTCCTGTCTCCAATGATGTATTTATGTCATGCATCAAAAAAATCCCAACCAAATAAAATCAAGGCTTCAAGAAAATACTGTATCATTGATTAGTCACTGAGATTTTGCTTGCTAACCTCTTTTCTGTATTGATATAATACAAGCCTTTAAAATGATCTGTTCTAAACTTTAAAAATACAATCTACCTGCTTATTCACTCTGATTCCAAAACTGTAGCACCATTTTAAGTATTCGTTCAGATACCATGATTTTCCTGATGTAACTGCTAAAAACTATGTCTAGTAATTATTAGTAGTTAACTATTGAACAAAGGACAGCAATTTTCCTAGCACCAGCAAAGAGATAAGTTTAGAGTAATGCTTCTGCACGTTCCAAATTCCTCTGTGTTAACTACTGTCTTCAGTTAAGGAAAATAAATTAGTTTATTAGGAACTTTGATACTTACAGAATACTATAGTGCATATTTAAAACTTTTGGGCTATGTTTTTCACAGTTATCAGTGTACCTTCTGGTAATGCATTATTAGGCTAATGTTTTTGATTTCTAACTTTCTACAAGGACAATAATGGAATGTTTTACAGTTTGTTACTAAATATTATGTTTTTTTACTTGATTGTGCTAGAAAAGCCAAGATTGAAGAGATGTGACTTTTAAGTTTTGCAGTGTGGTGTGGTTTGTGATAGCCTCCAGTGGTTTTTGCAATTAGATAGTGAGGATGCTGATTCTCTAGTTGCATGTATTCCTGTTTGACAGAACGCTGAGTATGTCTCCAGCAAATTAGTCCTTTTGAATCTGAATGCTAGAAGAAGTAAATAAAGACCAAAATGGCTTTAAAGTCTGATCATGGGTTACTTGAAGAGATGGGAGGCTGAACAAAGCAATTTCAGTAGGCATTTTAGAAATTAAGCAGAAGGAGATTGTTTTCAGAAACAATGCTGCTTTAAGTCATGTTGCATGGGACTACAGACTACAGACCATGAATTAGAAACGATGGTCATAATCAAACAGCAAATTATAGGGCAACCAAATATTATAATGAGATTTGTCATATTAACCGTTGCACCCTAATATGTTATAGAAATTCATAAAGAGGACAGATTTTTGTATTTCTGTAGCTCCCAAATACCTTTTCAGATTTCCAAGAAGGCAATTCTCTTAACGACACAGACATACATGGGCTGGATGCATGGCATTTGTCATTTGTCAAACATCCTATTCAGTTAATCTGAACAAATGTACAGTGGAGAATCTGTCTGTTTTATTAAGTCTCTGTGTTGTGGATGTCACATAGCATGTAATGTAGTCTGTCATGCAGTACATATAGAATTAGGAAGACACAGAGATTCATTTATTCACACTGTAAAATAATTACCCACTGCTTGTTCCAGTAGAAAAAATACTGTTTATGTGTGACTTGCTTGAGGAATTAGGTGTCTGCAACTGGTGTTGCCTATAAATTCCTTGAAATGAATCCATGCCACAGAAAAAGATGCCTTGCTCTGAAAGAGAGGGCACATTGGAGAGGAAGGAGAAGGAGATGGATATTTAACTTAGAGGACTCTGATCAGAAACCCTAAAATATTCCAGATAACCGAGGAAGCTGAGTCAAGAAAATAATTATAAGCATTTTTATTTTCAGTGTGTTTGTTTATTATGTTGTTGAAAGGAATGGAGAGCTTTGGAACCCTAAAAATGCTAGGTTCCCTGTTTCTTTAGGGGGAGAGCTTGACAGGGATGTTTGAAGTGGAAGGAATTCCTAGTGTTAGAGCAATGATGAAGTAATTTCCTATAAAGGGATAACTGCCTCCATAATATGTTGGAGTTAGCAAGCAATTAGCTTTCCATAGAGCTGGAGTTTACTGTGGAATGGCTCTAGCATCTTTAGTCAAGATCCTAAGTCAGTAATGTCTGGAAGCAAGAAGTCTTCAAAGGCTGCATCACCAGAAGTTTGCATAAAAAGGACATAATAGACCAAGAAATAGGATGCATCCACCAAAAAATTAGTGTTGCTAAGGAAAAATGCATCAATGCCGTAGGAATTTTCTTGTGTGTTACATGCTCGATTTTAAAACTTTAATATCAACTACCAGTAAGTCTGTTGATCAGAAATATAACATCTAGAAATTCTTTGTAGAGAATATTCCTTATCAGAAATACAGTATAGAAAAAGTATTTCAGTCTGCTGAATTGGATTTTTGCAAACTTGGCCCTTATACCTCATTAATCACCACAAGTAAGAGAGGAATTATTCTGAAAGTTTCTCATCAGAAGGCTTGATTCATTGACACAAACACGAGTGTAGTATAGGAAGTTAATCAAATGGCAGATTCTTTTCTGGTTCCACCACACTTTCAACATCTTGTCTCTGCCACACTTACAAAGTTTATCATTCACGTTCAGGTGCTGGTGAGAGTGTTCACGAATGACTCTTGATTACTGGTGAGGTTACGTTAGCCAAATTAACTCTGAAGAATAGCATTGGTTTTTCATTAATTTGACAGACTTTAAAGGAAACTGCGGAGGCTTTTTCCTATTGATAAGACAAGCCAAATAGGGTGGTAAAGGCAAACTATTAAAGAAATAAAGTCTTCCCTTTTTTGGTATGTTTTTGTTGTGTTGCTGAGGATTTTTGCTGACTCTGGAGGTTTCCTGAATTTCCTACATTGTGCTCAGTAAGGGTAGATTCTTGCTTTTTGGCAGTCACAGCCAGTTTCTAGGTTATGCAGAGGTATTTTCTGCTGATGCACTAGCTGCCTTCCCAAAATACACAGAGAATTAGCTTACTTTTGCTAGTTTTAACAGTGAATGTTTGGCTTCTCTCCCAGTTCTTTGTTTACTGTAAAATGTATTGCTTCTTAAGCCATAGTTCTGTCCCTTCTCCTTTTTTTCTGTGTTTTTTTCTTCTTTTCTTTCCATACGTTCGTCCTTTGCATAACTGTACTGGTTGGATCATGCCAGTCTTCCTCACAGCTCATTTAGTAGTCTCTTGCTCCCTTGTCCATGAGTATCTAATTAGTTATAAATTCCACTATGAATCATTTGTAGGGCTAAAACGAACTTCTGGAGGACATCTGCTTGTTCTGTCTTTTTATAGCTGTCTCCACACTCATATCTTCAAAATCTTTGCTTTCCGGTCTTTATCTTCTTCCAGGTCATTAAGGAGTTTGTCTGTCTCTCTTTGCTTTACCTAATCGCCCTTGAATATCATGTTCACAAGAATCATACTGAGTAATGACATCTGAGTACACAGTCTCCAACGAATCAAGTGTTTCATGTTTGTGAATTTTCCATTTTGTTGACTCTAGCTTCTTGCAGGGACAGGCAGCTGCACACTGTCTATTCATAAAGCTGGCTCAGTGTAGTTCCAGCGAAGAGCAGTTATTTTTTCTTCCTTTCTTCCAACACTGCTTACAAGTATCTTAGAAGATAAAATGATGTAGGGACTGGGTCCTCCTTCAATCTCTTCTTAGTATAAAAAGAAGGCTTCATTTGTTCAATTCCAATCAGTCTTCTCTTCATCAAGCTATATTGATTCTTTTTTCTTTTCACAGCAAGGAGAACATATTATATGTAGGGTGAGTCTCATTTAATTTTCATTACTCATTTGAGGAAAGTTAGGAAAAACCTTCACCTACATTAGACTATCAAAGGATTTAACCCATTTTCCTCCAGTAAAGAACTGAAGGTGACTGGATGCAGTGAAGATGAGATCTAGATGACCACCTGAATCTCTTTAGATTTCCCACTGTGTTTGAAAGCGTTGGAGATTATTACCCCAGAAATTATTTGAATTCAGTTCTGTTATTTAACCCATGATGTTGGCATCATAGAATCATAGAATTGTCTAGGTTGGAAGAGACCCTTGGGATCATCGAGTCCAACCATCTACCCTACTCTACAAGTTCTTCCCTACACCATATCCGCCAACACCACATCTAAACGTCTCTTAAACACATCCAGGGATGGTGACTCAACCACCTCCCGGGGCAGTCTATTCCAATGCCCAACCACCCTTTCTGTGAAAAATTCTTTCCTAATGTTCAGTCTAAACCTACCCTGTTGGAGCTTGAAGCCATTCCCTCTTGTTCTGTCATTAATTACCTGTGAGAAGAGACCAGCACCAACCTCTCTACAGTGTCCTTTCAAATAGTTGTAGAGAGTGATGGGGTCTCCCCTCAGCCTTCTCTTCCTCACACTAAACAGTCCCAGCTCCTTCAACCGCTCTTCATATGATTTGTCTGCTAGGCCCTTCACCAGTTTCGTTGCCCTCCTCTGCACTCGCTCCAGCACCTCGATATCTCTCTTGTATTGCGGTGCCCAAAACTGGACACAATACTCGAGGTGTGGCCTCACCAGTGCTGAGTACAGGGGCACAATCACCTCCCTACTTCTGCTGGCCACGCTATTTCTAATACAAGCCAGGATGCCGTTGGCTTTCTTGGCCACCTGGGCACACTGCCGGCTCATATTCAGCCGCTTGTCAATTAGAACCCCCAGGTCTCTTTCTGCCAGGCAGCTTTCCAGCCACACCTCCCCAAGCCTGTAGCGCTGCATGGGGTTATTGTGGCCCAAGTGCAGAACCTGGCACTTGCCCTTGTTGAAACTCATACCATTGATGTTGGCCCAGTGATCCAATCTATCTAAGTCTCTCTGTAGAGCTTCCCTGTCCTCCTGGGAATCAACACTCCTGCTTAACTTGGTGTCATCTGCAAACTTGCTGATGATACACCCTATGTCCTTATCAAGATCATCAATAAAGACGTTGAACAGAAATGGTCCCAACACTGAGCCCTGAGGCACACCACTTGTGACCAGCCGCCAGCTGGATTTAAATCTATTGAGCACCACTCTTTGGGACCTTCCAGTCAGCCAGTGCTTGATCCAGCGGATCGTATGCTCATTCAGGCCGTGCGAAGCCAGTTTTTCCACAAGAATTGTATGGGGGACAGTATCGAATGCTTTGATTGCTTAAAAAAAAAAAAAGGAACAAAAAGAAAAGGAAAAAGATTAGCTCAGTATTGCCAACTTAGCTAGTTAATATGTTAATGTGCCTGACAGATGTCTGACATTTAATCATTACCTATTACATGTCATTATTATTAGCAAGTTCTTCAAACCCCTGCTAAATAAGGAAAGAACTCGTGTGGTTGAGCTTCCATCCTCATTGCTTTCGTATCCTGCTAAATCTGAACAGGTTGGCTGTTAGGGAATTAATGTACTTCTGCATGCATTTTCTGGAAGGAGAAAATGCAAACAAAAATGGAATGGAGAATGTGAAAATGTGGAGATAATTATAAGAATAAAATAAATCATGTGCTTCTGTTTTTGATGAAAAAATTTCCAAGGTGAAAATTTTGCCAAGGTGACTTAAGAATTTAGATCTCCTTTTCCAAAGGAATATTATACCTTTAATACTATGAACCACATTTAAAATAGGTTTTGAAAATATTGTCAAAATGTTGGGATCTTAAGTCATGTAGGAGCTTCCAAACCTACCTGTTATTTTTCTTTCCGTAATATCAACTAAAATCTGAAAAGAAAGCCAAAGTTCTTTTGCTTTTGAAAACGTAGAACTGAATTGTTTAGTTATTTAAGATAGTTTCAAAAGTGCATCAAACAATAATTCCAAATTTCACGTAAGAAAAAAGCGGACTTTACTCCCCTGTTTTATATGTAATGCTTTTTTGAGATCATTGAAGAAGATTATTCTGAAGGTTACTGTCACTTTAAAGTTTTACAAACTGCACTTCATGCTCAACATCTGTTGGTATGGGATTTTTTGTGTGAGATGTCATTGGTCATGTGGGTGCTGGAAAGATGAGAGGACTTTTGCTACAGTATTAAAATGCCATGGTTGTTTTTTACACAGGCCATCACTGTAAAACTACGTTTGTAAGTTATGAGACTACTAATCACAGGGAACAGTTAAATCCTTTAGTAGCAAGGAAGATGAGGGAGCTTAATTTAAGGAGGAAATGCTGAAGACAAAAACTAGGAACTTGGTCCTATAGATCATATTAAACTAAAACCACGTAAACTTAAGCAATGGAGCTGTAATTTCATTCTAGATTCCTGATGCCTGCACAAACAACTCAGGACTTCTCCATTGCTTTATGGTATCTGAAATACAGGATCAAATTGTAGATTAATAACTGAAATCTGTATCTATTTTCTCTTTGTTTCTCCCACCATTTCCATCAATGTAATTTCATTGAAATACTCACAGAATATTTTCAGTATTGGGTTGTTCATGAGTGTTATCTCAGCACGATGGTGGTAAGCAAAAAATATTTGCCCCATGGTAAAAGACACCTGTTGTTGTAATTTTTACTTTTTTTCTTTTGGACTGGAACAGGACCATGTGTTGGTAGGTGCTATAAAATGAGAGAGTTCTATATAGGTATGCATTTTTTAAATCTAATTCTGGCAGTGTGATCTATCTTCTATTAAGATATATTCTGCTATTTTCTGGCTATACTCTATCAGGCAGACAGGTGAAATATAGCTTATATTTTTAGAGCTGTAGATAGTAGTAAGATTTGATCCATGCTTATGTTCTTGTAAGATCAAGACTTTTGTTTGCATATTGATAGAATTAGAATTACTATCAATTAAGAAATATTCTGAAAGGAGGGATAATCTGATTTATATTGAATATGAGGTCATAAAATTCACATTAAGATTAAACTGGTGAATTAAAATCTCAGTGTCACTTTGGGACATGGTATTGTTGCCTGCTTACATCACAGAAGCAGCTCAACATGTTCAAGACAAACTCAAAATGTAATAATTGTTTTTTCAAGGCATACTCATGTTAGTACTTAATCAGTGTGGCTCATTCACTCTTTAATATCTGTATTTTTAATTTGAATTAACAGAGATGTATGTGTTAGGCAAAAAGAGGCATGCTTGTGGCTCTGAGATCTACAAGCATTTGTTTCCCAGCCATACAGCAGAGTTACATTACACACATATGCAAATATGAAAAGGAACAGTACTTTAAAGCTTGTTCTTCATCTTTCTAGTAATCCATTATCTGGTTCACATTTCCCATCTCTTTCCTGTTCTTTGATTGTGGACTACATGATTACCCCACTGCATGAATTTTAGACTTCAGCCTACAGGTAGGAAGGAAATACTTAGAGAGGATCTTTCCTCTCATAGTTCAAGTGTTTCTTCCAGCCCAGCTGCGTTTGCTTCCCTTGGTGAATCTGCCACTCTTCGAACTTCTTCCCTGATTCTTGAAGATTACACTTTTCTATGCCACCATCTAGTAGAACTGATTTAACCAAATGTATCACTCGCAGAGGAAAGTTAGTGCCAGTTTGTTTGAAGCAAATGAAATATTGGTCCTGCTGTATTCCATTGATGTGGTTGCCACGTTTTCCCCTAATGGAATATCCTGAACAAAGAAATTCTCCATCTTTTCTTCTCAGTGGCCTTAACAGAGGGAGCTAAGCAGAAGATGTAACGCACTAGTCACAATGCTTGTGGACATGCCCTGACTTATTGAGATGTGTAGAGCAACAGGAATGAAGGCCCACCAGGATTAAAAATGGTATTTTTGAAACTGAAATCTAATTATTTACTCTGTTTTTTTCTGATTTTGTTGCTATTTTAATAGACTTCTGTATTTTCTTCAGTAAGACAAATTTAATCTGTTTATCTAGTAGTAGGAATATTTGAGTTAAAGTCCAGAGAGCTATAACATATGCCATGGTTGTATGCTGCTGTATCTTTCAGCAGTTCATCTGCTTTTCTCTAAGGCAACTCAGCTATACTGAATTTTGTGTTGCTGCTACTAGACTGCTTCTGTGATCCCACCTCACAGATGACACTAAGCTAGGCAGGTGTGTTGATCTGCTTGAGGGTAGGATGGCTCTACAGAGGGATCTGGGCAGGCTGGACTGATGGGCTGAGGCCAATGGTATGAGGTTCAACAAGGCCAAGTGCCGGGTCCTGCAATTAGGGCACAACAACCCCATGCAGCACTACAGGCTTGGGGCAGAGTAGTTGGAAAGCTGTCCAGCGGAGAAGGACCTGAGCGTGTTGGTCAACAGCCAGCTGAATATGAGCCGGCAGTGTGCCCAGGTGGCCAAGAAGGCCAACAGCATCCTGGCCTGTATCAGGAATAGTGTGGTGAGCAGGACTCGGGAGGTGATCATGCCCCAGTACTCGGCACTGGTGGGACCTCACCTCGAGTACTGTGTTCAGTTTTTGGCCCCTCACTACAAGACAGACATTGAGATTCTGAAGCGTGTCCAGAGAAGGGCAACAAAGCTGGTGAGGGGTCTGGGGGACAAGTATTATGAGGAACGACTGAGGGAACTGGGGCTGTTTAACCTGGAGAAGAGGAGGCTGAAGGGAGACCTTATCACTCTCTACAACTACCTGAAAGGAGGTTGTAGAGAGATGGGGACTGACCTCTTCTCCCTAGGGACAAGTGATAGGATGAGAGGAAATGGGTTCAAGTTAAGCCAGGTAAAGTTTCGATTGGATATTAGGAAAATTTTTTCACGGAAAGGGTTATCCAGCATTGGAATAGGCTGCCCAGGCAGGTGGTGGATTCGCCATCCCTGGAGATGTTTGAAAAAAGGGTAGACGTACTTGGGGATATGGTTTAGAAGTGGTTTTGTCAGGTTAGGTTAATGGTTGGACTTGATGATCTTAAAGGTCCCTTCCAACCTCAACTATTCTATGATTCTAATTAAGGTTATTCTTATACTGTGTTGGCAGTGTAGCCAGATAGAACACTTCAGAAGCTATTCTAAAACATAACATAGAAGTTCAGGTGATTATAAAGCTAAATAAACTGAAGTAATAGGTAAGCTTTTGAAACCAAAGCTTTTTTAAAAAAGTACACTGAAAGTATACTGGAATTGTTCTGTTTATTGAAAATGTAACTTAAAAAGCATATTATTAGGAAACATCATAGCCTGAGACGTATTTGAATCCAGCTTCCTGAAGAATTCAGCATAGCACATTACTATTTAGCAACATTTCAAGTCACAGAATAGTGGGAAAAATATGATTCTATTCATTACATGATTATTTATTCTTGTTAACATGCTGTGAACTTCATTGTGCAGTGAACATTACAATTAAATATGTTAAACACAGTGCAGCCATAAATGTTCTCACTAAGTAATAATGGTAATAGTATCAGCTCACTGGTATCCATTTTTTGTGAAGTGATCATTTTATTGGAGAACAATATTCAAGATGAAAACATTTATTGTCTTTTTATAGACAATTGTTCCAATAACTGTTTAGTGAGTACTGGCATCACAGGGAGAAAATTGTGTACCTCAGCTGCTGTCCTGCCTGTGGCTGTAATGAAGTGTCTGTAGTAATCTAATTGTATTGACTTAGCAAAAAAATGGAATTCTAATTGACAACATAAAGCCAAGCAAATTGTCAGTAAAGACATGCTGACTTAAGCCTTGTTGACACTGATGTCAAAACTGTTCTTTGTGGTCAAGAAGAAAAAAAGAGATTCTTCTAAATTATTAAACTTCAAACTACATAAATTATGTAATCAACTGACTTTACATACAGCTTGATGGTAAAGTTATTTGCCTGTTCTTTCCTTCAGTTTTCAGGGGTGTAAAGGGGTTTCCAAATGTGTTGTTTAAGAAATAGGATTTTGGAGTTTTGTGTACAGTTGCACCAGTTTCTGAAAGTGGCCAGGGCAAAAATCTGAGGCTGAACCAAAAAGGCATCAAACTGACAGATCTTGAAGTCCCTCGGATTTGACACCGCTTCCTGGCAGAAGTATTTGGGTCTCCCTAGGTAGTCAGTCTGGATGTAAGTTTTTCAAGTTGGAGATTGAAGATGGAACAAGTGAAGCCTCCCCTGAATCATATTTCACTGTAATGTGGAATCGACTAGGACGTGACCTAGCCATAGTCAATATAAAATATGGAGCATAAAATTTTTCAAAAATCTTAGTGGTTCTTAAATCTTGACTGAGGGCTTACTTAATGTAAGCACTTTCTACTCAGTAATCAGTACCTGAAAAGATTAATTTTAGGATCAAATGCTTTTTAAAAAGAAGTGGTTGTGTCTGTAACCCAACTAGGAGTACTTTTCAACAGAAGATAGGACGTGAGCCAGCAATGTGCCCTTGCCACAAAGACAAATGTTGTCCTGGACTGCATCAGGAGGACTGTTTCCAGCAAGCTGAGGAAGGTGGTCCTTCCCCTCTGTTCAACACCGGTGAGGCCACACCTGGAGTACTGTGTCCAGTTTTGGGCTCCCCAGTATAAGAGAAACACGCACCTACCAGAGAGAGTCCATTGTAGGGCCACGAAAATGATTAAGGAACTCGAGCATTCCCCTTATGAGGAAAGGCTGAGAGAGCTGGGACTGTTTAACCTGGAGAAGAGAAGGTTCAGTGGGGATCTTATCTCTTTGTACAGACACCTGAAGGGATGGTGCAAAAAGGACAGAGACAGACTCTTCTCAGTGTTGCCTGATGACAGCACAAGAGTCAATAAACATAAACTGAAACACAGGACATTCTGTCTGAACATCAGGAAATACTTTTTTACTCTGAGGTTGACTGAGCACTGGCACAGGTTTCCCAGAGAGGTTGTGGAGTTTCCAGCCTTGGAGATACTCAGAAGTCATCTGGACATGGTTCTGAGCAACCTGCTTTAGTTGGCCCTACTTGAGTAGAAGGTTGGACTGGATGACCTCTGGAGATGCTTTCCAACCTCAAGCATTCTGTGATTATGTGACATACCCTATTGCAGGTCTCAGAAGGACCACACTCTCCAAATGCTTTTGAGTTACTATAGCAGTTTTAATAGTGATTGATCCCAATTATACTAAACAGAAAGAAAAATCTAACAGATGTAAAATTAAATAATTTAGGGCAATTAAATAAATAGGGCAATAAAGATTTACACCGATTTGTGTTGCCAGTAACATAGAGTGAGGTGGCTTTTATACTATCTGGCCAACAATTTGTGGCCCAATGACCATTTATACGAGAGTCAGGTGCTGACATGCTTTTGGTTGCCTTTAGAAAGGCTTGAACGGCTAATACCATAAGGAGAAGACTTTGCAGATCTCATGTGTAGCCCAGATAAAGATGTTTTCAAACAAAGCTACTCTGTCCCTCCAATATTTAATTATCTAAGAATGCAGATCTGCTACCTTGTCAGTCTATTCACAGTAGTTAATATGATCCCCACTAAGACAGGATGATACCATCTTTTTCCATTATTTTTAGAAATCAATTGTAGAGTACCAAACACTTGCAGAAGAGAAGAAACAATTTAGCTGCTTCAACACATGCTGGAATTGACAGTAAGAGCTCTGTCTATAGCTATTTAGCATTTTAAGAACTTTCAAGAAAATATATCCTTTTATTTATAAGACCTTTTCAAGAGATGCAAGCCACTTGCTTGCCATCTTCGTATTTATTGTTGTAATGAACTTATTGATTTCATCCCAACTCTTGATTTTAGTGTCAAGGTTGTATTTGTGTATTTGTCATATAAGAAATATTACAGTTCTTATAGGACTTCCTGCTCTGTGTGATACGTTTATCACTATGTATCTTAAACTTCCAGCTAAAGTTTATAAAGAAAACAGTAAAATAATATTTCAACTCTAAGTTTAATTAATGTCACATACTGCATAGAGGGGAAGCAAAATGAATGACTTGCTATGGTGTCATACAAAAAGAGAGGTGTTCACAGCATAAGCTGCTGGCCAGAGGCCATGTTACTGTCAGGGTGAGTGGAGGGAGCCAGATGCTTCTGGTAAATCATATATATGATGTCCTCAGCTATGGCTAGTTATGAGCAGATTTTGGTTTTATTTTTATTTTTATTTTCTCTAAATGCTGATGTGAAGAATTTTCCCTGCTAGCTACATTTTTTTTTTCACCTCTACAGCTCATCTGATTGCTAATATGTTCCTAACCAACCTAAATCATTATTGAGTCCAGACAACGTCGTACTATATTTTTATATTTTAAAAGTCCTTTATAGTTTTAATTCTGTCTATGAATTAAGAAAATGAGGCACAGAGAATCAATCAGTAATGAAAATGTCTAGAAACAGTGTCAGGTGCCAGGCTACAATTACAACACCTGAGGTAACAAAAGTCATGTTGGTTTTTGGCTTATCACCTGTTTCATGATGTGAGTAGTGAAGAGTTTATGAATTTTATCTGTTAAATTAGATGTCGATTTCTTAGTTTTTTTTTTTAATATAGCTTAGTATTTGCTTGTCAGATGAAGATTGCTTTTAGCTTTAAACTTTTTCCCATTTATAATATAACAATTATCAAATCATTCCCACTTTACCAGCATAAAGGTTATTTCCTTACTTAAGTCTTGATACCTATGTCAGTAATTCGTGTTAATAAGAAATATCACAAAAAATGAAGTCTCCAAAGAATAGTCATGGAAAGACTTAATGCTTTTATTTTTGTTTCATATATAAATATAGTAAATAAAATAATGGTGTTGAAGTTCTAAATGTTGAATATTCTAAAAATGTTGGAAGTTCTTAAAAAGAAAAAGAACAATTTTTGTGTTCCTCCAAGGTGTGGGTGAATGTCTGATGGCATCCATCTCCATTTTATCGGGATTTTGTTCAAATGGATACATTTCAATGAATTGACGTGCTCTCAATAAGAGAACACTTCACTGAAAATTTCAAACCACTGTTAAACATTGTATTGATGTTTCAAACATACTCAGTTTTTTTTGTTTTTTTTTTTTTTTTTTTTTTT
>VZSZ01006521.1:0-41046 GCA_013398815.1 Ibidorhyncha struthersii | reverse complement strand
TCAGTTTTTTTTTTTTTTTTTTTTTTTTTTTCTGTTCTACACCCTTAAGAATGCAAGCAGGCTTTGTTGAAGACTTTAAAAAAAATACGTTACTGAATAATGTTTTTCTCAAAGGTGTGAAAGCTTGGTTAATAGCAAGACCTGTCAAGCGAAAGGTATTAACTGAAGCTAGCAGAAAATATGTGTAAGATTAGAGAGCACTGTGGGTCTCTAAGCAATCTGAGTTACAGCATTTGCTGCTGGGATTGTAGAATTCTTGAGTCATTCAACTTGAGCTTCTCCAAAAGCTAAAAGGATATTGGGAGACAACATGAACTAGAAAAGCTAACTTTTGACCAGCTCTCATTGTAATGCCCCCAAACTTGTATTGCCTCTAAAAAAGAAAAAAAAAAAAAAAACAAACCTGAAAGCAATGCCAAATAGAAAGAAGTGGAAAAAGACTTAAACGATTCAGTTTGTCAGTTTTTCACTAGTTTGCTTGTTGTCTGTGGAGAAGTTTCTTTCCCTCCCTGAGCTTCCATTCCTCATATGTATAACAATGCTGACACAGATCTCATTTGTTGTAAAGAGCTTTGCTTGCTTGAGACATGGATTTGGGATAGGAAAAACACTGGACTCCCAGCCTTAAATATGAGGGAAGAATGATTTTTTTAGATCTGAAGAAAATTGTAGTTACCCTGGCAAATCATTTACGAAGTTTCTTTCTTCCTTCCTGCCTTCCCCGATCCCCACGGAGATACCATTTTTTTGACTGTCTGATTTTAAAACACGTAGAAGTCATATCAACCTGTGAAAAAGCCCTCTGATAACTTCTTCTGTTTCTGTTAAATATAATCATACTCTTCTGTAGTCATCTTTATTTCTTAGAGAATTTTGTGCTTTGATGAAAGGTATTGCACGCAGTTTAGCCTTCCACTTGTTTTAGCAGCTGGATGCACATTCAGAAAGGTGATCGTCCTAAGAGCTCCTCAGTGTGTTATGGAGAAGTTACTGCATTAATCTTGGGGTTTATTTAGTCAACCACACTTAGAGAAGAGTTTTTGAATTACCTTACTAGGATCGTATTACCATATGGCACTCACCCCTACCATTTAATTTTATTCTGCCTAAATGTATCTTTTACCACTTGTGTGTGTGTGTGCAAAATGGTAAAACCCCCCACCTTTTAACACATTTACTTGTATTCTTGGGTGACTTTTAAAAACATGTAGGATGAATGGAATCAACATAGGTTTAGCATATGTGTAGAGCTGATCCAGAACAAAAAATCTTTTTTTGTCTTCAAAGTACACAAAATAATATCATTTGCTTTTCAAAAAATCGGTAAGCTGGAAGTCGGATTGCCTGCCCAGATGTTAACAGCAAATATCAGATTGTTTCTCCTGTTTGACTAACCTTTTGTAATTAAGAACAATGATTCTTTTATTTCCTTCTTTAGTTTTGAATCTTATTCTTCTTTTGTGGCACTTAGAAAAGAGCCGTTAGCCATTAAGACGAATTTATATTTGTCTAGAGAATTATTTACAAGGCATAATCATGTTCTAAATGGTTTTTGTTAACACTTGTTAAAGTAGATTGCTTCCCTAACTTCAGGAATTATACCAACAATCTCACCCTCTAGATTTGGCTCATTTGCTCATTGTCTTCTCTTTCATTGTCTGCTTTGAAAATTTACCTCTGTAAGAGATTTTCCTAAAGACTAAAATAAACTTTGAAAATATAAAATGTCTCTGCTCCATTCTTTAATTACTTTTATAAGTCTAAGATATCTGTTCCAATAGTACTTTATGGCCCTAAAATATAGATAGTTCAAAGGTCATTGGTTTGATTGTGATCTAGATGTCATGCTGTGTGCTTACTCAGATACACCTGTGCCTAGTGAATATGCACAATCGTATTTGTTACGGTACTGAAAAAGACCAAAAAGTGTAGGAGTAGCCAAAAATTAAAATTAAAATTTGCAAAATATATTCAGGTACAGTTGTGACATGAATAAGTAGTTTGCAGTGTTATGATAGTTTCTTTTATCTTGTTTATGATACTTGTTCAGTGCAGTGTAAGAAATGATTTATTTCTTTGTAGTTACTGAGCAATGTGTCCCTTATTACTTTGGATTTGAATTAGAAATCTCATTTATTATCAGAGCACAGGAGTTATTTCTAATTTTTTAGCATGTGGCTGCGGGTTGCTTATGACTTCGTGTATATATGCATCTGTGCACCATGGAGTTTACCAGTTTAAGATGCTAACGTTGAAACCCTTCAAAGATTTAGTGGACCACTTCTGTAATTTAATGATTTTTGTTTTGAGACCCTCAAGCATTCTAACATCAGAAACCCATGTAAATTTTCAAACCATAGTTCTTGTCTCATCTTGAAATGTTGTCACCATTCATTTCATATTTACAAGACCTGAATAAGGGAATAGCATTAAGCTTATACCACAGTCAGATTTTTTTAAATGTCCATTTAATAATAATTCCTTACCAATAAGATCTGTCAGTTGCCTAGTTTAAAATGTTTATTTTTACAATGTATTTTGTAATTTCAATAGGATGCAAAAGCAACCCCGTCATCAAGTTTGTGTGTATGTATTCCATGATCTATATATATACATATTTATTCATAAATACCTGTGTATGTATTTTTATATATAAAATATATGTACACTTTATCAATCAGGATTCTTGGCAAAAGCTTGTCAGATTTTTTTAAGTATGACCATTTTTTTGAAAGATATTCTGTCATATTGGATGGTTTAGCAAGGCTTACGCAAGTCACTTTTTAAAAACATTTTAATAACTTACTTGTCCTTCTAGTGTTCTGGAATTTCTTTGCTTTTTCATGCTTTACAAAAACACAGAGCTCACAGCAGTTCCTTCTCAGTTAAAAATACTCATCTGAAGTAGATACGGTCTAGTATCTTTTCAGTTACTGTTGATAAAATCATGGTATGAAACAGAGATATTTATCAAATATTTCTGCGTTTTTTGTCTTAATACTTCTAGCATCTCCAGGTACTAATTACCAGGTCAACTAAGAATTTTTTTGGTCTTTGATAGTTTAAAAAGCAGCTGATGATTTTTTACACAAATATACAGATCGGTAGTGAGAGTGCTGCCAATAACTCTAACTGGCCAGATTAATAACCCTAAAAAATAAAGCCAAAATCACAACAATATTTTTATATTCCCAGAAAATGGAAATTCTTTGGGCCTCTTTGTTATGTATATATGTGCAGTACTTAGAAAACTGAACCCTTGATCCTTGTGGGTGGTTGGGAAGTATGGGCATTACATGAATTGGGTCTGACCCACTTGTCTGAGGTCCGAAGGCAGCTGGCGGCATGTGGTTTTATATTGAACAGTTTCAGAATGAAAATGTTTATTTTGGTTTTTGACTGGAAAAATGTTCAACAGATTTAAGAAAGCAATTGCTTCTAGATGATTGTGGTGGGTTGACCTTGGCTAGCCACCGGATACCCACCAGGCTCTCCTATCACTCCCCTCCTCAACTGGATAGAGAAAATACGACAAGAAGCTCATGTGTCAAGGACACAGGGAGATCACTCACCCATTACCATCACAGGCAAAACAGACTCAACCTGGGGAAATTAATTTAATGTATTGCCAATTAGAAGTCAGAGTAGGGTAATGAGAAATAAACCCCAAATCTTAAAACACCTTCCCCCCCTCCCCCCCTCTTCTTCCCATGCTCAACTTTACTCCCCATTTCTCTACCTCCTATCCCCAAGCAGCATAGCGGGACAGGGAAAGGGGGTTGGGGTCAGTTCATCACATGTTGTCTCTGCTGGTCTTTCCTCCTCACACTCTTCCCGTACTCCAGCATGGGATCCCACCCATGGGAGACAGTCCTTCGTGAATTTCTTCAGCGTGAGTCCTTCCCACAGGCTGCAGTTCTTCATGTGCTGCTCCAGCAGGGGTCCTTTCCATGGGGTGCAGTTCTTCAGGAAGGGACTGCTCCAGCATGGGTACCCCACAGGGGAGCAGAAAACCTGCTCCTCCACTGTGGGCTCCTCTCCACGGGGTCACAGGTCCTGCCAGAAACCTGCTCCAACACGGGCTTTCCATGGGGTCACAGTCTCTGGCACATCCACCTTCTCTGGTGTTGGGTCCTCCACAGGCTACAGGGTGGATATATGCTTCACTGTGGACCTGCCTGGGCTGCAGGGGGACAATGTGCATCACCAACTCTCATTCAATTGAACGGTATACACTGAGGGAATTGACTGATGCCTGACTGCAGTGATGGAATAAAATGTCACTGTATTTAATGATTGTTTTGCAAAGGGCGCATTTCATGGGGCCACGTTCATTGCGTTAGGGGCAGTGCTGCTTCAGGCATGCTCACAGTCTGGGAATTGACCTTTCAACTGTTTTTAATGGTAATAAAGGTTGTGGAAATAATATATAGGCTAAGATCACAAGACAATGCCCTGTCCCTGGAAACGTTCAAGGTCAGGTTGGACGGGGCTCTGAGCAACCTGGTCTAGTTGAAGATGTCCCTCCTCATTGCATGAAGGCATTGGACTAGATGACTTCTAAAAGTCCTTTCCAACACAAACTATTCTATGATTCTATGACAATGGAAATGTTGTAAAAAATACTACTTTAAATCTCAAAACGTAATCATGCGTTGCATTTTTGTTACAATGGCTGGCTAAAGAAATGTGTAGAAGCTCCTTATAAGGAGGAAAATGATTAACCCTTTCATGCATTCGTTTTCTGAATGCATAAGGAATTCAGACACAGATAGGATGAATATTGCCAGGATACAATAAAGGGGCGATCTAAGGTCTTGAAGCCTGGTGAGACGTTGCTCTGGAAGGAGTGAGAAATGTTGCTGAGGGAAGTTCTGTTTGTAAAGGTTCACTGCGTAAATAAACTGCTTAACGCTACATTCAGTTGAAGTTACAGGCAAAAAGAAGCAATTCTGATTGAAAAGAATAAAAATGACAAAATGCCTGTTTATTAGTTTATTTAATACATGCTTTATATATTTGTTATTTCTGGTTTGGCTTATTTCAGCGATATGAGTATTGTTGTAATATGGATGTGTATTCTATGACTTGTGGCTGTAATTATTCACAGTGAGCTAATTTATACCATTAATATCTCATTCACTAACAAGTGCACAGTACAACATCAAGAGTTTTGATTTGGATAAATATCTAGCAATACAGATGTTTACGTAAACATTTTTGAGCTTTACATGTTAAAAATCTTACGAAATCAACATTTGTTTAATCCTTCAAATGGATTTAATCTTTTTTATTTCTAATTGAATCAACTGACCCATTTTTGTGCATTTTTTACTTTCTTTCAGTGAAAAGAAAGGCAGCTTTTAGGTGTAAAACTGATCATTCTGTCTACTTTATAAGTTTGTTGGGGTTTGTTTGTCTGTTTTGGGTATTTCTTTGGTTTGCGTTTTGTGTTTTTTCCTCCTCCTGAGCACAAAGCTTATTAAACCAATCTTTTTAATAGACATGTTTCAGGAAGAACTTTTACTTAAGGAGAACGAGATTGCTTTAATTTCATTTTTAAGTCATGGAGAAAAGTTAATACCTTCCAGTCTAAAGGCAATGTGACAGCTGAATATGAATATGAATATAAATATCTGTAAAAGAAAGTTAAGAATGTAAAAAATGTTAGTTTCTTATTAAACTCCATAAACATTTTTTTCTCTAAAGAAGAATTAATGATACCTTCTTTAAGAAGTTTGCAAACAGTTACTGCTTGTTTGTATGCTAGAAGAACATAAAATGGTTCAGGAAAACAAGTGATGGTAGTATCCATATGATCTAATAGGCAAAATTAAAACTTTGAAGGGTTTTCATGTTTTTTTTTTTGTGTAAAATATGACATACATAATGGCATAATTTGTGTAAAATATGGGTGTATGTTTAATGACATAAGTTATTAATTTAATTTACTAAGTATAATAAAAGAGTAATAACTTCATTTATGACTGATGCCTTTCTAGAAAGATTTTTCGTTTATCTGTATGAAAGAGTGTACTGGTATTGGCTACAATCTACTATGAAGACAATTACCTTTATCTCAGCCAAAATCAGTATAAAAAAAGTTACATGACTTTTTCTCAAAAAAAATTTCTCCTGAATGACCTCATAAAAGACAATAAAACTGTCTTCAGAAATAGAATGTAAAATACATACATGGATTACATTAATATTTTTTACAGTTTCTTGATTATAAATTTGAAATGCAAATCCAATTTGAAATATCAAACCAAAGTTTTACTTTAAATTCATAAAAACCACCAAAGTCTTACTAAGTGCCTAGTAAAAATAACGTTGATGTGGTTTATGATGAATGAATGCATCCCTTCTGTGCCCACAGAAACTGATTTTCTATACGTTCTCAGATAATCTTCATGTAATAAAATCTACAAAAAACAGACCTTTTATTTGCTTAATTATACTTACATCTTTCTTTTCCAGATGACACGAGAGCAGTACATATTAGCAACACAACAGAACAGCCTTCCAAGGACTGAACATCCTCAGTTTTACCCAGTAGGCATTTACGGATGGCGAAAGAGGTGCTTATACTTCTTTGTCCTTCTGCTGTTGGTTACCATGATTGTTAACTTAGCAATGACAATATGGATTTTGAAGGTTATGAATTTCACAGTGGTAAGTATCACAGTGACCTTATGTACCCTGTTTCTTGAAGTAATAACTTGTAGTTTTAGTTCTCTCTCCTTTACTGTGTTATATACAAATCTTGTAATTTTGAATTAAAAATCATATCTCCTTTGAGTGTTACTTCAGATATTTATGCTTTTTGTGTATATTCTGCAGTGAGGTGATCTGTGTCCTATCTATTCAGATATTTTTGGTTACTCATATCTGTTGAAAATATATCTGGATCTTAGATATCTTTTTGATTGTTTGCCCAGCCAAAAGCGTCATGGTAACTACCCCAAGCATCTCTTGGTTGCTTGTCACCACTGACAGCAATCAGTAGGAGTTTGCTATGCCTGTTCTGTATGGTATCTCTCTTAGGAAGAAACTGGGTTAGTTGGGTCAACTTAGGGTGGCTTTTTTAGTTTATAGTTGCTCTTAGTATTTTTTTAGAGTTTACTGACCATTTGGACTGTTTTTCACATAGAACTTAGATTAGCTGTTTTGATGTTGATAAGAGGGGGTAGATGGGTTTAAAAGCCATTTAAAGGCTTTTATGAGACGGCCTCCATCTGGAATCTTTTAACAGCAGCAAAGTGTTACCAAGTCTGTATTTCAGATGTACACCTGAAAGAAATTCTGTGTTCCGTGGAAACTGCCCAGCTGCTCCCAAAGCCTTGCGTGGATAAAGGTGGTAGGAGTGCTCACTAGTTGGCAGTGGAGTAGTGTCATTTTGTATATCAAATAAAAAGATAGAACACTCCACAGTTTAAAATAACAGTGTTTCCGCTAGGATCAGTATAGTCTCTCTCACTGGATTTTGACCCTCATAAGCCATATTTTGATGTAGCTAGTAATACATTTTTAATTCCTAGGGTCATAGCACATTTCTATTCTCTATTAGTTTATTGTAAATAAAAAACAGACAACAAAACCAGCATTAAACATGTCTAAAACTGTTCTACATCTGCTAATGCTGTGTAATGCATAAGGTTATCTGAGATCATTGCCTGGAGAGATGTATTGTGCGAATACATTTCTACTTCTGAGTTGCCACTAGTGGATGAATATGTTGGATTCATATTTTGATGACTGTCTTTAATATTCATGTACTGAAGAGTTTGTTAGAAGTTGGGGGGAGATTGTTTGGGGTTTTAGGTTTTTTTTGGTGTTTTTGTTTGTTTGTTTGTTTGGGTTGGGTTTGGGTTTTTTTTTAGCATAACATGCTTGCAAAACATGCTTGCAGCCGCATATGCTTTTGTTATTTGTGTTAGAAGCATATTTAGGCATACCTGTTGATTTCGGTAAGATGTTCTGCTATTATTCCAGAGGAGAATGGAAATTTAAATAGGTTAAGAAGATGTTTCAAAAAGCACAGAATTTTTCTCTGTGCAGAAGATTGCATTCCAATAAAATATTTGAAGCTACTGCTTCCATAACTAGGCAATGTTGCTATAAGGTACTATAGCAATATCCAGTTTAAAACTCTTACAATTTGAACATACAATCTTTTAAAAACAAAACCAAAACAAACATTTTGAAATATTTTTCTTTCCCGTATGCTAAAGCTTTCTTGGAAAGTTAAGTTTATGGTGACTCACTAAATCGGTGCAAGAATCTATTGCAGGAAACAAGTGGATTGTTTCACCAGTTCTGTGTACGACTTAGTGAACTGAAGACCTTGCTTCAGTAGCTTGAGAGATGTATGTATCTGAAATAATTATGCAAACACTGGCTTAATAATTTGACAAAAATTGTGTTTGAAATGTTATGCACTTCATTTATAAACTTGTTATTTCATTATTACAATTCAGAAATCACAAAGCTTGTGTGCATCTTTAATAATGCTGAACGTATTATAAATACAGGTAAATGGTATGCCACTGACCAGTGTGAATTAATCCTTAATCCTCCTGTTACAGAATTAAAATTAATTTTGTAAATTAATTTTACCATATAATTTACCATAGTCATATATACTAGTATGTGATTTGGAAAACAAAAGTGGAACATGTCATTCCTCTTTCATATACACCCTACACATTCCCCCCCAGTATTGCATATGCTTGGGAACACTGTTTATTTTGGAATATCATATACCCCTTAACTACCTCAGGAATGAAAATTCCTACTTAACAGTTCATCACGATCAATCTGCAAAAATTACTATTACCAAAGGATTTTGTACTTAAAAATAATAATAGAAGTGTTTTGTCTAATGATCATATCACCACCAGATTGTCCTTACTGATATTTATACGTAGTATATCCCTGTTGACATAAAATTATTAACCTTTATTCTTTTAATGGCAAAATATTTCATGCTTTTGTTTAATGAAAGCTACTGCTTCAGAACTGATTTGGTTTTGTCCTCCAACTTTTTTATAAACTTATGGAATGATCTGTAGTTAAATGGTTACAGAAAACAGAATCCACAGGCATAAAACTGTGGTTTATGACCTGAAATTGTGTATCTTAAAGTGCACACAATTGTTTTATAAAGAGACTGTTAAAAATAGAGTAATTAAATGACATGACAATAGGTTATTTAATATTATAAAGCTACATGTAATAGCTCTAGGCATGTCATATAACTTAAAGCTGAAAGAATGAGAAAAGTCTGTCAGTATTTGCTTCTGCTTTTATAAGCACCAGTACTTTGGATCATGTTCTAATCCATTATGTTAAATATGTACTGAAGACTAACAGTTTTCTTCTGCATATTCATGAAATGATAGTCTTCCACTTGGGCTAGTTAGTATTCTCAGTAGCGTCTCTGTATGGGTTCAAAAATTGATTTCTTGAAGATTGCCATATAAAAAGTTTAGTAAAATCTTCAGACTTACGTCCATACACACACATTTGAGCACCAATGGGAAATTTGTATCGTCTGAAGGAGTCATATTAGTGATAGACATCTGAGAGTAAAATAATTTATTATATGAACCTAAACTTCATGTATTTAAAGAATGCAATAGCTTTGAAATATACATATATTTCTTCCATGTGCGCATATATATGTATAGATAGATTTAAACTAAGAAATTACATTTGTATATCTGGTGGTGATAGGAAATAAGGAGTGCATCTAGAAACCTTTTGAAAAGGAAAACACTTTTGCTAAACTGGTTTAAAGTTATTTACACAAAAGAGGAACCTAGCCATGATAAAATAATAGTTGAAATTGAATTGCTTTGGCATTTTGACATTATTTTAAATTATTTGCAGTTTTAGCATAAGCGAATGTTGAGCCTATTATAAAAACAATAGTAATTGCACCACTTCAAGGGGTCGTGAAGAGCCAGGGGATGGTTTTGTCATTGCTGGCTGACAATTACAAAAATATTAATTTGTATTAGCTGTTCACTTTCTATTTTTAACTGTACAGCTGAAGCCACTGACCAATTGGCACAATAAAGCCTTTCTGAGTTCAATTTATGGATTCTGCAGTTGGAAAAGTTTTCCGAATATACTGACCTAGCATGTAAAAGTTGCATTCTGAATCTCATCTAGTTATCCCAAGCCGTTTTTATGCACAGAGAGGAGAAATATAATGTCCCATAAGGCTATTCATCTGTCTGTAAGACAGACAACTGAAGTGCATTGTCCTTAGGGCATGGATGTTGAATAGGTCATCAAAGAAGTAATCAAAAAGGAAATATGATTTATTTGCAATTGTGTAAAAACATAGGACAGGCAAATTGTGCAAGTGTCCTTTTATCAGATTAAGTAATACGGCTGAGAAACTTAGAGGAACTTTTGGGTATATAAACTCTTCTTCCAACGTATGATGTAAGAAAGAAACTTGAAAGGTAAAAACAAGCTATAAATAACTTCCCTGATATAATATGTATCAGTTACATGAGCAAAACTGAAAGTAATTAATATCTGTGTAGCAAAAGGAATATTAGACAGAGGACTCAGAGATGTATTAATCATTTTTTCAAAGATATTCTCCCACTGGTAGTTTAGTGTTACTGTCCTTTAACATCTAGTTGAGATCTGTTATGTCACTGTTCCATCATCTGTTTAGAAAGATACATGTGAAAGCATGTGAGAACTGCAGGACAAAGAAGTCCCTAAACATTTCCACCAATACACGAATGTCGATGTTACACACTATACTATCCTGGGTTTACATGGAAAGTAATCATTCAGGAGAAGGCTATGTTAGAGGGAGATCTGACCTTGAACAAAATGGTCTGCAAATAACTTAGGCCTGAAATAATCCCTGGTCTAAACTTGTCATTGAAATAAAACTCTTTGTTGTTTTATGTGCATCAAGTGATCTACTCTGTCCTGAGTGGTAAAGATAAAATAATTTGACAGCCTTTACGATATATTGTCCCCTAATGGAAACATCATAATGTCTGAATCACACGCTTGAACTTCATCTATTGTATTAAATGCTTTCCTGAAAAGTTAAAACTGCTGTCTTCAAGAATTAACTCAACTTTCCTCATGTCTCTTAGGCCTGATCTTCAAAGGATACATGCAAAACATCTTGAATAAATCAAGCTGGGAACTAAAATCTCTAGCTGTTGTCAGTATCAAAATAACAGGCTTAGGACACTTGAGTTTTATGGAACATTTATAATTTCCATTCCTTGTACTAACCTTGCCATGGTCTACAGGCTCTGCCATGGAAACGTCTGTCTTTCACTTTCCCTCAGGATGTAATTACCTCTCATTTAGTCTAGGTTATGGGCGTCTAATGAAGCTCAAAGCTGTTAGTTACTTTTTTGTGCCTACACAATTAGTATATTAGGTATTTCAAGAAGGATGGGACACTCAAGTCATAATTGGGTGACATAACCACAGAGTAAAGTATGGATATGTTGCATATTTATAACATCCTGGTTATTTCCTTATGTAATATATATGAATTTTAGGGGACAGCAAGGAAAGAAATATTTTTTACTGTGCCTGCATTCTTGTAGTCATATATTTTCTAGTCCATAGCATAAGTAGTTAGCTTACTTTTTCCTTAAAAATTTAATCACTTGAACATTATTGTCTCGTATATTTTTTTATCTTGTATAGTCTTTAAGTTATTCTAACCTCAATTGAACTACAATTTTATATAATTTATTGTTCATATAGCTGTTAAGAAATAAAGTGTATTGACAGTCTGTCAATCTGATTACTTGCTCTGTAAAAAAATATTATCTTATACTTTGTCACTAAATAAATACCAGTGTAGAAAGATGTGACTGAAAGTTTTCTGAAGGTATTTCAAACTACAGTTTTAAAAAAGAAATTCAAAATATTCCTCTTAATGCTGTGAAGTGACATTGTGAAGTGACATGGGGCAATCAGCATAGAAACTTAAGTCCCCCTCTTGGTGGGGGAATCGTTTACTATTAGAGCGTTTATACATTTTCTGATATGTACACAATTGGCACTGACACTGGCATTTACTTGATATTACGTTATTCTGTTGCTTACTACATTACATTGAAGTCTGGAGTTTACTGAGGCTGAAAAAGTTGCAATGGTAGGAAAAATGCAAACGTGAACCCCTTTAATTCTTAGGATCTCTTTTGGGTTAGCCTGTGACTCAGCCACATATCCTAGGATGTATCACCACCAAATTCTTTTACCGGTTTAGGTTGTACGTCTGATTTTCTGTCTCTCCATATTCTGCTTTCCTATTAGGAATTAATGTATGAAAAGACTTTTTTTTTTTTTTTTTTACCTCTCTAATAATGCAGTCACCCAGTTCAGGTATTTCTTTTTGTGTAGTTACTTGCAGTGTTGAAGGCAGGTTTCACTGCTGTCATGGCACGATGTTTTCTGTATTGATACATGTTAAACTCCTCTTGCTAGTAGTTCCATGGGAATTACTTTTAAGATCAAGAATGAGACAGCTTATCGTCTTGTTGAGACAATTATTTCTCAAGGGAGCTTGAAATTTAATTTAGCTTCAAACATAAGCTGAGCATAAACCGCAGTTTGAATTTCCTGGCTAGAATTCACATATGTCATGCTCACAATTGAATGTACGGTGGTTGCTGGCTGCCTAGCTTCAACTTCATGTTGTTTGGACAGCAGGTAGCCTGCAAGATGGTTGAATGTCTGCTGGAAGATACACATGCCAGCTAAGCTTGATTTCTTTTTAAGTGACAGCATACATATTAACATAGATATATACAACCATTAACTCCTCTCTTTTTGCATCTTTATAGATTGTCCCTATATTCCTTTAGGAGTTTGACTTTTAGAGTTAGAATCTTTCAGATCTGCAAAAATCTAAACCTGAATTATAATATTTTATTAACATCAATTATAGAGACCAGTAAAAACAAGTATATTTTCCCAGGTTTTGGTTGCAGTGCAAGAATAAGGAAATATTACAATTTTTTAACTTTATGTGGTTTTGGGATACACACACACACACAGAGTCTTCTAATCTTAATATCCAATATGAAAAAAATACTTATAATTTCTTGAAAAGTACAATTTGTCCATTGAAGTGATAATTTGATACTTAAGGTTTTCGTGGTACAGAACTAAAACAGCTGTGTTTAATATTTTTATCTAGACTTATAGCAAACTGTCATAGAATATTGTAGAATAAGAAAATAATTTCTTTGCTAAACTTTATTGTAATACTCATTATCCATTTCTCAACAAGCATGACAGGGATATGAGATGTCATTTTATTTCTAAGATTCTTTGACCATCCAAATCTTTATTTGATATTCAAAACAGTATTTGATCTGTTATCGGTTCAGCTGGTTTTGCCGATCTATGCGATGAGATAGTATTTGCCCATGTCGATTAACACAATTTTAAGCAGAACTAAGAAAAAGATCTTTTCCATTTCATAGCTAATTTTTGTTGAGAAATGTCCAATTTGTAGCAGATTGGCATTTCAAATTTGTGAAGTTTGGTAATAGCTGTACTTATGTCTACTCAAAACCAATTTGTTTTTTTGGCAAACAGCTTCTTTCACTTTACAAAGGCAGCAGTTGTTTATTAGGTTTTGAATAAATATTATTATGATTTAATAGTAGCAGTTGCTGGATATTTAATAAATATATTCTGTCATATCTGCAGATTTCATTTATTTCAATGGCAATCATTTATTGTCAATAATTTATTTCAAACTGTAAATGACCTAATTTTCAAAACTTGTTATCTTTTAACTAGATAGAAAACTATTTCTCTACATCCCTCAATATTTTAGTTTTCAAGAACCTGATGTCCCATTTTGGGATGAATGCAAGAAAGCTTTTGTTTCCTTTTTGTTTGTTTTTTGTAGTGAGAAAGATCCAGTCCAGAGCAGGCAATATCATTAATTATTAATGATTAAGAGACTTAGTCAAGATATCGGAGACCAAGGTTCAAATTCATGCAGTCTCCAATATAGATCATGTCCCAGGTAAGTGTCCTACTCATAGGCTATTAGTCCTTCTCATTTCTGATGTTCCTTTTAATAGATACATGACCTCTATCTTACTATCGTTTAGTCTCAAACATTAGATATCATCCTTATAACAAATTTAATTGAAAATTCCTATGAAATAGCTGTGCATTCTTCAAGAATATTTTCTGTTCAGATTTCTAATTCTTTTGAAAAAATGTTTAGACATTTGTTAGCCAGCTATGAGTATTAGTTAGAAAGCCATGCACACGTGTGCATGTGCACATGCATACACACACGCATAGAATCTTATTTATATAATTGGCTATGTTCTCATCTCCTTTTTATGTTTCACTTGAAAACAGAAACTTAAGCTTCTTGAATGAACCTGTCTGCTCCATGTATGATTCAAACACTAGCTCCTAGCGCATCAGCAAAAGAATCTTGCTACAAGTTAATTTTACTTGTATTTTTTTATCCCATTTTTTAACATCCATGTAAAAGCACACCTTTATGGAGCTAGAGGTCATTTTGTAAAACTTGTGTCCTCTTTCATCTGGAGTGCAGTGGGTATGAATGATCTGATTTTTTCTTATTCTCTTTTGAGCACGTCACATAGGGCTAAGTACTATGAAGGACTCATTTTAAGTATTTCTAATACCATTTTTCTAAATCACTTTTTATCTCATTTTGTGTATGTACCTCCTGTATTGTATACCTCCTTTTCTAGCTCTTATGGAAAAAATCAATCTTAATATATCAATGAAAGTATGATGTAGGCTTACTTGACTGTATTATAATTAACGTGCACAATCCCAATTAATTTCTCTAAATCTCTGTTATCCCCTCTTTTCTTTTTTTTCCTGATGAAAGGAGAAAAAGTTAAAGTCTGTTGTGTCATGGTGGAAAGGCAACTAATTTGAAATCAAGTTTGCAGTCTCCTATTTGTCACATATACGCATGGCAAGAGTTTGCACAGTCAAGCCACTGTTACACATATTTGGTTAGTGATTTTACAGTGCTAGACATCTCATGGAAAGGCATCTTCCTGTAAATCGTAGGAAGGTATTGTTTAAAACAGTGCTATAAACACTATAAACAAATATTAATTGCCTTTATTTGATGTGCAGGTGCTGTTATTGATTCTGGGTGGCTGAAAGCAATTTTAAATCTTTTATTTTATTCCTGAGATATGTATCTGTACATTTTGGTGTTTATTGTTACAAATTATCTCTGATGAAGAAAAAAATGGGATAAAATTATTTTCTCATTTTTATATTTGTTTGGTCATGCAGATATAATGGCAGAATCCTATTAAAGTTCCCAACAGAAAAAGGGAATAAATACTTTGCACCCTACTTAACCTTGTAAAAATATGATTTCGTTCACTGTAGAGAAAAAAAATCTATTTATACAATAGTTTAAGCAGATTCAACCTGACCTTTCATTTGTGGCTTTTGAAAATTGTGCTATGGTATCCAGAACTTGAATGCTTAGGGAAAACTGCCTATAAACAATGGTTACTTTATAGAGATGCATTGAGAACATAAAGAGGTATTTGTCTATACAAGGTCACTGATTGCTCATTTGTCTTATTGCTTCAGATTCTTTTCATGAAGTGTCAGCACTTATTTAGAATCAGCTAAGGGGCACAGATTCATAATTTGTACCTTTATCTCATGTCAGCAGTCCAGCATGCCACAGGTAACTTGCCCCATGTTTCAAAAAAAGTGTGGATGGCTATATTTTCTTCTACGATTCACTGCAGTAATTCTGATATGCTTTAAACAATGACTCCTGCAACCTCTTGTAAGAGATTAAACATTCAAAAGAACGATCAATATGGGTATGGGTAGCATAGAAGAGGGCAGCAGCAACCTCAATACGTGTGGTAGGTTAGATGACAATGAATATATATATTTAGTTTCAGTTTGTGGACGTTTACCTTCTATTAAAAAATAATGCATTTTAGGTGAGTGAACAATGTTTACTAGACAGCTTATTCTTAATCATTCACTGTGGAAATAGGCTGGAACAACTCTCTCAGATTTTTTTTTCAAATATTTGCTTTCATGAAAATTGAATTAACTTAATTTCCATTATTGGCTTTTAGCTGTGTACCCTTTGCATGTATATTCTAGCATGACATTAGTGTTTGTGGAAGGTGAGATTTTCACGAGGCTATTATACAAATATAACTTTGAATTCTTAAAGGTTTCTCCAATAAGCCAGTTCTGACACTTAGATTGGTACAATTGGATAGCCTCAATTACAAGATGTTTGAAGATGCATTTACAGATGCATTTTTAATGGGGGGGGGGAGATAAAGAAATTAATTTTGTATATGAGGGTTTAAGAAAATAATCAGCAGAAAGTCATGACATGAAAAGAAAAGAAGGCTAATGCATCAGCATGTTTGTCTCAAATAGGGCAACTAAAAGCAGACCAAGTTAGTTTTGTAGTTCAGGCCAAGCAATAATGTCTTCTAATGTTATTTAGCAGTAATTAGAAAGATATCAAACCACTTGCACAAGCTTGAGTTACCTAAAGGCACCAACAATCTGTATGAATAATGAAATGTGTCATGGTTTCTTCTTTCCCTTCTATTAATGGGATGATTTATGTAGGTATAGAGTACAATGAAAAATCACAGTCTGTGCTTGGAAACTTGCTTTTATTTGTATAAATCTTCCATCTTGAAATCAATACAAGTCTGTGTACAGGAGCAGAATGTACTCATGTCAATCTAGCCAAAATTAGCCCTAGTACATCTAGAAATTATAATAAAAGAGAAATAGGAAGATAAGATAGAATATGTATTGATATGTATCTTACGCGGCAGAGCATTTCCTCCTCTCTAAGTCAGGATATTAGATACATGGTTGAATTCCAGGCAGGATTATATGACGAAATCAAATGTTTTAAGCAGAAATAATACAGCAGCAAAAACTTCTCTTAATCATAAACGTGAATAAGATATTTGTGTGGCCTGCAGAGGACGAGGAGAAAAAAATTTAAGATCTTTAGCCAAAAGATGCAACACTGATGGGATATCTTATTTAAGTCTGACAGTCATATTTTACTATACTGCTAGATACAATCCAGGAATAAAAATCAAGAAATCCAATAAAAGTAGAACATAAATGATATTGCCAGAGGCAATGTTGAAATAGTGGAACCACCACAAAAAAGAAGTCAATGTTATTGCACCATCCTAAAGCTTTTGAATGTAATATAAATTTGGCTGCTTTTTCTTGAAAAGCCTGGTCCAATGGAGCTTATTTAATGATTCATTTATTCCAGGCAACACGGTGCATACCCTTTCTGTCACATCAGTGTCCATCATGTCAATAACGTATTCAGTCGAGCATCAACCCTCAGAGACTCAGTGCAAATTTTTTTGCTGTGCCATTCAGTTAAGTAAAACAGATTGTGCTGGGCCTCCTGGAAGATCTTGAGAGTTTCAAATCTATTTATTGCATCTTACAAAAAAAGAAAAAAAATTTGGATACATATTGTAACATTTCTAATAATGAAATCTGTGGTTTTATGTTGCACAGAATTGTTTTTAATTATAGCTCTTCCCTTCCTTTGTCCCCACTGAAAACTGTCTACATAGTAGAGCAATACCACGCAATTATTTCCCAAGAAAAAATTTCTAGTTACTGTATTTACTTTTCATATTATCTTCAAAACTCAGGTTTATAAAAGCAAGGATGTGCAAGAGGGTTACAGATTTCTGTCCACTTCAACAAAACCTTATTGAAATAAGTATACTAAAAATACGGTATGAATTAATATATATGAATTTTGATCGACTAATTCGACTTTTAAGCAGTCATTTTATTTTTTTATACTGTGGTGGCACAAATCAAAAAAGGAAAAAGAGTTCTTTTCATAGAATTAAAATAAAAAATACTATCTCACTCTCTGCTTAATAGAGATGATATTTTAATACTGAAGATAGATGAAGGTATATGTATAGATAGAGAGAAATTTAAAAAAAATCTACATAGAAGGAGACAGAAATCTATGTTAGCTCTATTGAATGAACATGCAATCAAAAACCCAGATTTGTTTGAACTATTTTTTGTCACATTATATGTTAAGGCACATACTCTAACATTTAAATTTATTTACCAAATGATGGTAATGACTGTTAAAGAACTTGTTCATTTTTACAGTAGTTAATTTAAAAGAAAAATGTATCATGCGAACAGTTAATAATACAAAGAAATTTGCCTGTGGATTTTTTCTCAGGGCTGACTGATATAAACTTATATGTATATACACATTCAAAACTTATTTTTTTCTCAGGAGGGGTGTAAACTGTTTACATTTTAATTTCCTGATGATTTCATGTTAGTTTTGGCTCGTCCATAAAGGCTAAATAAGGGAGAGTGTTGATTTTTATATTTAGTTTTACATTATCTTGCTTTCAGTTTTAAATTTTATAAATTATTTGCAAAGTAATTTAAATCACTTTATGACTTAAAAAGTAGTTTTAAAATTATTTTATTGATTATTATCATCATCTTGAGTAAAAATTTTAATATGGGTATATTGCAATACTTAAAGAGAAAGAAATTTATTAATAGAAGTCAGAGGCATAATATTTTAAAATTTAAAGATAGTATAGAATTACTCAAGCTACAATCTAGTTTGAGTTAGCAACCACATCTTTATGGCATTTCCGAAGTTTTAATGGAAAGAACCTGAAATATAGATAACCCTTGCTTTGCTATTTTCCATTTCAATCACTGGGGTCAGAGATCATATTACTGTTATGTGTCTTGGACAGATTAGTTATATAAAAATACATTTTAGTGGATATTGTCTTTACTTCAATTATGAAGACTATATTGCTACTCTGTAACATTTAAAATTAACTGTTTCCATTTCTGCCATTTTGTAAAATAGTTCTGTTAAAGTGATCAATGGGAAAGAATTAAAGCTGAAAAGAAAAGACTGGGACAGAGATCAAGCTTATATCCGGAGCCTTTCTTACTGCATTTGGATATAAAGAAAATAATACTGTGGAAACGTACAAAGAATCAAACCCCAGAGTATCTTTTCCTTTTTCTTGGCTATACTGAAAAGTCCTAATAAGAAGAAATAGAATGACTTGGTAGAGTCTTTTAAAAAAGAATACAATTGGAAGGTTTTGTAGGTTGGAAGTGTTTTCCTTTTTGAGAAATAAGTTATGATACCCTCCTAATTTTTTAATTTTTTTTTTTATTGGTTGCATCAGGGAAAAACGTTGTTGGAAAGATCTGAATAGAAGAGCTGTCCATGTCCAAGTAATCGTGTAATCTTTGGTCAGGTTTTTTGTTTGGTTTGGTTCTTTTTGGTTGTGGGTTTTTTCTGTATTAATGATACAAGTAAGCAAATTTGTTATTTAAGTCAAACAGATGAAGTAGGTAAACTATTGTAAATTGGGTAAATACTGTTGAGTTACCCTCAACTAATACCATTGCCACAGTCCTTTAAAGTGAAGAGTCTCCCTTTTCTCTAAAGAAACCCTGCAGGATGCTACTTGGGAAATCCCTTTGTCATGGTTACGAAAGGATCACACTCTTTTGTGGTACCTAAGCAGGATCTGTTGGACAGCAAAAAAGGGCAAAGAGTAAGGCAACACACAATCTGTGGCAGATATTAATGTTTTGGGGAATATGCTTTCTATAAACTCTCAAGTCACTTCTGATTTTTAACAGGAATGTTCTGTTCTCTAGTTCGTAATGTGAACTGTGGAAAAATAAATATCCTGTTATGAACTGTTATCTGAGCTTTGGCCTTACTGTCAAAGGACTGTTTTAAGATTTAATAAAGCTCACTGAGGGTTATCAAGGCATTTACTTTCAAGAAAATAAAATTCAATGGCAGATGAAGGTGTTTATTACTGTACAAATTAAAAAAAATGGTTTTTGTAGTCTGAAGGGAAATATTTATGGATTTTGGATTCAGGGTGTGTGTGAATAAAATGACTTCAGATACTCTAAGGCTGAGGTGAGATCTGAGTCACTTTTGTGAAGCAAGAGTATAACAAAACACCTGATAACAATTTTTGATTGAATAGACTTGTAAAAGGAAAGCTGTTTTAAGAATTTAAAACATTCTTAAACCATCGCTTCAATGAAAATAAGTATAGATTATACCATAGAATACTGTATAGTCACAGATTCTCAAAGGTATAAGCTCAGCTGAAATATTCTGGCAGGCTGCTAGTATTCATTGACAGAAGATCTAATGAGTCCACCTGAGTAAACCAGTCATAAATATTTCACAATATTCTGTCCTAGTTAACTGAAATTGTTTATTAGAGTATTGCTTTAACATTTAATAAGATCACGATGTACAAATCATTTATTGACAAAAAAAAAAAATATATCCCAAATAAAAATTTTACATCAAGTAATCTGTCTGTCTTACAGAAAAAAATTCCAATATCCTTATTTGATAGCTTTGTAGTTTACTGGGCATTAAAACCTTTGACTACGTGCAGTGTACTCTGCTGAAAGTCATTAGAAGTATTTCTAGAAACTTTTTCACACTTCTATGTTATTTTTGTATGCTTGGGATTTTTCACTTGGGATTCTTCATATACACACAATCTGAAAAAGTCAGTTTCAGGTTAGCAGTTAATGGTTTGGTTTTCAAAAGTAATTGTAAGTCAATCTTGATGATAAGTATGTTGTTTTAGAAACACCATCCTGCACAGCTTTTTGCTTCTTGCTCTTGTAAAAACACCCTTCTGAAGTGGTTATATGGGAAATATTTCCTTCTGAGCATTAGGGTCCTCACAGTATATTTTGTGTGTAATACGCACAGTATGCCGGATGGACTCTGTCAAATAACTGGTGTAGGATAAACAAATACTATATTATAAAGGGTGACAAAGAGAAGTATGTGATGACTCGTGCAGGCTCTGAAGCCTCAAAGCATGATGCTGAATGTACTGATTGTCATGGAGGTAGCGCAGCACAGCGTGCAAACACATTGTTTCTGTGCCTCGGCAGGATAGTGAAGATCAGTAACCGTACATTAAAGGTGTACATGAGTGACACAAATCTTCCAGCTTCCTTTTCATTTAGTGACAATGAAACAGTTATAAGTACTAATCCCAGGGGGAGTCCAGGGAAAAAAGGCAGTTGGGAGAAGCTGTCTGTAAGTGGAGAAGCAGGTTGAACATCAGCTACAGAGAAGAGGCAGCAGTTGACCATGAGGTCAGAAACTTCAAGAAATAAAATAGTTTAACTACTCTAATTTTATGGGAGCAGAGCTATTCATACAGCTAAACTTCAGAATCTGTTGTATACATTTGAGTTCCTACATGCTCCAAAACTAAAAGTAAAAGGGTGTGCAGGAAAAGTATGTATCGGAGAGGGAAAAAGAAACGGAAGGGAGAAGAAAGGACTAACCTAATGTGGTAAAAGTTATGAGATTGAAAAAGAATTATGAGGTTGGAAAGCTGAAAGAAAGAAAAAAGACATTTTAGTTTCATGCAAAAAAGGTTTCTTAGCTAATAGATGTAATAGTCTCAGGCAGCAATATGTTTCAAAATGAAAAACAAGACATACTTTTTAGACCACTAAAATTAAAAGGGTGCCAGCCCTAGCAGATATGATATACTGCAAAGCATTCTAGTCTTCTGAGTAAATCATTGGACGAGGGCTATGAAAATCAGAGTTTGATTTTTAGCACACTCTGCGGTTGCCTAGCTGTGAATATTAATGATTTATTACTTTAGAATTGAAAATCCACCTGAATATTTAAAAACTAGATAATGAAATCAAAATGAATATGGAAGTTACTAGAATTTTACAACTGAATAAATATATGACCCAATGGATCAATCAAAGTACCTGTGTTTTTTGGCAGCTAGTATATTCCTCTCAGTATTAAAGGGAATAAATGCAAGATGGCTTGATTACTATGTAGTGATGGAGTATGTGTTGATCTGAGAGGGTTCGTTTAATTCTTATGCATCTTATGTCTTTGTATGCTCTTTCACACTGTTTGAGTAACAAGAGAATGCCCTTTGATGAGGCAGAATAATCATTTTTGTTTATTAAGAAGGTTGATTTTCGAACGATCAACTGCTTCACTTACAACAAGCAGCCTTGGTGGCTTTCAAAAAGTACTTGATTCTTGATTTTATTTCATGGATTTTGTCATGCTCTTTAGTCATACACTGTCTTGAAATAAATAAACATTGTAATTAAAAAATCTTTTCTGATAGTAATCAACATAATTATGGAAACCAGCTCTTTTAATATATAGCTATGGAAAGAAAGAAAAAGGAGAGAACAAGCAATACAAAAGGAAAAAGAACACATTAAAAACAGGACAAAACCAATAACTGTACTCCTTATTCTTTCAAAGTGTCTAAGGTAGGACTATGCCAAGTTTCACCAACACAGTGAAGTACTCTGAAATATACATAAAACTGGGTTCTTGAAATGGTTCTGGCATTTTATTCACATAGCACTATACTGAATACACTTGTTTATCTTCCATTTGAAATAGGCGCTTGGTTCAACTTTCTCTGAAAGTCTCTCTTAGCGGAAACACAAGTTTATTCTTAACAGTTATGTTTACATTTCATGTAACTGTAAGATAAATTTTATCATATTTAGCAATACAAGTAATCTGTTATTTATGTGGCAGTGAGTTTTCACAGTGCTACTACAGATGCCTGCATGTATGTGTTAACAGAGAAGCATGAAGTATATGGCACATTCATTTCTATATGATTTATAGGTTTAAATGTATCTTGAAACGTTTAAGTATGCTAAAAGTGCTCAAAATAACTAGAAGCTATTCATTAGTTGTTCCTTTATTACTTTGCTCAATTAATGAATGGCTATAAATTTTATATTAATTTAGAAATGCATTTGGCCTCTAACCATTATGATCTTTCATGATGTGATGGTGACATAAAATAAACACAATTGCTGGATGCCTGAATGATTTTAGAAGTATTTATTACTTACAATAAAACTGTCTCTAAACTCTATAATGATACTATAAAAATTAGAGTACCAAGAGAGAAAGGTCTTCAATAAGAAGTGGTTTCAGGCTGATAGTAAGGCAGAAGAAAAAGGATGAGAATACAGGCTGAGACTTGAAAACAAGAGATTTAAAAGGAAGAACAGGAAGGAAAAGGAAGAAAAGAGAGACAAAAGAAGAAAATATCATCTCTTCAATACAAGTTAAGTTGATCTGAGGCTCATTAGCCAGGTATAGCTAGCTAAACAAGCCCTAGGGGGAATAATTGTTAAGACAAAACATGCGTAAAGGTTGATGGATTAGCATAGAATTATTGATGCTGACAGCCCTATGTTTTCCAGAGAAAATTTGTGCGAAGTTAGGAACAGATGCTGAACAATATGGCACATCTGATTCCACGCTGCTCATGCAAGCTGACCTCTGTCATTCTCTGTGAGGTCAAAAGATTTCTGACATTTCAGTCAGCAGAAACAGTGGACATGTAGGTTGATGGCTCAAATCAGGTGTGTGTCTTTCCTTTCAGTAAGTGTCTGGTGATCGTGGGTTTCAAATACAATCTAAAGCTCGGTAGAGAACACCTGAAATGCTACTTGTTGTATAATTTTGCTTTGTATAATAGATGTGTGGTATAATCTGTAGTAATTTATTCCTTTCTTCATTTGATTATTCAGGGTAGGAAATATTATTGCAAGTTACTCTTACCATTGAGAATTAATTTCAACAAAAGAACTTGTAATGCACATTTTAGGAAAGGATATACAGAAATAAATTGCTAGTGTTAGCTAGAATTGCATTTATTACCTGAAGCAATATAAATTTGTTTTTTTTTAATTGCATAGGAAAAATAATGATTCATCCAAGTAAAGACTGAATTTTCATTTAAAACTTATATAACTGTTCTCTCTGTCCCAGTAGTTTACATGCTGATTTTTAACATTTAAATACTGTTACTTAACCAAACCCAGTGTGTTTTACAATCTGGCTGTTAACAGAGACGTTTGTCTCTAGCTGCTTTCTCGCATGCACTTTTGCTACAGCTGTGGAGAAAGGGATTTAAGATAGGCACCAGACAACTATTCAAAACTGGGGTTCCTCCATGGCCTTCACGAAAAGTAATATTGTTGGGATAAATTGCTTGATGACATATTTATCACATAACAGACCTGAGTTCTGTATTTTATCTCTGACAACAGCACACAGTGCATGTATAGGAAAGAATGTAGACCAGAGCAAGTGTATGGTGGTGCTTCCCCAGTGCTCTGCCATGTTACAGATTCAAGGTTTGGAGATTTTGAGTGCTAGGTGATAACATTGTGTTAAGAGGCAGCAGATGGAGTTGGGGAAGAATGACAAAAGTTTAACATCATCACCCATAGTGGAATAGAAGGCAGACAAAATTGGCTCTAGTCCCTTGCTTCAGAAAATTTAGCTTTCTTGGATCCTGAAATATCAGGAAAAATAGAGGAGGAACAGGGAAAAATAACATGCCTTGAAAAGTGGTGTAATTTGTGTACTGGCAGACAAATAATGTCAAGAGGGTAAACCACCCCTCAGTGTTCCTTGATCTCACTTGCTCCTCCCTCCAGATAATGCTACAAGTCATTTATAAATAGGATATGAATACCAAAGTTCACACTTCAGTGAAGGTTCCAGATGGCTCATAAATATGACTGTGGCTTTCCTTTGTAAAGTACCATGCAACTTTCTGTGATAAGGTACAATACTATAAACAATATCAAAATGAAAATTTGGGTTTTCAAAGAGTCAAATCAAATAATCCAAATCATCAAAGTCCAGATTCTACCTGCATTTGTAAAATCACAGGTTATGAAATTAAAGCTTTATCTACCTCTGTAAGAATCAGAACTGAACTCAGAATCTGGATCAGAAAACACCTTTTGATTTTGAGAATTTACAGGAAAGAGGAAACAATTGCCTATGATATTGCGTTTCATTTCAGTTTTTCCAAAACTGTGACTAAGATCTTCAAGGCGATGTTGGTCATTCCAGACTACCATACTCATAAAAGGTGAAAAAATATTCGTGGGAAAGATCTGTTGGTTTGGACCACCTTCTTTCTTAATATGAACAATATGATTTCATTTGGTGGCAGTATTCTAGGATAGCGTTTTTGCTTCCTAACAGCAATGGAATGCAACAGGTTTTTAATACTCAAGGACATGTTATGAAGCCTGTTATTGTTTTATTCTTTTGCCATAAACTCTAGAAAGTATTCACCTTCAATTGATTAAAAGAGCTTGCTGTTATTTTCTGAAGTGATAGTCTTTTCCATATAGATGCCATTAAAATGCTATAGAAAAATTAATTGCCTGAAAAAGCTAGATAGGAAATTTTATGAATTTTCTAACATAGTTAAAAAAAAAAAAGCTAATAAAGATATAAACTAGAAGAAGATATCAAATAGCACAGGATATAATCAAAAACATAAGCAAATACAACAATTTTCCTGAACATTTATTGGCAAAAAGAAACCAATGAAATGAACATCTAGTGCTGGACAATTTTGTAAGAAAACCCCATTATTTATTATCTTCAGAACATTCTTAGTACTGTTGTAGGAAAAACCTGTGTGTGATGGTACATGGTGATAAAACCAGAGAAGGCATTTGCAGTGTTGCAGAATGACTGCTTTGATCCTAGACTTTCCTTAAAAAGGTTATTTATTCATACAGTGCTCTATGGCACTCAAGGGCATACAGTATTTACTACACTATAAAGCAGCACAGAGAGGAAACAGCAGGAGTTGTCTACAAAAATGTGTTTGTTGTTAATACTGTGATATTCCAGTTAACCCCATGAGATAGATGAAAAGACCTCTTGGATTGTCAATCATAGAATCATAGAATCATAGAATTGTCTAGGTTGGAAGAGACCCTTGGGATCATCGAGTCCAACCATCTACCCTACTCTACAAGTTCTCCCCTACACCATATCCGCCAACACCACATCTAAACGTCTCTTAAACACATCCAGGGATGGTGACTCAACCACCTCCCTGGGCAGTCTATTCCAATGCCTAACCACCCTTTCTGTGAAAAATTCTTTCCTAATGTTCAGTCTAAGCCTACCCTGTTGGAGCTTGAAGCCATTCCCTCTTGTTCTGTCATTAATTACCTGTGAGAAGAGACCAGCACCAACCTCTCCACAGTGTCCTTTCAAATAGTTGTAGAGAGTGATGAGGTCTCCCCTCAGCCTTCTCTTCCTCAAACTAAACAGTCCCAGCTCCTTCAACCGCTCTTCATATGATTTGTCTGCTAGGCCCTTCACCAGTTTCGTTGCCCTCCTCTGCACTCGCTCCAGCACCTCGATCTCTCTCTTGTATTGAGGTGCCCAAAACTGGACACAATACTCGAGGTGTGGCCTCACCAGTGCTGAGTACAGGGGCACAATCACCTCCCTACTTCTGCTGGCCACGCTATTTCTAATACAAGCCAGGATGCCGTTGGCTTTCTTGGCCACCTGGGCACATCCAGTTATCCAGAGCAGCAACCTACGATGGAAGACAAGGAGCCAGAAAGCAGGCCACCAGGAGAATGGAAACTCTTGAGAAGCAAAGGAGGTAGTAGATGAAGAGTCAGGCCAGTGGTGTTAGCTTTCTTTTTTTTATTTATTTTCCAATTTTACAAACATTTTATTTTGTTTGTAAATAGACTAAAACAACATAATTGCTGTGGGCAATGTTTTGTTTGGACTTTCTGAGTTAATCATAGATTAAGCAAGCAAGGAAAGTCTGTGAAATAGTAAAAAGCCTGTAACCTGTGAAGTGAATGAAATATCTGATTTTTCTACATACAGTGTTGCTCGTTAAGTCCATATTCGCAGTACTGATTCCTATGAAAAAAAGATACTGTTCATATATTATGGGGAATATATTTCTGTGTTTATAACTGTGGAACTGGTTGACCAATTCCAAGGAGTAAGCTCCTAAAGATTGTGTGAAAATAAGGAGCTCTACAGACAAAAGAGACCCTATAAATATCTCAGGTCAAGGGAAGGCTTTACTTTACAGGTCTTACTTTAAGAGATGGGAAAGAATTCACTTTGGAGAGAGTCTTTCTATATGTTCAGACAACATGGAAGAGCTCCGGTCACAGCTCATGCCTCCCTTAACACTGAAATCAATCATCAGTGAGACACAGGCTGCAGGATACCTGCAATGACTAGTCCAATACTTAAAGAATTGTTTGGTTTTATATCTTCTTCATTAGCGTTGCTCCATCATCACTTTATACATCGGATTTCTTGACTTCCCCTTGCTCCCAGAACCCCTTGTCATTCCTTTGAAGCAGTGATGCAGCTGAAACTCGGATTTTATTTGGCTGATTTTTTACACCAAGATGTCATCTGCTGCTTCTTCCTCCCATAGCTTTGGCTTTTGCACTGTCTTACTAAGTATTTTCTTCAAGATAATAGACCCAAATATTTATTACTCTTAAATTGAGATTTAAGAGTAGGAAGTAAAACTCTGTTATCTTCCCTGAAGTTGAGAGTTAATTTTCACGGAGGTAGTCTCAGAGAAATTGTCAATCAATACTTAGTGAAGTGTTACTACTCTGTATGTTATATATAATTTCATATGGATAAACGTGTACCGAGCATGTACTGACAGAGCTACTCAGACTCAGTAATAGGGTTTTTCTTGATCCTGTGAGAAATAATCTGTTGAACATATATCACAGCTGAATCAATAAATGTGTCTGCTGAATATATTTTCAATATAAGTAAATATATGTGTACTAAATAATAAAGATAAAAAGATTCTAAAACAGATTAATGCAACCTGAATAGATCTGATAGAGATTATTTGACCACTTTCTTGAAACGAGCTATAGGAATAACTGACATTAGGGAAACAAAAATGTTTGTTCTAGACAGGGAAAACTTACATTTAGGAAGTGACTGTTACCTTTTCCAAAGGATTCAGTCAGCCTGTGGCTCAAGAAGGGTAAAAAACTTGCATGTGGTGACAAATATTAATTGTTAAACATGTTTACACAGATTTATAAATGAAAAAGCTAATTAGGTAATAGAAAAGGATACATATAGGAGAAAAAATTTGGTATTTTGTATAAAATCCAATATAGTAAATATCATGGAATGACATAAAAGATTAACTCCTGTTTAGTATTAATTTTTTATCATAGATGGCTGATGTTGTGCCTGTTGATTTAATTTATGATAATAGTTTTAAAAAGTGTGATGCAGTATTATTGTTTTAGATGTACATCAGATATTTGCTGGAAAGGGTGGAACTATTTTCTCTCCTTAGTTGTTGAGCTACTGTATTGTATACTTTCTACTGACAACTTTATTTTGCCAAGTAAACATTTCCATGACATTGCTCTGGTACCTAATTGTGTGAAAACTGTAACTTTAGTGCAAACATGAGGAAAAAGAATCATGAATAAAGCCTGTGTATTAGTAACAACAATATACCCGGGGTGTCTGGGGGGCGTGGTGTGTGTGTGCGCGCGCGTATTTTAGGTGCTGGGTGCCATTTTGGCATTCTAACCTTGGTGGACTTTTAAATCTCGGGTGTTGCATACCATTCTAAGTTATTGTTGATGGCCTTTTATTTCTTGAAGGTGACACATATCTTGAGGGTCCTGTATCATGTATCAGTGATGATGTCTTGTACATTCCTGGGCATTTTACACGGTGATAAATGCCTGCCCTCAGCACCTTGGGATTTTTAATTCGTTTACTGTTTCCTGTGTCTTTAATACAAGCGGTTTCAAGATCTTCTCTACAACATTTTTATATTTTACTGAAAACTGAAGGAATCAAATGATTCCAGGTGTTGTGGCACTTACAAATGGAATAAATAGTCCTCGTATGGTAGGATTTTATAGTTATAGGAGCTGGCAGGCCTTCGTTGCTCGCAAAAGATGTATCTGATATATAAACCAGTTATATTACTACTATCAACATGATAAAGACTAATTCATTTACGTCTTTTATGAAATTGAGCAGAAGAAAAGCTGCCCACTAAGAAGTCATAGATTCATGCGGTCTCATGTGTTTGGAATAATTTAGGTTGGAAGGAAACTTAGGGTGTTATTTGGTCTGACCCCAATCAAAGCTGGGCCAAGTTTTAGAGACTTCTGCAGTCTGGCTGGTACGTGTTGCATTCCTCAGGGAGTGTTGCATTGCTGCAGCCCTTGGGGAGGCAGCAGGTCTCTCCTCTTTGAATCTGACTAATCCTTTAGCCTGTGATATATCCACAAAACATGACCTGATTGATCCCTTCTGCCCTTTATAGACTCTTTCTGCATGTGAGAAAGTGGTAATTGCTGCCTTCAAGGAAACACTGAAATTACTCCTAAGTAATTACAGCCTGGGCTCTGCCTAACCCTTTTCTGCTGTACTTGCTCCTGGGAAGCAGCTGGGCAAAACTGAGTCTAAATACATAGACGGATTCCCACCTGCAAGAACAAAGTCTGCAATATTCTTTTCAACAGACTTCACAGTGATCTAATAGGAATGGTAAGCATCCTTAAGGAAGGACTCTCCATAGCCTTTCTTCTTGTGAAGTTTCTAACAGCTTAGGAGAGCATTTTGTCAATGGAAGTAGTTTGGCACCTTGACTGTGTACTTTAATGACATATTATGGGGACACATGAGGATGGTGATGAAAATAACCTTTGTAGTAATGGGAAAATTGATGCATATTAAGCATGTTGTGCAGGCTATTTGTCTTATTTTTTAGCCCAAATTGTTATGTCTGGAGGACATTGCAAATCAGGTGATTCGAGGCACTCTGATCTCATAGTGCCCTTTAACACTGTGATCAAATAAGACCCCACTCACTACAGCAGTGCAAGTAATCTGCTTGGTGAAAACTACCAGGTTTACTCAGGTGGTTATGAAATTTACTAAAGTATCCTCTTGTGCAGTAGTTGTTCTCAGCCATACAAACATTCTAAAAAAATAAAGTAGTATATTATTAATGGGGCAAAACTGTTCTGTTCTTAATTCAAATCACTCAGTGTTTGCTGTTTATATACTTCGCTTTCTTTGTGTTGAAGTGAGACGATGACAGATACTTTTGGTGGCTCAATCTGAAATTCATTGGATTATGATATACCTTGTCTTTAAACTGTCGGTTGGTGAAAGATATATTGTAAAATATTTGTTAATTTTCCTAATGGAATAAAAAAAATGTCAATAAGGAAAATATATTTTCCTATTGTACAGGGAAACTATTGTATAATTAATGCCATTCTTACACATACACTAGAGAACATAAAGTACATTGTACAGTTATCACAGGGAAGGTTTGTTTATCAAATCAGATTAGATAATCTCCATGTTGCAAAATAAATTCATACAGATGATAAAGAGCAGAAAATCTCAGTGAACAGTGGGAAAACATTTGTCCCCAAAATAGTTGTTCCAATTCTGACCTCGTTTCTCATCCCTAATTCTAAAAGGAAACTTGCAAAATATCTTCAGCAAGTAAATCTTGGAACTAAAGCTAGCAGCCCCAAATATACAGCAAGAATTACTTCAGTGGAAATACAGCGTTTATGACACATTATAATTTTCCTCACACCTCTCTCTCAGATCACCCTTAATTTTTCACAGGTAATAACTATCTTTTCTCTCTCTTGCTGTTCCTCCAAAGCTAATGACTTATTCCCTTGCTAATATCTCTTCCGCTCCACGGGTGCTAACCATACTTGTCTCTCACATTATCTAGCAGATTAACATAATTACGTTAGAGTCAAAGCAATTGTACTCAATTTGTATTTGCTTCTGTTTCAGTGTGAGATCAGTTCAGCGTGTAAGTTTACTCCTTTAACTATACCAGTTGGTCTAATAAGTGATATTAGTTTTTCCTGCATCTTTGCCTTCTGCTCTCCTGCTGGTTACTTCTGATATTTTTCATACGTCATGGGGGAAAGGCGGGGAGAAGATGACCCACACTTACACATGATCTATGTAAATCTTCATTGATCCTGCCAAATTACCAGAATGTAAAACCAGGTGAGTGTCACAAGATAAGAGATTTGGTAGCAATACTGGCTTGTGAAATTCTTCTCCAAATTTTGTAGTCATCACCCTTGTAGCCATTACAGTCGTATTTTAGTATCACTGGATGACTGAAATAACCCAAACTGCTTTGAACCTGGTTCTTGCTGAACTGCAAACAACCAGCTGTCCTCTGAGGGCTACTTACAGTAATATCTAGGAAAACCAGATTTGTAAAAAGCAGTGTCTCTTTTATAAGAACAGATCTATGGTTTTTCTTTGGATTTCACGTCAAGCTGGTGACAGGTGCAGAAGTCCCCCCGTGTCATTTCTACTGTGTCTCGCTAGATGAAAAGAATTAGCCTTATGTTCCAGCACATAAACAAATGGTGTTTAATTCACAGTCTTCTTACATTAACAATAATTAAGTTATATTAATATAAGTTTGATTTTGTATTTTTCTATTTTTGTATATTGTTTTTTCACACTGTACTGTAACTTGACGTGCTCTTTCCTGATTCCTTGTGAGTGAGATTATCCAACATTATTTACCAGGCATTAAGTTTAAAGTGAGAAAACCCAACGATTAATGAGATTGCAGTAAGAGAATGGAAAGTTGAGGCTGACAGAAGACTAGAAGAGCATTTAGAAGGTGTCTGCAAGGAATGCAGGAGTAAAGATCTATTACATAATTGTATTAAACAGAAACCTCACCGAGTCGTGGGCTCATCTCTGCTGCTATGGAAACTGTTTTCTGGGTACTCATAGAATCAGTGCACTGAAGGGATTACAAGCAGGGAAGGATGTGATATACAATGTGAAACTTCTTTTTGAAATAGTAATAAGTGTCTGGACAGATTAAAATGGGTTTCAATAAATGAGGAATACATAGTAAAGTATTTTGAACTTTTAAAAAGCTTTTCTTGTTCCCCACTGAAACAAAACCAAACTTTTAATTATTTTTAAGAACTATCCAGTAGTCTGGCACTGAGAATGCAATTATTGTATGTAAGAGACAAAGTTCGAAAGAGGTAATATAGCAGCTTGAATGTATTTGCCCATGCATTCCACTATTTCTGAAGAAATCTTTCTAAATTAGAAGTCAGCACAGCTGATATATTTTCCAATAATCATGGGGAGGTACCTTGTGAATTAGTAATTTCATTGGAGAAGATTATTACTTGAAAATTTTGCAGTTACCCAAATAATGACAAATAATATATCTGAGTTAATGGAATGCACTTCTTGGGATTACATCAATGGAACATATAATTCAATTTCACAGTTTTCTTTGTGAGAATTTGGCATTGTTTTCTTTAGTTTCAACCACAGAAAAGCTCCCCATAGTGAATCCTCAGCTTTAAAATTATCTCAGATTTTTTTATTTCTTATTTTTTTAAATGAGATATCCTGCATGTAAAATTGCTTACATTCTTTAGTTGCTGCTTTGTGAGTTACCTGTATGTAGTCTGTTCTGGTAGTGGAAATGGTCTCAGTTCATGAACTGCTCATGGCTGTATGCACTCAAAAAAAAAGACGGTGCCCAAATGTGTCTTAAAAACAAACCAACCCACATTTTATTTCACAATAGCGAACTCCAGACGAGGCTACAATACCTTGTTTACTGGGAAGGCCTATTTCCAAAATTGAACATATTTAAACTGGCTTATAGGTGAAGAGACTGTCTTGATCAAAATTACTTACCCATCAAATGTTCACTTGGATATGTGAACACAGTCCTGCAAAAATGACCACTCCAGCTCCTCTCTGATGTTCTCTTACCAGCACAATGAGTCTATTGGGCTTGTTATGGCATCTGAGGAGCACCGGCAGACGGGATGAGGTGGCAGCATCAGAACTCCCTTTCAGCTGTCATGGGTTATTATATCAAGTCACTTTTCTCTCAGAACTGCAGCCTGAGGCTGGATGGAGTCATGCCTTCTTAAATACTTGTAAACCTCTGTTCTCTTGATTTTAAGACAAGGAATAGTGTAGCTCCCAGTCCAGGACAGGGAATTTTTGGCAGCAATATCATTTTCAAATATTCTCCCTCTCACTACACATTTCTGTCCCTTCAACACTATAGACCAGCTGTACAGTTCTGCTGTCAGTAATTGGTTTTTTTTTGGCATTGGTGTGCAGAATCAGGAACTGTAAGGAACTATAAGGAAAATCAGATCTTTTAACTTTTGTATGCATATAAATTTATATATTTTTTTTAATTTTATTTTTTCTCCTGCCAGTTCATTTCCCCCATGGTAAAAGGCTGAGAGAGAAAAAAAGGAGGAACTGGAACAGCAGCTACTGCTGCTGGAGATTTCATGTTGGGAGACCACATCTTGAGCCAGTGTAAGTCAGTGCTTCAGCAGCTACCACTGCCCAGGCTGTCTGCTACTACGGGTGTCCCCCAGCTGTCATGCTTTCCTCTTCCACTCTCTCCCTCCTGATTTTGTCTAGTCTGACAGATACCTTGACAGGTGCTTTTTGCGCTCCCTTAATTCAAGTAATAACACGGAATTGCGGATAGATGACAGGGTTTGTCCCTGGCCGTCACACCTATGTGCAAAGATCTCATGATTACAGTCTGTGCTTGTATGGTGGGTAATTTATGCCTTTGTTTGGAGGACATATACTTTAAAAGTTGGGAGTAAAATAAGCTATTGCAAACAATAGAAGCTTTATAGAAAGGCATCGGCCTCAGCTTTTATTCATACCCCATGTCAGTTTGACAAAACGCAGAATCTTCATTTTGGCAATACTGAATAACCATCTCACATCTCCTGTAAGTGGTATTAAGTTATATCATTTGCAAGTTAATAAGGATAGAGTGCACATTTGGAAGGACAGAATTTAGCACCATGTATTTCGTTAAGCATCTCACTTTCCCTATGGTGTGTTAAGGTGTTCTCATTTATATGAAATCCCCACAAGAGTCTGCCACAGGTACCTATTGGCAACACAGCTGTGAACTCAGGAATGCTTGCCAAAGAGTGATAACTTTACTGTAGACAAATAAGGGAAGATCAAATGCACCACCTCTCCAATTATCTCACTTCTGGGTATGAGAAGACATTAATAAAATATTGTTTGTATTATCTGCTTTAGAACTGAAATAACAGAGATTTGAACAAATCTTGAGATAACTACATAACGCTTGGAACTAGATAGGACAGGCCTACTGCAATGAATTCTAAGGTATTTTGAAAAATGATAATATATTATTAGATCTATTTGGTACTCTCATATGAGAAGATAATTGCAAATTATGAAAAATACCAATAATGTAAACTATTGCTGGGATACAGTGTGGTAGTTTGAGTGTGATAGATAAAACAATTTCTGAAAGTCATTTCTAAGTGTGCCAAAACCTTCAGCAGTTAAAAAGGTATCATATAGGTAGCGTATAACTTAGTTTTGCCAAATATTGTTTCTGTAAAAGCATATATTAATTATGCTGATAGAAAAAGAAACACATTTAATGTGTGGACTGAACATTCATGTCACTTAACACACAGGTTCTAAAAGTGGAACAGAGTACTTTCTGATGCATTGAGTTCTTATCTACTTGTGCCACAGCTACTTGGTAGGTAAGAAACCACTGAGGGAAAAAATGAATAGCTTGTTCTCTGCTAGCAACAATGTTTCAAAGCTGCCATGTTACTACGCTGTAGTTTCCTTTTTCAGGCTATTGTGTGAAATTAAACTGCTCATTTACAACTCTGAAAAACGTTTTGGGACACTAATTCTGCTTCAGAAGGAGCTGTAGCCTCTTTTATGGGATTTAGTATGAAGAAGTCTCTTTATAGGTTTCTGCTCTATCCGCATCCTTTTATCCACCCAGGCATGCTCACATAATTTCACTTGAAATTAACCCTTTATGAAAAGAGTAAGGGTGCTCTGTTTCCCTATGAACAGTAAAGAATTACGAGTCTGCAAAGGGAGCGAGGGGAGTGGGTATGGGTCTCTCTTCAGAGGCCTTCCTTCAGTTTGGCATTACCCTGTAGGGGAAGCTCTGAAGTGATATCTGCAACTCTGTACAAAAGAACATGGTTGTATTCAAAAGCCTTTATAGGTTCAGTACTATAAGAAATAGGAATCTGTGCAAAGCAATGGAACACTAATTTTTTAGTCAATAAATGATAGAGACAGAACACAAACAGGAAATTGCTTCAGAAGCTAAAAATGATTCAATGCTACGGCATGGGTTGAAAAATACTTACTTTAGAATTTTTGATATAACACTGCATTTCCATATGCCAAAAGAAATGTTTCCCCCCAGACATTTGTAATGTTATCTTCAATAACAGATTAGTGACTTCTTTATACATAGTGGTAATAGGATCTATTTCTTTGAGCGCTGCAATGTTACCTTCATGTAGATTTATGAACTGTGCTTTTGTGCTTTCTGGAAGCTTTGCAAAAATTTATACTGAATTAAAGAATGTATTCTGAAACATTCTGTGGTATTTGTAATTTACTCTAATGTCTTTCATGGCATTTTTTAGCTTTTATAACATTAGATTTCAGTACTATAACTAAGGTCTAAGTGTAAGTGAAGTTGGAAGTTCAAAAGGAAGGGACCTTAACCTAAATATTTTAGTTGAAATTCTTTTATTAAGTCCAGTGGGAACTTTGCCTCAGTAAACAGTGAAAAGGATGATAAGATTTGCTTCTAAAATTTTTGAATACCTGGATATAAGGAAACAGAATATATCTTAGGATACCCTAAGATTAAGATTTGAGAATTTCATTGTTTTAATGATTTTGCTGTAACAGTTTTTCAGTGTATGCAATTTATGCAGCAATTATCTAATAATGTTGCAGAATTAACTCATAATTAAACAGTCATTAATAGTGATGCAAGGCATGGTAAAATAAAAAATGTCTTACACAGAAGTAATACAGTCCTTTCTTTCACAGTGGTGTGTGGCTACTTCTTTTGATACAGAAATATCTAACATTTTCAGTGCTTTTTGACAGTTTGACAGGCTATGTCCATGTCCAGCTGGAAATGTTTACCATGATTCATTGAAAACTGTACTCTTAAAAGCACTAAAATTTAATAACTTATATGAATGGAACAAATTTGCAATTAGAGTTGTATGCTGTGCCTAAACAGTAACCAATTAATATTAAATGTCATTTGCTCAGTGACTAAATGCTATGTGTATGAGTATTACTCATTTTTCTTTACTCTGTTTTTCCCTTCCTCCACTTACATTTAAACCATAACATGAAACAAAGGATTAAAGTTAAAAAGTAGGACGTTTTTGTTGTAATTTACAGGCAATTTTTCAAGTGTATTAACCTCTGTGTGAGCAGTTTGCGAGCTTCCCTCATCAACATCCTTGATGATCTGTTGATGAATATTTCTGAACATTCACAAAGCCCTCAAGAATATTAATCAAAATTTAGCAAGATGTAAAATCCAACAGGGTAAGATGGCCTCTTTTATCCCATTAAAATCTAAATAGTATTATTTTTATTTTGCTGTAGGTTTGAAAAAGTTCTTGTTTGACAATGAAAATTTTCATTTGTATTTTCATTTTAGAAGGATTAAATCTCCACTAAGTAGATTAAAAATTATTTACAGGTCATAAATTGCACATAATAATGCACATATGACGATGTATAAATCTCTTTGTATATGCTACTACTTATATATGCTCAAATACTTATTTCCATATATCTAAACTAATAAAGTAGAAGGGTTGATTATACTGGCCAAATTAATAGTCTTCCTGCACAACTTCACAGGTGCATTAGCACAGTCAAGACCTAAGGAAAGAGCAAGTATAGAATGTCCACAAATGTCTGTTCAGGCAGTGTTTATTACTGGACTGTAAGACATCATTCTGTCTCGGTGAATAATAGCAGAATATTCGTTTTTCAGTGTAACAGCTGCTACGCAAAAAGTTTGGGATTGGTTAATTTTGATTCCGAGTGAAGCAATGTGCTCCTTAGTCATATGACATTGCTTGTCAGTGTCACTCTGTAGCTCCTCTTACGTTTTCTCCCTGAGTATTTCTGTGGTACTGATGGTTTGGCCAATTTTCCACCAATTTTACAGTTCATTCATCCAGACCACGTGCACTTTGTTTTGCTACTAAGATATAGTGGGATACTGTATCCAAAAGTTGTGCTAAGATCAACATAAATGACATCACCTGCTCTCCCTTCCACCTACAGAACCAGTTATTTGATTATAGAAACAGTTACTTTAATCAGGTGTGATTTGCCAAAAATCACCTTTTTGTCTTCTTTGTCCTTTAGTTGGAATATTAAATAATGTCAGCTACAAATAAATTTAACATAATATATTTAGAATATTAAACCACAAATTTAAGACTGAGTCTTTCAACAGAGAAAGCAGTTTGTTTTGCAAAGGAATAAATTGTGCTTACTGTTAGCTTTTGACATTTCAACGAGTTACATTTAAATTTCCCCTCCACAGGAGATGGGATTGGAGGAATAGATTACAAATAAGTGAGAAGTAAAGTAATATGTTAATTATTAATGTCCCTGTGCTGCTTGGAAATTATTAGATTAATAGAGTAGCCTCAGGAGAAGCCCCTTGTTATTAAGATTTGGACTCAGTTTGGGGAGAATAACTGAGTGGACCATTGAACATCTGCACTTAAACTGAAATGAATTATCAGAAATATAGCAGATGAACAGCCACATTTTCCTGTACGGATTCAATTATTTTTTCAGCAATAAGTACAATAAATGTTCAGGGGGATTAATATTTCACATGATATATTCTGTATACCAGGAAAGTATATAGGAAGTCAAAGCATTCATATCTTGTATTCAAAATACAAAGAAATTCAGGCAAATTAAAGTCTCCTAATCTCCTGAAACAGGAAGAATCAACTGCAGTCTAAAAAAGTTCTAACTCTGGAAATATTTCAGTAATAATTTTTAGAGCACTTTGGATTTCTCTGGAATTATTGTACTTTGGGTAAATTAAAGGTTAGTCAACCATTCACAAAAAGCCTCAAATAAATAACTGGTCATTGTCTTTTTACTTTGAAAGTTTCAGCAATACTGGTTACAGTGAGAGACAGAAATCTACCAAGAGTTCATTCTCGTAAAAAAAAAGGGATCCTTATCTGCCTTTTTTTTATAGCCTTGTATTAGACGTTAATGGTAAAGAAAAATGCTTTTCACTTCCAGTCATGAAGATTTCCACTACCAAATGAAAAAAATATGTATTTTCTTTGATTTTAATTAAGTATATTTAGATACAAAAAGAACATAAAACTTACATAAAACCAGTTTGGGAGAACAACTGTTTTACTGGCAAAAGGTCAAAAAAAAGGACAGTAAATACAACTGATATACTGTTCATATTTATTATGAGTTGAAATTTAAGCCTATGGTCACTTATTTTTTTAATATCTTAATGTGAATTTTAACCTGAAAAGATACAGGACATTAGATACGACTAGATCGTAGAAAAAAGCATACCACGTGAAATAGTTTTATATCTTAATAATATTATTTTCTTTAAGTGCCTTAGGTAGCTAAGACTCCTGCAGTGGGCAATGTAAGTAACCGTCTGTGCCTTGTTTCTGTAACTATTTCTTTGCAGATTTTTTTTTTTCAGACGAAGATTTTTTTCCATACAATATTAACTGTGTTGGTTCGTTGCCAGTATTTTAATAAGGTGCATCATAAAACCAAAATTAGAAAAAGTGTTTCTTGTCTTAAAAGAAGGCACCTATGCTTAACTGCTTGTGTAGCATGAAGGCTTGATAATATAATCCAAACTTGTCTTATATGAAGCTACAAATATATTTTAAAATTTGATCATTATCTCCTGAGATATTAACGTACTTTAAAAATATTGTACCATATAATAATCCTGTTTCAGGATAATCTTATAGTGACGCAGAACACTGCTACTAGAGATGCAGTGAGCTGGTAAGATAGTGGCACATTCAATAATACTGCTAGGGAAATCAATTTATATTTCATGGGCTAAATTTCAGACTCATAGCATAAGCTTTGTGTTTTTTAAGTGTCATATTAGCTGTATGCCTTCATGGTTTAATTATGTAGCAATCTTTACAGAATGTGGTGTACAGTATAGTAGTATCACAGAGGTAAACTCACTGGGAGAAGGGATAACTGAAGCTCTAGGAGCATTGCCAGATGCGGAGCACGGTCTCAGGGTTACACGACTGGGAGATCTGCCATGATGCCGCAAGCTGCTTCCCCACTCTCGATCCCAGTGAGAGCAGCTGGGTCTGCCATGGGTTATTTTTAGACTAGTCTACATTTGTGCATGTTTGTTGTTCATTAGAAACATCTCAAAAATAGAATGGAGCTGGTGGTAGAATAATTTAAAACAGTTGCGGGGGAGGGAGGAAATAGCAGAATGCTTTCATTCCTAGAAGAGAGGAAGAAAGTTCACAGAAAGATTTGAGTAGACTCCAGTGATGCTTCAAACTGTAAATCTTACCCTTATGAAAAACAACATTATGGTGGTGTTTTCTTATAAATAGAAAAAAAAATAATCCTGTTAATCAGCATGGTGTCTTTGTCATCAGAGTAAATCACCTCTTTCCCCTACTTTCCCTTGCCTCTCCTGCTGCTGGGGTGTGGGAAGGATGCCTGCGTGTCAGTATTTGTGTGTTTGTAGGCCTAACTTTGCTGTCACCTCTTTCACCTGATGGCAGCAGGAGAGGCTTGGCCTAGATCTTCCAGTCAGGCCTAGGGACAACATACCCCTCTGCTGTCTGTCCTGGACTTTGTCCTTCTTGGAATGAGTAACCTACCTCTTTCCCCTCCATATTTGAAAGAAACTGTCTAAGAGGAACAGGACAGGCTACAAGGAGAGGGAACAAGGTGTAACTGCTGAAGAGGAGAGCAAAGGCATCTTTGGAAGCTTCTCTCGTCACCCTGCAAAATCCCCACTAGACCTCACAGTTCCTGCATTCCCATAGACTCTTATTTTTTCTCCATTGGTTTCACCACCCTGGAGTAACTCATATATCCTCTTTTCTCTGGTAAAATCTGCATTTCAAAGCAATGAAGAGGATACTGCTTTAGTCCTTACTATATTTTCTAACAGGAATTGTTATTAAGGATTGTTTAAAGTACTTTAAGGGTTATTAAAATGTTAAAATAATTATTCCTATTATATTTTGTGCCATAAAAGGTTACTATAATGGAACAGTCTTTTCCCCTGTTTTCAGAGTGATGAGTTCATCACTTTCTGACTTAAAAGAAAAATACCTCATATTCAGTAACTTATACAAAGCCACCCAGACCACACATACCTACAAGTATTAGGGTCTGAGCTACATCTGGAAAAGGGATACGACCAGAGTCTTTGCCAATGAGTTGTGGAAAATACCCTTGACTGTTTCAATCGGGACCAGAAAAAGTAAATAAAATGGCACACTACTGAGACTGAAACTTAATTGTACCAAAAAAGTAAAAATGGAAGACTGTGATCTGAAAATGCTAAATATATTATAATCAATTATATCAGTAAAATTCTAGTACATAGCTTTCTTTTCCAACCAGAATCGGAAAATGAAGTAGCATTTCCAGCTAGTATTGTTAAAAGAAAAAACACGACGCTATAATAAAGTATATAAAAAAACCCTAAAACATGAGGGCTAGAAATGAATGACATTTCCAGGCTTCATTCTTCCTTATTCTTATAGAAATATATAAAAGCTATCCTGTCCCGTCTTTACCTTGGCAAACGTTACACTAGTACACAAGTCTAGTGCAAATGCTAAGGGAAAAAAAGGGCATTTGCAGATAAACTGGATCTGAAAGTATCAAATCCGGCTCTAAATAAGACCCTTTCCTCTTCCTTATAGATTTCTCCATCACTATTCCCAGAATTGAAACTGATTTGTTAAACTGCAGTGCTATTTTAATGCCAAGTCAATCATGCAGTAAGTTCTGGTCACCCTAACCAGAAGACAGAAAGTGTGATCACCCCCTCAGAGTGAAAAATTTCTTCCTAATATCTAATCTAA
>VZSZ01006520.1:52530-125351 GCA_013398815.1 Ibidorhyncha struthersii | reverse complement strand
CCCTCAGCCTCCTCTTCTCCAGGCTGAACACCCCCAGGTCCCTCAGCCGCTCCTCACAGGACTTGTGCTCCAGAGACCTCACAGCTCCGTTGCCCTTCTCTGGACACGCTCCAGCACCTCAGTGTCTGTCTTCTCGTGAGGGGCCCAAAACCAAACACAGCACTCGAGGTGGGGCCTCACCAGTGCCGAGTACAGGGGGACGGTCACTGCCTCAGTCCTGCTGGCCACACTGTTCCTGATAGAGGCCAGGATGCCGTTGGCCTTCTTGGCCACCTGGGCACACTGCGGGCTCCTGTTCAGCTGCTGTTGACCAGGTAAACAACATCCACAGCTTTTTCCTCATCCACTTAGTGGGTCACTTTGGCATAGAGGGAGAGCAGGTTAGTCAAGCAGGACCTGCCTTTCGTAAACACATGCTGACATGGTTGGGTTTCAAGCATCTGCTTTTGTTAAATAACCTGGAGTCTATGTGGTAAATTATCTCAGTCATGGCACTTTCCAACCTGTCAGAGTATTCATTTAAATACTGAAGTCTTGGGTTTAAAATCTATTCTACGATTTTAATGAAAATTCTTGATATCCTTGGTCAATAGCTAAGTCCTTTTTAAAGCCCCATGAGCTTTAGTCTCAACAACTTGTTATGAAAATAAGTTCTGCACTTAATAATATTTTAATGAAGACTTGCTTTGCATAAAGTTTAAAATTTGCCACTGATTAGTGTAAGAGAAAGCTCTCTTGGGCTTGTTTTATGAGAAAACTTCCTAATACACCTTCTCTAGACTAGCCAATATTTCATTAAGTTTCTTTTCCTTTAGAAGATAGACAGTAATCATCTTTAATCTCTTGACATGGGAATTTTTTCATGCTTTGTTTCCTACCATCCCTTTATGAACCTCCCCCTCCATTCTGAAAAAAATTTTTTTTTGAGGCCAAGGCTGAAGTCTGTGTTCCAGACTGAGTTGTAAAATGTATTTATATTATTACATTATAGAAATTCTAGTTTTCATCATCTTTCATCCTATTTTTTTATACGTGGTATTCTTTGGATTTTCATTTTTTCTAAAAGATTAATTTACTTCAAGTTTTTCTACCCCTTGGAAAAGAAACACAAGTTCAAGAAGAGCTCTGACCATCGGTGCTCCTCACCCTGATGAGGGCGTGAGCAGCCGCTGCCTTTAGCAGCACGCTGTAAATAAGTTCCACAGATGACCTTGAATGTTTTAATCATCATAATTAACTGATACCTAAGATGAACATTTAGACATGCTTCTAGACGTGCTTCAACCTCTCTGATTTACCCAGTTCTGTAAGAATATGTGTCTAAACATTGTTAGCTATGGTTATAATTGCACAATTTGAGAATATAAACACAAATGCAACAAAACACAACATAGAGGCAACTTTGGCAAGGACTCATAGCAAAAACCACTGGGGTTTCTGTTGGTTTATTTTCCCCCGCGAACACAGATACACTCTCAGGCCTTTAAAGTTTCTTCCAAATGTCAAGGGGAGAAACACATGTTATTGGCCTTGCTCAGGCGGGTTATTTCTATCTTGTCCCATCTCAGCCACTTACTGTCATATAATTCAGAATAAAGCTCAAGCTGGAAAATGGATTTAGAGAAAATTTCTCCTTAACTCTCAGTAATTGTTACCTGGAGCAGCAGTTGGCATCCATATGGAAGTATCTCAAACCCAACACCCAACAGAATTATTACAACTTACATAAATGGAGAATTTGGCCATTTATCTTATTCTGTACGAATACATGAATTTAAGGTGCTGAGTTTTTAACTCTGCCGGGCTCCTTGTCTCAGCAATAACTTATGAGATTAGTCCCCCAGGTGTTCCTGTGATGTAAAGACAATGCTCTGTTTTAGTCGTGCGCTGTTCAGCTGCATTGTGTGTCTCCATTTCACCCTGTGCGAGAACAGGGAGAGAAGAAAGGTTTTTACCTTGCCTATGAATCCCATTGGAGATCACTGAAAGTTTTCAGTGAGTTGTTTTCCACTGGGAACACGATCACTCAATTAAAATGGCCTGGATGAATACACCTTGATCTTTGAGAAAGGTCCCCAAGGAAACAGCTCCCAGATTTATAACCCTGCTTCTCTAACTCCCTGAATTTCAACACACTCTTCAGAAGCTGGGTGTCCGGCCCAGTCTCCACCTCCAGGACAGGTCCTTTCCGTGATGGATCACCTCTCCTATATAGGACGGATCAGCCGGTCCTATTAGACCAACTTGGACATGGTAAGCAAAACAGAGGACATAGACCAGAAGACCCATCAGTGAAGACAGTACACGCACAGAAGGAAAAAAAAGCAAAATCACCTTCAGTCCGTAACAGAAACGGTATATCACAGATGTTACGAGCTTCCACGTGGGACAATTCATCACACAAAGATTTGGTTTGGCTTTATAAAGGGTATATCTTGAAACCCTACAGGTGTGGACCTGGACGTCCCTTGCAGCAGGTCAGAAGCCATAAGAAAGCATTATGGCTCACACGTGTGATAACCCCTTTACAAATGATTTAGAAGTTCCCAGAATGGATTTCCAATCTGCTCGCTGTCCACCACCCCTCCTGAGACATCGAGGAAGAGACCTGCCCCACACACTCAGCAGGAGCTGGATGAGAAGCTCCGGTCAATGACTGCACCCTCAGGGGCAGGACTGGACCCCTCCAAAGAAAAATTCGGTCCATGGCAGGTCTTCTGCATAGTGATGTCTACAGCAGACTTTGTGCTTGATCCGAACCTCATTAAACCAATAAATGTATTTGACTGCCTGCAGCAGTCTTTGAATAGGCTCCTAATAAGTACAGGAATTTTTATACGTATATAGATAAATCTATATAACTTTTTTTTTTTTTTTTTTTGTGCAGACCAGCCCTCCTGGCTGAGACATAACCCAGAACTATGCAAATTTAAGTCTGATTTGCTTTGCAGGCTGGTATTTGAGAGATAAAATAGTAAAATATTTCTTAGGTAATTGGACAACAGCAGAAACTGTGGACACAAAGGGAGTTCCCCTGGAGAGTAAATTTCTTTCTAGAAATGTCAAATTTGGTCAGTTAGGCAAAGCTATCGAGCTAAACCTTAGCAGAAATCTGTCACATATCCAAATACCCTAAAACACGATTCCTCAGTCAGTAAAATGAAACTGCTGAGTTTAATGATGACACCAAACTATCTGAACAGACGACAACCCAAGCAGTCTTTGCACGATAACTACAAGCTAGGTAAATTACTGATAATAAGGACCACCCACAGCAGTGCCAGCCTTGCAGGGCCCCTGCGCAGCCTGCGTAATATGGGAAAACTCCGGTGGGAGGTCTGGAGGGCAGTGCCAGGGAGAGGGGAGCACGGCCAGAGGTGCAGCCCAAACCTTGTCTGCATCAGGACAATTTAAAAAAAAAAATAAAGAAAATAAAAAGTAGAAAATAAAGCTTGCTAAAGCAAGCATAAGTGCATACAGAATCCTTTACGGTTTAAGAAGAGTCACTTCAGGAATATGACTGCAGCTCAGGCATCAGACAACATCAAATCACCGTCACAAAACAGCGATGGAAGGGTACCTGTCCCAGCAGCAAGCCTGCTTGGCCACCCCCTCCCCACTACTATTGATGATGGTAGTGCAAATGCATGTACCAGTACATGAAGTCACTAATTTTGGATCATTCCCTTGCCTGTTTCAGGACAGGATTTTATGGACTTGGAACCAATTATTTTGCCAGGGCACTGCCCTTCCCTCCCTCTGCTCAGATCTCATTTCTTCTTACTCCTGAGAAACCCTGCTCTCTCTTCTTCCCACGGTGACTACGGCGGGTGGAAACAGGCTGCAGCTGCAGTAAGAAAATGTCTGGTTTAAACACGAAGGAAGAGTTGCTAATGCAGGAAAGAAGCACAGCTACAACCTGACCGCGATGGGTCACTATGGATGGAGGGAGCAGGTCCAACAGCTTCCAGGAACAACGAGGGGCATCGTGAGCCTGCCCTCGGTCAGATGGCTGAGGTCATCTCTCAAGTCCCCTTAAGCCCTAATTTTCCTTTGATTTTCATGACTTGGCACTGCAGGAAGCGCCCATGGAAAATGGTTGCCTGTCCCCATATTTAGAAGATGTGTCGCAGCAAGGCCCTTACACCACTCTGCAGATACCCTCGATACCTCTGGGTCTTTGACGTTCCAGTAGATGTACCCAATTCTACACCAATTATACATAGTGCCACCGAGGAACATGCGTATTAATACGTTAAGTGCAATTTATGATGAGTTAATTTAAACTTTTGGAAGTGTATTAATTTTTTTTTTTTCTGCATTTCAAACACAAAACCCAATGTATTAAGAATATTAATACAGCACTTTAATTAGGAATCTTTATGTAGGAACCAGGACACAATGCAATCAACACATATAAATTGAGGGCATGGTCTGGTGCTTCCTGGCATGTAAAAATGTTTGAGACAAGATTATAAGCATGTTGCACTAACCATAAGTTCACAGTTGGATGCTTATTCAATAAAGTAGTTCTGTTTAGCTGCGGCAATTAAATTAGCACCGAAAATACTACCACATCACATCGCTCACCCACCTTGCTATGCTCCTTCTCCTTCCAAATGTCATCACTGACCTTTTCTGCAGCTCTTCACAAATATTTACGTTTTTGAATAATTACTGACAATGTATCTAAGATTTGTGTGTAAACCTGAACATCGGTAACACCTGTGGATCATATAACCAGCCATTTAAAGGAAGTAATTTCTTTGGCAGCTGTTAGCAATGGACACAGATCCTTCCTCTGTACTGCAATTTTTCTTAAGAAAGGTACCACTTACCTGACGAGTTATTTATAGCTTTCCTAAAAATACTAGGGAATGTATAGGAGGTGCTCTTTAGAAAATAAAGATAATACCTTTACTTAAGAATGAACACACACATATCTACTAGAGAAGCAACGATTATTTCCATCTTCTGTGAGGTGATGGCTTACATGAACCAAGAGTTTTGTGGATAACACCTTCAGGGGACACACAGAGATCACACACGTAGCAGCGAATTTAATGCCTCTACGAACAGTCTCTTAAGTAGATTTATAGTTTCTATAGATGTGTAGATTAAATCTACATGCAGATCCACACCCACTCCATTTCCTGCCCCGATTTAACAAGCTCAGGCAGAGGAGAGAGGAGATGAGGACAGGGGTTGGCGTTGCACCCCTGACCGAGGCAGGACACTAAAGGATGCACCCTACAGCCTGACTTACACCGCCTGGTTCTCTGGTGCTACGGAGCAGGGCTGAGCCCCATGCCTGGCCCAGGATCTCCAGCAGTTCGTCCGTCGAAGGCTTGTGCTGGCAGCATCTCACCCCACGTCCTGCTGCGGGGAGCAGGGGCTGAGCAACGGCTCCACCTTTATCCTCACGGATGAAAGGCAGGAAAAACCTTCTGCCACAACTCAGCTTTGATGAGAGAAACTACCAACTGTGGCTTCTGGCCAGGAGAGCGCAAGGACAGGAGACATCTCGGTAAGGACACTGCTGCTTTAGCAGCAATAGAGACCATCTCAGTTTTGGCTGCTTGAGAAAAATGGTGGAATGAACCTACCTCGCCGCCAATGGTTAATGACAACTCCCTCCCCTCGCAATGACCTTGCAGATTTGTTTGTAGGAAAATGCCTTTTGTCTCAAATTTAAGATTGCATTAATCTAAAAGCAAAATCTGCTTAATTAAAAAAGGGCTAATCCATTCCCCGTTGGCTCCTTGCCCTTGTAGATGGAACCTCTTACCCTGGGTACACACCGGAACGCCTCATCTCCTGGGTTCAATGAATCAGCAAATCCATGCTTTATTTACAGGAAAGGACTGTATTATTCTTCTTCTTAAGTACCAGAAATTCTGGGAAAAGCCAGCGTAGGCAGTGCTAAACATCTGATCAATTAGGCCCATAGATGGCAGGATGGGACTGTCCAACAAACACTCCTCATGCGGGTGTTCTGGGAGGATCACGTACTTCATACGCTTACCCACAAAAAACAACGCATTTGGATGATACAGAGGACTTAGCCATGAATAATTAGCAAATTGCCATTCATTATTAATTTATTGGAACCATTGCTTCTCTGTATTTTTTCCCGCAAGGCTCAGTCTTTCTATTTTACAGCTGCTGAATTTATTATTAATAGCTAGACCTTAGACATGGCCAACAAGTCTTCAGTTAGGGATACGATAAATTTTGTTACGTTCCCGAGATCTGGCATGTTCATAACTCCCCAGACATGAGATTCTTCTGCAAACTGATCTGACCATCTGTCCCCAGGACAGAAGTGGCTCTGGGTGACCTTCTGCTGGGTCCCGGCTGACAGCAGCAGTGGGGTTGTCCTCCAGCCATGGGTGGAGCAGCCATACCCCAGAGAAGTTCTCCCCCTGCCCCATCCACCCTGTGGGCACCGTCAGGTACAGAACCATTAATCTACCGTCTCCTTTGCTCAGCCCATGTCGCAGCCATACAAAGTCAGCTTTTACCTTGTCCTGACAACCCTTTACCCACTTTATCAGTTTCTGTTATCTCGAGGTTGCCCTTATGGATTGCAGAAAGCCAGAGCCATCTTGGCAGTAGAAGAAATAATCCTTTTTCTGGTGTCCTTGAGTTTTGTATCTGCATGGGTGCAGGCACCAATAACAGAGAATTTGCTTAGCTCTGTCCTCGAGAAAGGCTCCCAGCTGTGCGCAGCGACGATGTCATTTACATATTATACAGGCATGGGCAAAGAAAGAAAATACAGATTTTCTAACTCTACTATACACACGTTTCTTTAAGAAAACCCCAACCAACAGCAGACAGAAACAGCCAATTAGCAATTACTTAGCGATATCGGGCAAGGTGCCAATCCCTAACAGCAGAGGTGTGCAGGCATCCACGCTCAGGATTTGAGGCGCTCCCGCTGTAGCTGTGCCTTGTGACGGGGTTTTGATAACCCCCCCTGTGCCTCTGGGCATCCGTTGTGGTTTCGCACGGGAACACAGCGGGGCGTGCGGCGGGGGCCCGAATCGCAGCCGTTACCGGCGGCTGCGCTAATGATGCTGTTCCAACCGCTCCGCATCTCAGACTGTATTGCACCAGTGCAATTAACAGTTTAAAACACACGCTGAAATATGATGTCAACGTCTAATTTTTAACTTTTGTCAAGTTACATGATAATCAAATTATACTGAACCCTGCATTTGACTATCAAATGTTGCAACCAACCATTAACTGCTAACACTTCCCTCACACATACCTGAACCAGCGCATATGTTCAACTATCATTGCCAACAAAATAAAATGTAAGTAGAGTTTCACAAGAGAAAATTCTCTCTGAAGGAGTAAGGAGTCCATACTTCATAAGTTGCTACCCTGTGATTTTTTTTTTAAGTGATCCTCTTTCTAGATAACATTAATGCAAACTATGAGCCAAAAACTCCACCAAAAGATCTTCATTCCCATCTGAGATCTAGATCACCACCTTTTGGCAACCTTTCCTTGTTTTGACTAGATTAAAAAAATCATAGTATCAAATAAGACATTTCTTCTTGGTCTTTCAGTAAAACCTCTGAGCTAACACCACCCCCATATTTCATTCCGTGAGGTCAGGATCAGACCCAGATTTCAGTATTTTCTCTCAGACTGTTCTGCTTCACACATCCCATCTCTTTCATGATGGAGAACATCTATTTTTATGATTTGTAACAATGTACTTGGTACTTATATGACATTTTCAACCTCCGCATCTCAAAGTGCTTTTCAATGGTGGCTACTTGGTACCTCAACACTTTAAAGCTGATAAAATCCCGGCAGCAACTAAGAGACAGATTCCGCTCTGCTCTGTTCAAAATTAAACCAAACCTTCATTTTACCTTCTCTGAATTGCAAATACACCAAATACTATCTGCTTCTGCCATAATATTCCTTTGGTTTCACTTCTTGCATTTTCTGTTTAAAATAAGCGTAATGTTGTTTCTACTTTGTTAATGATTTCTCAACTATTCAATAAAATGGCAGCAAAGGCTTCATGCTATTTTTTGCTTATTGCATCTCTTCTACAGTAATTTAGAATATCCTGACAACATATCATATAGGAAGTATATTCAGAAGGAAGTTTCATGGCTAGAAGGAATAACCCTAGGATTAAAGCAACTGAAAATCTACATTTCCACTCAGTAAGGAATATCTTTACACAGAGAAAAGCGCGTAGGATATATTCTAAGTTTTGTCTTTCAGTTTTACCACTATTAAAACAGATTAGCATCCAAGTTCAACGACGAACATCTCTGGGTGCCACTAACAGATGGCTAGATATTCAACAAATGCGAAATACTACAAATGCACGGGCAAAAATATCTGTCAAGCAGGACACTTGAGACTCATTTTAGGTAACCTTCATGCTAAAAATCTCAACGCTTGGCTTTGCCTATTACAGTGCTTACTGTCTTTTCCAAAAGATTTAACTTCAAGTCCTGTGCAACTTCTTTGTCCCAGAGGCCAACAACCGACAAAGCGACCTGTGCGCGGGGCTCCGGCACCCCCCAGTTATTCAGCTCAGTGTACTCCTTGTTTTTAATTTTGTTTACAGTGGTGCCTTAGTCATCCGTTAGCGCTATTCTGGGCAGAAAGATTTTGTCATGCTAATTCTGTCTCTATACCACGACGGCGCGTTGGGTTTAGTTGTGGGATTTTTTTGTAGATTCATAACTCATTGATACCCCCAAAATGCGGCATCACTTTCAGAACCAAAACCCTTCTGCAGCACAGAATAAATAACCAGGTGCATTATTTCCAGTACCGAGGAACACAACAGTATTTGCATGCCTTGTGAAGAAACCAGGGGAAAAAAGCAAGCTTTTATTTTTTTTTTGGCTTTTGAATCCATGTATGTGGAAACAAACAACCATGAACATTTGCCACATGTCCACGTTACTTACGGTTGAGAGGCAGGCTGGCATTGGTCGTCCCTAGCTTGTTGGCAGCGACACACGTATAGTTGCCAAAATGCTCTTCTGTCACATTGGTAACAGTAAGAAGTGATCTTGTACTATAATTTTTAATAGTAATTCCTTGTTGACCATTGATCAGTCTAGAAAGCAAAAAGAAAATTTCTGTAACTCATATACCATAAGCAATAATTTTTTTTTTCTTTTTCTTTTCTTTTTTTTACTGATATAAATGGTAGCACGCTAAGCTGTTTGCGAGCTGCCGATGTAGCCATTCAAGCAAAATTCTCATAGTGGCAGATCGGCGAGGCCATGGGCAACACTGGAGCTGTGGGGTGCTGAAGGGAACAGTTTCTGCCTGTGCGTCCTACGGTCGGAAGAAAATACGGATGGACACCCACGGCCCTGCCTGCCTGGCCACAGGACAGGATATAAACCCCCAGATGGAGAGCTTAGGTTTTAAATTGGACAAACCTAACTAAAAAAATTAAATAGCCTATATTTGGGGCAGAAAAGTATGATGGTAAATCTTTCAGAGAGTGTTTTTTTCAGACTCTGGAGATGGCTTTGGTCCTTACACACCTCCAGCTGATGGCGGATGAGGATTAGGTAGCCAGAAATGCCACTGTGTAGGATTGTGACCCCAGTGCATTTTACAGACCTCTACAGCTACAGATTAAACTTGCAATTAGGAAAGATGTGCTCCAGCAGCACTGCACCCCGAGGCAGCAACCTGAACAGAAACCAGGCATCGAGGTGCGGGACAGAGCCAAACCAGGGCTCTTTCCACCCAGCTCGGTTTCCCTGGCTTGGAGCTTCCCACCCCAAATTTCACAGGAACTGTGCAAGTCTTCTGACGTTGCTTCCAAAACCACGTCGGAAGCACCGCTGCTGCACTGGGGCAAAGAAAGATGACCAACTGAAATGTAGGTAAACCGCATCTGATCAAACAGCGAGATGAGAAGGGTAACCGTGTTCTTAAATACTAGCTACAGTTGATTACTCTTAATTCCTTACATTCCACATAAAGAGCAGAGTTCTGGATTAAGTAGACAATTTTTGTTTGATATATTGGAAGATATAACCCCATAACCTGGGAATGAATGCAATCTTTTAACATTCCATCTAACACCATCTCAAGTCTGTCATTAATTGCACTTCTGCATATTATGGATTGAACACTTCTCATCTTTACTTGAGTGCCTCTGTTCCCATTTAACTATATGCTGCTGCACGTAGAGGGGGTTGCTCTCCCCTGCGCAGTTTGTGCTCTCAGTGGAGTCACTGCGAAGGACTTTGGTCTGCTCTGCGCAGCCCACCGCTGAGGGCAGGACATAGCACATCCCATGGATACATGCAGTTTTGCAAGAAATGCAAAAGAAGGGGATTGAAATGCCTGGTTTGGGGTGAACACTGCAGTTATAAGATTCACCTTTCCTCCAGACTTGTGAAAGGCGGAAGTTTGTCCTTTCAACCTATGGATGTGTTTCTCCACATGGATGTTCTGCTTCTAAAACTGCCAATGTCTGTCCATCCTCTTTCTGTCTCCCCTGCAGAAAACGCCAGGAGTCTCCTTTGCTCCAAATGCTCCCGTGGCAGCACGCCGTGGCTCGTAGCCAGTGACAGCATGTTGGCACCCTGCACGTGGTGCTCAGGGAGACAGAGCTGGTGGGCGCTCAGCAGCACCCCACGTACTCGCTCCAGCCCCAGGTCAGATGCTTTCCTTGGGATGCCCTTTCCCCAGAAGAGGGCACGAGCTGCAGCCATGGCCACCATCCCTTCCTGCTGCCTTTTGGGGTTTGAACACCCCCATCCCCTCTCCTAGGGGACCAGAGAGAGAGCTCCACTTCCACCTACAGCTTCTTCCTACCAGCTGTTTCCAAGCCACCTCCATCCATCCTCTTGGCCCACAACTGCTGTTTGAACTACAGCATCTCTGTTCTACAGCTGTAAGGTTTAACTCATTGGATTCCTTGGCTTAACTCAAGGAATTTGCTGGATGGTTGTACTCAGGGAGTTGCGGTCAACAGCTCGATGTCCACATGGTGACCAATGACGAGTGGCATTCTTTAGGGCCGGTACTGTGACCGGTGCTGTTTAACATCTTTGTCAGCAACATGGACAGTGGGATTGAGGGCACTGTCAGCAAGTTTGCCGACAACACCAAGCTATGCGGAGCAGTTGACATGCTGGAGGTAAGGGATGTCATCCAGAGGGACCTGGACAGGCTGGAGACGTGAACCTGTGCCAACCTCATGACATTCAACGAGGCCAAGTGCAAGGTCCTGCACGTGGGCTGGGGCAATCCCAAACACAAATCCAGGCTGGGCAGAGAATGGCTGGAGAGCAGCCCTGAGGAGAAGGATTTGGGGGTGTTGGCTGATGAGAAGCTCACCATGAGCTGGCACTGTGTGCTGGCAGCCCAGAAAGCCCCCCGCACCCTAGGCTGCATCCCCAGCAGCGTGGCCAGCAGGGCGAGGGAGGGGATTCTCTGGGGAGACCTTCGAGCCCCTTCCAGTGCCTAAATAGCGATGGGACGAGGGGGAATGGTTTGACACTGAAAGAGGGGAGATTCAGATTAGACATTAGGAAGAAATTGTTGGCTGTGCAGGCGGTGAGCCCCTGGCGCAGGTTGCCCCGAGAAGCTGTGGCTGCCCCATCCCTGGAGGTGTTCAAGGCCAGGTTGGACGGGGCTTGGAGCAACCTGGGCTGGGGGGAGGTGTCCCTGCCCGGGGCAGGGGGTGGCACTGGATGGTCTTTAAGGTCCCTTCCAGCCCAAACCATTCTGTGATTCTATGATTTTTTTTGTCCAGAAAACGAGGGGTATCGGGATTTCTGCCAGCCCCATGCCCCTGCCAGTGCTACAGCAAAGCAGCAGCAGAGGGACGGCGTCACCTTCCCTCCATGTCCCTGCTGTGGGAAGTGGCTGACACTGGGGGCCCAGAACTGGAAGTGGAGCAAATGGAATCAGAGAGATATGCATATCAATAAGCCACATAATTAACGGACTGAGGAGTCGGCATTAGTTAGCATAAACTCAGCAGTTTTGAGGATTTCCATTTGCAGTTGTAAGAAGCAGATGCTTTTACTTTTAAATTAATTACTCCCGTGTGCTGCTCTGCCTGGCTTATTGACTGAACACAGCATTTATTACTTGTCTGGGTTTTACCAAGTTACTTCTCAGGCTGGAACAGCATTTTAAGTTGTGTGCAGCCACCCTACGCATTTCTTCCCCTCTCTGCTTTGTACCAGTAGCTGCAAAGGGAAGAGTGATCTCCTTTTTATTCCAGAGATTACGCCTACGCATCCAAAGAAGATCATGCATCAGTGCCAGCCCCGAGGGGTCCCTACCTATGAGGTTTCATATCTGAATACCTTCATGTTATTATAATATATTAAGCCACTATAATGAGTTTTGTTATTTCAAATGTAAGCCTTGTTTGCTTTGCAAAGGATGAGGGAATTAATATTTTTAGATAGGTGACTTCTGGGCTTCGTCCCTGTGGCTGTTTAACGTCTGAGATCTAATTTTTGCGTAACCCGACATAACATACTTGAACAGTTCTGAGTTTCAGAAAGTGGGAGTCAGCACAGTGAAGCCATTCCCCTCTCCGCAGGGAATCCTTGTACAGATTTAGAAGTCACAAGCTTTTATAATTTTAAGATGATTTTACTAACTTTCCCCCCAAATTTCCAGTCCCTTCCCAGCTCACTGCACCCTCCCTGACCGGGGGTACCCTCCGCTCGGGGTCTCTGCAGCCACCTGACAGCTCCCGCATGGAGTTCAAGGCACTGCTTTCGACAGATTAAAGAGCGAAACGGCCCAAAACGCGCCCGTGAGACCTCTCCTGGCCTTCCCCCCACCACGAGAGGAGAGCGGAGGGGTTCCACCAGCCCTGGGAAGGCGCCAGCCTCCCGCGGGCTGCAGCTCTTGGGGCTTTGGGCTCCTCGGGGTGCGCTTGGCCGGGGAAGGACGTCACAAAGCACACTTGTGCGCCAGCCCTTATGGGAAGTTAACGAACAGCAACTCCTGTAAGCTCGGTGATTAGGTAATCGCCTCGAAGACCAGCAGTTTTAACTGGGTGTAGTCCGCCACTGCTTTTATGCTTAGTTTTACTGGCGATTTTGTGATGAGATGGTCCCTGGAGTCTGGAAACTGTGGGTTTGGATTTACATTAATCTAAGTAACACCAATACATTTTACAGACCCAAAAGACTCGTTTCAGACACTGAACATATATACTCAGGGTTTCAGATCTTGCTCCTACCGTTCATTTATTCAACAAGATCTACCAAAAATAATAACAACAAAAAAGTCCCAGTCTGATGAAAATGGGATTCTCCCTATTCTGTTAGCAGGAAATATAACACGGTGGGCGCTCCCAGTATATAAATTTAGTCTTGTACTGTATCTGCAAATTACCTGCAGGATAATGTACACGCTACTCTGAACGACCTATGAAAGCTGATGCTTCTCAGTTTTGCATTAAAACAACAACTGAGCTGGCCAAGGCTCACTCTGTGCTGGCTTTCCATCATCCAGAGGTAAAGGAGTAACGCTGGAGGAAAAAATACACCTACGTCCTTTCCTCTTTCCTGCAAGGGCTGGAGGTTCAGAGATCCCCCGTACCATTGCAGTCATATATGTCGAGCATATATGTCAACACCAGTTTAACAAAAAAGGATGGACCATTAGATTTCAGGCATTGGAACGTGTTCCCCAGGGCAGTGGTGGAGTCCCCATCCCTGCAGGTATTTAAGGGCCGTGTAGATATAGCGCTCAGGGACATGGTTTAGTGGTGGGCTTGTCAGCATTAGGTTAATGACTGGACTAGATGAGCTTACAGGTCTTTTCCAATCTAGGAGATGCTGTGATTGTGTGATTTAACATAATATTTGAGCAGTAAGACACAATGGGATGGTGCATTTGTTGCTGATTATAGCAAGCCTCAGGTGATGCACCATCTGAAACAGAAAACAGAAGACACAACTTTGGCGTCTGAAACGCTCTGCTTCACCTTTCCTGCTGCTGCCGTGGCACTGAATGCGCTCATGAAGAAAGGAATTGGTCAACATTATAAATAAAAAGGTGATTATTGCGCCGGAAATGGCTAATTGAATCCAGAGTGCTAAAACCTGCGCTACGATACTTTCTACGTAAAATATGTTTCTGCTGCAACTCCCCCCAATGCGTGTATTTGGATCCATATAATATGGACCTTTGGAAGTAGGATGCAGGTTAATTTCTCCAACGGAAGAAAAACATTTATTATTATATATAGTAAAGATTGATTATATTGTTTCAAAGAATGCTTTAGGATATGGTCAAAGTGCAATAGCTACAACTGCTCTGAAAACTCACGAAGGAAGATGAGCAGCTAATGCTCCTACAGGAGCAGCTGGCCAGAGAGAAAGGAGCTGACAGATGGCTTACTACGAAAAATGGTCATTAATATTCTCGTGTCAACTCCCAGGTTTAATGGGATGTTCGAGCTGAGAAACCCAGCACTTGGAAGCCAGGAAATTCCAGAAGCTAGAAGGTGCGTATGGACAGTTGCTTCCAAGGGACAGTATCCACTTGATTTTGCATCAATATGTAAACTTTGCTTATCTAAGAGCTTGTTTCTGTTAAGAACTGTAAAACAAAATTTCCTATTAAAAAAAATAAATCTACTTGTTCAGTGAGCTGCTTTTAAAATAAAGATGACCCTACAGAGGTGGCTGCTATCGTTACACAGCACTAACGACCTGCGAGTGAAGCTGACTGTAAACAACCCCAAAGCACTCGGTCAGTTTGTAGGGTTTGAGCAGAGCGCACTCCCCTGACCCCTCTCGGATGCTGTGATGTACAGCAGTTCTACTTGAGTCTGTGGACTATAAACCTGTGGTCTAGACCGCTAATGGCACAACTGGGTGAAAATTCATATACATTAAGCTTTGGTTGAAAGTCTTGTTCATGAACCGACCTTCCCACCCCAACACCCTCAGCAGGAAAACCTATGAAGATGAATTAAAAAAAAATAAATCCTTTCAGTCGACTTTTTCAGTGCCTTTCTGGTTATTATACTTAAAAGGCTGTAATTACTAAAGCAATTTTAAACGTTAGGCTCATTATTGCAATTATCACTATCACAGCCCAGCCACGGCCGGCTTGATTCTGCCTCATTTTTGAGCACGGAAACTACGACGGCAAGGAAAGCGAGAAACTCCCCCCCAAAAGCCACGCAGCATGGCTGTTGGTAGCCGACACCTCCAAGCACCCGCCGTCTAAAGCTCAGCACTCATTTCAGGAGAGCCTGCTGGACTCGTCATGGCAGGGGACAAAGCCAGCCCGGCGGTGCCCTCTCTCTTCCACCCGGGTCCCCGCAGGCGGGCAGCACCCCCGGCAGCACGAGGGGGTCGGCGAGCGCCGGCTACTTACTTCCTCTCTCCTTTGTACCACTCAAAGACCGGGGCAGGAACTCCTGCACCTTCGCACCGTATCAGGCCGTTCCCTCCAAGCATCACACCGCTGGATTTAAGTTCCTGAATTGTGGGGGCAACTGAAAAAAAAGAATTGTAAAAATGGACATTTGCATCTCGATACGCAGATTGTTTAACGCCGCTTTCTCTTCGGCAAGCTCTACGTTACTCTCAGCCTGGCGCGTGTTTTCCAGCTTGGTTCACATTCAACCACGTTTTCTTCCAGCAGTGAAAAAATTATCCCACACAGCAGACTCTGATATATATTCTGTGTATCTGGTGTAAAAAACACAACTGAGACATGAAGCAACATCAATCCCATGCTCAAAAAAGCTGTTTTTCCAACTCAGTTACTCAACATAAAGTATAACTATTTGTAAGTGTTAGTGTCGTACAAGATGTGTTCAAAACCTGAGAATGGGACAAAAGCAGATGGAGCCCCAAGGCCGGTGTGGGCTGAGCGGCTGCGAGGTCCCGCTGGGCTCGGCTGGGGGGACCCCCGGCTGGGGAGGGGTACGGCAGCGCCCGGGGACAGGGACCAAAGCAAGGGCAGGGCCAGCGCCGCTCATCTTCTGCGTCATGTCTTCTGCAAGCACCCCGTAAACCGCACAGGTTTAGATGGCCTTTGAGGTGTTGCTTTGCGTACCTAAAGAACAAACTTACCTTCGCAATTATGAGCCAACTGCAAACACCATATAACAGCACAACTTTTCCAGTATGGCACTGGATAAAGATTTGTTTCACTAAATATATTTTTACTTTTTAAATTGTAAACATTGTAAATGGCAATGAACGTTTTAAGCATAGAACTGCAGGTACGAATAAAGATAAAAAATGATTGTTAGTTTTTCCAGTTGCCAGCGAAAGGCAACTGTAAGCTGAAAATAAAACGTGACAAATTCCTCAGGAAAGAGATTATCAAAGGAAAGGCTGAACAACAATTGCCTTCTCCCTGGAATTTCTTTTACATTTTCTGTTTTTAAACAATAATTTATGTGCATCATAAAACCACTATAAAAAACAAAACACAGAACTTATAAATAAAAATCTGTTTATTTTTTCCCAAGCAGTTTTCCAGATGTTGCTTTAAGGTGTTTATGTGCCTGTAAAACGCTGACTGCCTCTCGTCTGCTTCTTTCACCACCTCACCCATCGCTCAGCGCGCCACGTTGAGAGCCCATAAGCTTTTACGGGAACCTGCCACACTAATGAAGCATCACATCTATGAAAGAGCAGAGCGACGGCCGGGTTCCCCGCACGGGCGGGTCACCTCCATGGCACACCTGGTGGGACACCCGTCCTTCACCAACACCATCAGTGGCTGCTCTTCCAGCTGTGTAGGACGTCGCGCAGGAATCCAGCTGTCACAGCCCAGGGAGAGCAAACGCGCACTCTTAACCCCCTACACACAAGTCTCAATGTTTAACAAAACTGTGTGACGGCATTTTGGGTGGGATTAAACAGAGAATCGGTTCTCTCTTTCCCATTGCTCACATTCTACCTCGAGTCAGGCAGAGAGAATACAATTTGCCGCAGCCGGCAAACACCCCCTCTGCCTTCAACGTTCTCTCCCCAGTGATTACATCGAACCAAACCATAAATTCTTTAACTTTCAACCGGTAACATTAGAATTTCAAGTGGATAATAAACACACAAACAATTAACACGAGTGCTTGTCCACAGTCTGCGTAGGAAAAAAAAACCAACAGATTTTTTGTGTTATTCCATAAAAATCACAGGGACATACAAAGCTTACTCCATCCTGAGCAGTGAAGCTGTTTGTGCAGCCAAGACTTTTAAAAAATAACTTTGAGTGAGACTGATGAGCATGAAGAGCTGTGAACGGGTCACATTTTGCCTCTGCTTCTACAGCAAAGTGCAGCACCAGCAGCTACTGAGAGCACCACGGAGCTCACGGCGCAGCTTGTGCTTCTGAAGCGTTCAAAAGAATAACACTAACATTGTGCAAGACCAACCATACAAAAGCATCACCTGGATGATGGAAGAAAATGAACGTCTACTGCATGGGCACGCAGTCAACGGAGGTTGCTGAAAGGTGGATGATGATCGGGAAGAGGTCTACCTCTCACACAGGGTTTGCACTTGCCCTGGGAGCGGGGACTGCCTGCCAGCGTTCCCACTGCTTCCCTCAGGTTGTAGGAAAGACGTGAACACCGCAACAGAACCCCTAGGACATTTCTCCACCATTTGTTCATATGTGACCGTGGTTGCGGAGCACCACCCTGAGCAGGCCGGTCCCAGGCACCGAGCCCAGACCCCCGGAGTTCGGAGAAATACCAGTGCGCTTCCCCTCCCACCCGTGCCGGTCTGACATCGTGGTTCTGGATTGCTGGGGGAGCTGGTCCATCCGCCTGCCCACCGACCCAGGTGGTCCCGATGGACACCTCCATCCTGAAGTTTCAAAGCTCCAGGAAGACCCACAGCCTGCCTGGACCACAACCCATGGGCACTTACCCGCACAGTTACAGGTACGCACCTTGCTGCAGTTTTAAACTCCTACTTGTTTTGTCCCTGGTGATACGAAGAGCAGGACTAAACTTCTCTTTGAAGAAAACTTTTACCCATTTAAAGACTTGTGTGCTCATTCTCCCAGTCCTCATTTATCTAAACAAACCCAGCCTAAAAGTAACTCAGCTCTACCTCTCATTTCAGACGTCACGTTTCCCAAAAAATGGGCTTGTTTTTTGAGGTGCCTGGAAGCCCTCCAGTTCACCCACACTTTGCCTGAGTGTGCTCCACGTGGGATGCAGTCCTACCAGGGAGATGCTGCCTAGTGGAAGAGGAAGGTCGCTCCACAAGGTCTGCACGCGTTGCTTTCCTACGCACGATGCCACCCTGCCATCGCTGACCTAACGCGGCACTTCTTACCCCACTTCCCCTTGGGACTTCCGTGCCACGAGCCCGATTGCCCATCTTACATTTGTGCAAGTCCTCACCTGCGCGTGGATGCTACCCCACACCTCTCCTTTACTGATCACCTTTGATTTTTGTCATAGCCCTCCCATGTGTTGGGACAATCTCCAGTCACGCCTGCTCCACGGGGCTGTCCCCTGGCAGTGCCGGGACGCCTGCCCTAGGGAGGGATGGAGATTGGCTGCACCTGGAATGAACTCAGCGTGGCAGGCAGGAGTAGATATCATCTACTTCTGGGGACACCAGAGAGAAATTCTGGGAGAGGAGGCGGGATAACACACTGGATCCACACACTGGGCCAGCTCTCACGGACTGAAAGTTGAGTTGAAGCAACTGACAACTCATGCATTTCCATCACCATGGAGAGACGCTGGGAAGATTTTCAGTGACCGGGGGTTTTGGCTTTCGGTGCTGAAAGACGCTGGGAAGATCTATCGTGACTGTGGGTTTGGTCCTGTGCAAGGGAAGAGCCACGACCACCCCATGGGTTCCACGGTTCCTTAAATAGCAGGAAACAGTACTTTTTCCAGCCCTTTTTCCACACCATCATGCAGTGGCTCCTTGGAAAGCTTTGGAGTGACAGGCAAGCGTTCTTCTGCACTGTGCAAAGGGAGTGGAAATATTTGGGTTTTTTTTTTCTAATTCGGAGTGGGTAGGATTATTAGCAAAAAACTGAGCTTGAAATGAATGTACCACACTGTGTGCACACTACACAGACGATATTTAGTTCTGAGTTAATATTTAGTATGAGCTAAGCAGAAAGAGCAAATACAAGACCAGCAAAGGCCTAAGCCACTTAGGAAGTTTTTTCCCCAAAATGTTCCACCCTCACGCTTCTCAGCGTGGCCTGCCCACCTTTTGCTTGGTGGTTTGTGGGTTTGGGGGGGATTTTTTTTGTTGTTTGTTTTTTAAATGAATGCAGAACATCACTGCAAATAAATTTTAAAATTAAACGATCCATAAGAAGGTACAGCTTGCCAATGCTTTTTCGGGCAGGAGCCCCAGGCACCGCGCTCCCGGTGCAGCTGGGCAGGAGATGCTGGCTGGATCCCAGCTACAAATCACAAATCCAGGCTTTGCTGTCCAGTAAGGCAGAGTTTTGTTTGGAAAACACTGAAAAACTTCTGAAACGAGGTTTTCTTAGATCTCCCTCGCAGAAGGATTTCAGCTTCTGTTTGTTCAGAATAAAAATAAAAATCAATATTCTCTGCTCGAGGAAATCCCCGGTTAATGCTGATATGAAAACACAAACCGAAGATAGCTTAGAGTCACCGTTCTCTTAAACCAAGAAAACAACCTGACAACGGAAAATCTGAGCATAAAGAGAAACCACGTGATGCGGGCACATTTCTGGTGCAGTGATTAGTAATGTGCTGAGCCAAAAATCCATCAGACCCTACTGCTCCCATCGGTGTGGAAGACTGAATAACTCCAGATGAAATTACACACCTAAATACCCGCTGCTGCTGGCTGCCAAGGTTTGTTTTGGAAAGGAAAGAGACAAACACATGGGAAGAGATTGTTGGGTCTCCCCTATATCTTTTTCTTTTTAAAAAAAAAACGCTTTTCCATGTAGTCAGCAAAGACTCATTTTTAAGAAGACATTTGTGTCTGTCATGCTGCAGTTGTCTGCATTCTTATGCTGCTGGGGCCGCACGTGTTTTCTCCTATGTAAAAGATTTTGAGATTATAACAATCACAAGGAATACCCTATTGATCTAAATACATATAATTTAGCAAGAGGAAAGCTTGTATATTATGTTAACAAGTGCTCACAAGGTTCAGTTCAACCCTGGCATCACAGTTACCCACTATACATTGGTTTTCTGGTGAACGATGTCCCCGACAGCGGAGCTGCCCAGTGCAGCGGGATGCGCGAGATCAGCCAAACCGCCTGGGAGGAGAGAGGGATGGAGGCTGACAACACCCCGCCTCCTTTGGGAGAGGTTATAATAAACATACGCCAGTGAACGTGACTTTTCCTCCCAGGTAGTACCGCAAGAATTCAGAAAATTCCCAAAACACCGTGCGGCGATGGTTCTCCCACCCCGTTCCTCCCACTGCGAAGGGTCTCCACATTTCGCAGCGCTGATTACCCCCACCTCATCACCTCCACCTCATCAGATCCTTCTCCAGCTCTTTACAGCTTGCTTGATTTTCTTTTGTACTGCCAAAAAACTTGCCAACACTCTGCTGACCCCCTTTTATAGGGCGTTACGAACAGCACAGGGGGCTTCCAGCACACTCCCTGCCCCGCGCAGGGACCAGAGGCATCTGACCCTCTTAAATTACTGAGGGGGATGATTTAAACCCTACTCAAATCCGATGGCAATTTGAGGCCTTCCAAAACCCCTGGCAGGCTTCCTGCAAGGCCCTTAGCACCAGCGCCGGCCACACCAGCATCGCTGCCCACGCTGCCGCAGGGAATCCGGGCGGCTGCTCTCGGGTTTTTACGGCTGCTTAGGGAATCGATAGCAAGGATAAATATTGGCCAACTAGGAAAATGTTTTCATTCAGCAGTTTAATAATGATGACTTGAAGTATTACAGAAAATCGTTTGGCATCCTTAACGATGCAATCCTGCTCTATTCAGCTGATTGATCAAACAGATGCGAGCAAAAGTCCTGAGTGGGCAATAGAAGGGAAGGGATAAATACGGGCGGACACAAGTTTAAAGGCCTGATGAAAGTTTAAAAGGTAAAAAGAAAGAGCAGCTTTAATAAATTTTAAATAAAGTAATTACAGCTGGAAAAATAGCTAAAAAATAACATAAATTTTGGTTAAAGATTCAACACAAAAGAATCTGAGGTTGAAGGGAGGCATAGGACAAGAGGAAACGGCCTCAAGTTGCACCAGTGGAGGTTTAGGAGGGATATGAGGAGAAATTTCTTCAGGGAAAGGGCTGTCAAGCAGTGGACTGCGCTGCCCAGGGCAGTGGTGGAGTCGCCATCCCTGGAGGTGTTCAACAGCCGGGCAGCCGTGGTGCTGAGGGACGTGGGGTAGTGGTGGGCTTGGCCGTGCTGGGTTGACGGTTGGAGGTGATCTTAAAGGTCCCTTCCAACCCAGATGATCCTACGGGGTAGACTAGGCTCCAGCAAGCCTTCCCCCAAACTCCACAGCTTCCACAGCCAAAGGCTTTTCCAGGTTTTCCCCTCCACGCGTTACGTGGGAAGAGATGCCAGCTGTGTTGCAGAGACGCAGACGTGCCTCTGAGTGCGTGCGGAGCTCTTCGTTATAAATAATTACAAACACGCAAGTGAGCAAGAAAACAACAACTTGTCTCCAAGGTATAGAGCATCAGTAGAGAGTGAAACCGTTTACCTGGAAGAGCCTACGGGGGAGGGAATGGGGGTGACAGTCACAGAGCTCCCAAGGGGGAGAACATAATAGAAAAGTTAGTGGTCTGACAGAAGATGCTGCAGTAAAATGTAACAGTGATGTTAACGAGAAAACCTTGTGTAAGACTAATAACTTTAAATGTATTTGCCATTTTTATATTTCATAAATAATGGTTATATAAGATAACTAAGAAAAAAATATGATATTAGATATATCTGTCAGCAGTGCTGGGCTTTTGTGACTCGTATTTGTAGGTTTACTCTCCCTACGGTGGATCCTTGTTCAATCCTCTCCCACAGTTCATCCCTGCGGAGCAGAGCACTTAAAATAAATGCTTCATTTCTGACTGGAAAATAAATTACTGGAACTTACTTAATATCAGCTTCTCAAATACATGTAAGTGCTTTGCTGGGAAAGGCTTTTTCGAGTGGGTGCTCAGAGACTCGGCTGAACCGGGGTTTTACTAATGCCCTTTTGCGCTTGCCCCTACCCGAAATGGCACAGGAGGTGAGGCTGTTCTTGACCCAAAATATGTGTTTATCATCCCCACAGAATGCATATTTATGTATCCCCACCAGAGGGATTTGACACGGGAAGCGTGTGAGCGAGGAGGGTGGGAGCCGACAGGAGCCGAGAGGCGATGCGAGGTGCCGCCTCCAGTTTCACAAGAGTCAGGCAAGTCTCACCCAGCAAAGCGCGACGTGCCTCTGCAGCACCTAGCACCGCCACCCAGCCAGGTTCTACCAGTTATCGCTAAAACAGCATGGGAAAAGTACGGCTCTCCTTCTTATTTAGGAGTAACAGAAGATAGCACCACGCAGGACTGGAGCACGACATAGCGTCAGCAAGAACCCTGATGTGACGGTTGAGTTATTGACCAAAGACGCCGTGAGTTCGTTGGCAATTCGCTCGCTTCGGCGCGTGAGCCTCAGGGGGACGTGTTAGGCATTTCGGGATAGAGGAGCGCTACATCAAATGCGTACGCACACCCCAAAGTGTGCACATCCCCTTTAATTTTAGTGAAACAATTGAAGTTTCAATAAATAGCCCTGTTAGAGTCTCATGTGCCGATGCTGAGTACTCACTGCACTCCATCTCTCTCCCAGCGTGTTAATGAGAAAGACGTGCAAACTATCATCTTTGTCTCCCACTCCTGTGCTAAAAGAGCTCTATAATTATTTTCTGCTCAGTTTCTGCTCATCTGATATCACCAACATGTTCGCATGAGTCAGGCGTTTGTGCTGGAAAACCAAATCCTGCAACTTATGTTCCATCCAGAAACCATGAAAAGTACTGCAGAATCTGGTTTCCTACCCAAATATTTTCATTTTGCTTTTAAATGTCTAAAGGAGCAGTTAAAACAATGTGCTGGCATTCGGGCAGGCACAGAAAGCATGCAGAAAACCTCCAGCTAGAACAGGTTTCATCTCTTAACATTTTAATGAGCTTCGGGACTTTTATGCATATTAGTTATGTTGCCCTAATTACTCATTATAATTCTAATGTGCATTTTATATTTAATTACAATGCTTATAAAGATTTGGTATGGACAGTAAATTATTATAACTAGCATGTGCATAATGATTATGAGCTGTATTTATTAACTTTTACAGTAGCATTCAGGGCTGGCAACTTCCAATTTCACCTTTGTGATTAACCATATTGTCTGATTAAACTAACATTTTTGTGGCATTAATTGTAAATGTCAAAAAAGTCTTTTATTTTCCCAGTTTTCATCAGATTTTAATTTGGCATCCTAACATAGTCCTTTTGTTAGTGAAATTGCTCTCCAGTGTGTTAAGATAAAGACTTTCAGGTAAGAGAACAGGTTTTCTACCTCAGAAAAACAGATATGAGCAACATTCAAATATATTCATTTTTATATATAGACACACACATAGCGTTTTGCCAAGAAAGTAACAAATCTTTACAAGTGAAACAGCATTACTTGTACTTTATATAATGAAGATGGTCTGCCAATAGTGTAGTTTATTTCATTTTTCTGACTTAGTCAGAGCAGCAACCCTGCCTATTCCCAAATTAACGGAGCGGTTTAATAAATGCCTCTTCATATCAGACACTTCTCCGGTGCGTGGCAACATTTGCGAGACCTGCCTTTAACAGCCACTGGGCTAAACAATTAAGAAGCTTATTTCCCCCCCCCCTCTCTTCTTGATGACTTACCAAAAGGCACTGAATTCAGTGGGGTCCTGGTGTGTACATATACACAAGTCTTATATGCAAACGCACATGGTATCCGTAAGAATTCCGTTCAACTCCTGCATTTCTAGATGTAACACAACGTCTCTCTTGTGCTTTTCCCTTTCCTATTGAGGATTTAACTTTCCAAACCAGTGTACTTTAAGTGCTGATTAATTAAACCATTGTGTAAATACCTTGCACTAGCCGTCAGCAAAGAGGCATTTTGTTTTTTTTATGTTTTGTGTGCAAGCATTCCCTGCGCATAATTTGGCATGTGGCAGGGCGCACCAGAATTTCCCCAAACGCACGTCTCCCTCAGCTACACCTAATGGATCGCGTTATTACACAGTCATATCACTGGCTGCTGTGCAATTCATGTTTTTGAATATAAAACCTCCCAGTGTCGAGAGGAAAGCTTAAAATCCGCGAGTAATTGTTACGTGGGAGAAAAAGAAAGAATCAGCAACACAAAATAATACTTAATAAATAATAGGCCAGCAGACAGGAATTCTTAACAATGTGTTTTACAAGTATTTGAGTGACAAGAAAGAGAGGAAGAAACTTAACAAAGCCTCCCTGAACCAGCAAAGCAAACAAAGAGCTCCAGGGAGCCAGAGGAGGAAACGCAAGGCAGCGCGCAGGTGGAAGGACCGCTTTGTTTTCCCTTCCGTCACATTTTATCTTACTGCTTCATCTGTTTAATCCTTCTATTTTCCGACAAAACATTTTTCTAATCAGGTTCCCTTTAAGGTAGTTCTGCAGATGTATTTCTATCCCCTGATAAAGGCGTTGCTCCAGCCCGGGAACATGAGTCCTTTTTGAGAGGCACACACCAGCATCTCCTCCGCATCCCTGGCTTCGGCAACCGGCATTCCCCACGGTGACTACACCGACAAATATTTGTGTGCGCGCACTGGCAGGGTCAGATCAAACCCCCCTCGGCCGCAGAGCTGGGTGGGAACAGCCCCTGCACCGTCACCCTGGGGGCGATGCCCCCCGGCTCCCTTTAGACCAGCTGGGACCACTCTCCATCTTTTTGCAAAGAGCTACATCCCACTTGATAGAACGCGTCCTGCCACCGTATAGGAATTCGCAATATGAACAAAAAGCTCAGCTCCGTGCGCTCCCCGCAGTCGGGTCAGGAGCACCTCTTAGAGTCACCGAATCATAGAATGGTTTAGGTTGGAAGGGACCTTGAATGTCATCTCTTATCTGCATTTGTCCAACAGCTTCACGCTCGCCCTTTCCGCAGCCGTAATTGAAACCATGACGAACAAACATGAAACAAATCCTGCATTTGCATACAGGACTTGTTGGTAATTTAGAAGGAACAGATGCACAAAACATAAATAGGGATATAAATGTTCAGTGTTTGGCGTTGTTTGATACAGCGGAGTTGGTTTTAATCTTTCATTGGCCAGTGCAGCTTGATTCAAATTCAACTGAAGTCTAAGTCTTTATATTGACTTCAGTGGGCTTTGAATGTGGCCCAGAAAGATCTGCAACAAAAGAGAATTTCACAGTTTTCAAACCAAAAAAAAGTAAAAAACCCCTCAACTTGAAAGAGCACTAGTATAACAAAGACAGCTCTTGTCATGTAAACCCTCTTTTTATACACTATCGCTCTTACTGCTGTAATTTGAGGGAAAAGTTGTCATCATCAATACTTTCTCATCAGCAAAGAATGGCCGAGCATCTGTAATTACCTGAGTTGAAAGAACAAACTTTTATGTCTCATGGCATAAAATATGGTATCAACAGGACTCAGCAGAACTGCTGATGGTCTATTTTGAAATATACGAAGGGGATGTATTAGAAAAGGGTTTAAAACTTTCAGTTGTGGTATGCAGGGAAATGGAGAGGCACAACTTGAGTCCTGATGCTGCGCCCACGCTAGAGAGGGGGAAGGCGTCTTTGCTGGGATGCAGGTGACAGCCGGGCACCGCGGGATGCAGGTGGCAGCCGGGCACCGCGGCACCCAGGGGCACGCGGCTCCTGCTAGGGGGGAGGTGGCAGAGCCCGAGCAAAGTGCTGCCGAACCTCAGCGATGTATAACAGAGCACGAGTCGTGCGAAAGATAAAAGATATTTTGCTCTGTGCAAGCTTGCTGCTAAACACTGCGGTGCTCCACGTACAGGAGCAAATGAACATCTCTGGGTAACGCTGGAGCACCAGTTAGCTCGGGAAAGGGACACTTCCATAAGGGACAGGAGCACCACCATGGCAGGATAGGGGGGAAGGAGGATGATGTGCTGTCGTGTCTGTTTGCCCAGGGCAGCCGGGCATCCTACCCGAGCCGGGCTCACCAGCTCCCCGCCAGGCACTGGCATCAGCAGACCTCCCTCAGCTCCTCCTACTGGAAAAGCTGCCACACAACTAATGTGCCCTCGCACGCTGCTGCGGCTCCTTCTTCTCAGCAATTTATTCAAACGTGCGTGTGGAGGTGAAAGGGGAAAAATGAGTATCAGCATCCCGGAGCGGTACCAAGGAACGAGGAGGAGGAAAGGAGATGCTTTCATACATCTGATGCCCATCCAGAAGAGCTGGCTGGGAGCCTGGGCGCGAACAAACATGAGCGCTTTTACTTTGGTATTTCTCTCCCTCCAAGGAAGATAAAAGCAACGGACTTCAACAAATTCCAGGAATTACTAAGTAGATCTTTTGGCAGTAAAGCTGAGGAGAAAGTGAATTGAAGCAAGCTGGTAGTTTTCCAAGGAAAGAATGTTTGGAACAAAAACGTAAAATATCTCAGAGTCGGTCAGAAATGCCGCAAGAGACCTGCTTGAGCCCCACGGGAGCGCATCCAGGAAGCCAAAGCACAAAAGCAGATAAGGCAGGCGTGAGACGTCAAGGGTAGTGACCAACCACGCCATCCGTACGTTATCAGTATCAAAGAAAAAAGGTTACCCTGCTGCTCAGTGCTACCCCTGCATGGCGCCCGGACCACGGAAACACTCGTGGTGGTGCATTTCTGTACCGCCACCCTTGCGGCTTGACCCAGCCTGAAAACACGACATGATCACCAATCGAAAACTTCAACACTGGACCCCAAACGAACTCTGGGGACCCGCATCCCTTTATTCTGGCAAGGAGCCTTCCGATGCCAATTTTCTCTGCACCCTCACCATGGACTTTTCCTCTCATCCACGTTTCCCATGCTTGCACCTGTAAGTGCCACATGTCAACAGCTTATGAGTGTCAACACATGACACCATCTGCCTCCCCCAGAGATAAATGGGAATTAATGAGACATATGATCTGCCGTTGATGAATCTATGGTAGCTGTTACCCATCTCAGGTTATCTCCCAGGTACGAACGCATCTTGTTATGGTTCCAGCATGTGTCTGGGGACTGGAGACATGCCAGCTAACTGCCAGTTCCCTCTGAACGACAGGCACCCAGGACCTCAGTCCCCAGGACCTCACCCAGCCTCTCCAAGCTCTCAGAAATAACAGATTCACCATTGTTTGCTTTATGTAGATCTTTGATGAAGGTTATTATCCTCATCTGATAACTTAAGACAACAATTAGCTTATAGAAGACTGTTCCCTATCTACTGTAGGTTAAGCATTATTTGTCCGCTCTTGGTATACAGTCCTGATGGCCGACAGGTGACCAACCTTCCCTTTGTCCGAGATGGTGGAGCAGGAAAGCAGGAGGTGGCACCTGACAACACGCAGTGCTGGGAAGAGAGGCCAATCCCTCCCAGAGATGCTCGAAGATGCGTTATCTAGCGCAAACCACCTGCTCTATGGGGCACTAGTGTGGTCTCAGCTGAAGTACCAAGTGGAGAAAAGCAGAAGGAATGGGGATTAGCGGAGCTGGAAGAGACAATTTCTTGGAGATACATTGCATCACTAAATATGTGAGATGGAAGAAAAAAAAGGAATCAGCCCTTCCCTACCTCCTTTACAGACCAGGCAAGAAATAATCAACCAAAATTGAAGTAAGGGAGGTTTAGGTCTGGTAAGCTATTGTCAGATGAGGTTGCTTGAGGAGAGTGTCAAGGTGCTCCTTCTCTTTTCTCATTTTAAAAGGAAAGATTGAAAATGTGAATACCAACATCTGCATCTGGACAGCAGCAGCAGCCTGACTCCTCTGTTCCTCCTCTGTGTTGAATTTTTGTGGTCTCCAAGATCCTGGGATTATTAAGCATCAGAACAGTTCCTATAATGGCAAATTCCTTTACTCGTTTCTGTAGATACTGGTGTTGTGCTTAAGGTTATATGCCATTTTTCAGCACAATGGGGGAAAAAGAAATTATACTCTTCTCTGCTTATAATAGTAATGAAATCTCCAGGTTCATGCTTAACTACAAAAATGAGGTAAGTACTGAAACTGGATTTGGAATTAAAATAATTCAAAAGACAGAAGTACAACTTTTTTGCAGAAAACTTATCTCGTACACCTTGGATCTGATTTGATATATTCTACATACATAACAAAGCGGCTAGGTGTACTCACCAAAATGATATTTCTAAGGACAGAACTCATTACTACTGTATAATAAATGGAAGCATAAGTCAGAGTTAGCACTGAACAGATTGTTTGGGGTTGCAAAGACAGCAGCTGTCACAGCTTGACAGCTTTCTTGTTAGTGAATCAGCTTTACTGACAGTCTTTTTGATTGAAAACCACTGTTCGCTGACAGTGTGTTATAGCTGATATACATATGTATCTCATGGAGAATGAGAAAGAGCCATAAAAGGTCTAGAAGCTATTGCTCTATATTAAAAAGAAGTGAAGTTTACATAAAAGGTTTTGGTTTCTCCCCCTCCCCAGTAATCTGCGGCAGATGTAAGCTGATAGAAACAGGACAATCTATACCGATAAGTGACAAGCGCGCGCGCACGCAGAGTCAAGTCCAAAGTGGTTTTTTTTCTACCCAAAAGCAATAAAGCCACAGAAATACTTGTTGCTTCCAAACGCTCTCCAGAAAAGTTTGTGTAATTGAAAACAAAGTTTAGAAATAAAATTATAGAAATAAAACTCAGTGCAATTCCGACAGGGGCTTCCCAGACCTCCTACTAGCCCAAAGGGGCGATCTGCTGGAGTAGATCCATTCGCGTTAATTCAAACAAGAACCCATTTACTTTGAGTCACGTTCTAATTTTCTCTTACATGCTCCATGTCAATGGTTTCGATCGGCAGCTCCATGGGACAGGGAGCGTTGGCTTCTGCTTTCCGCAGGACACTCAAAATACCTGTGCAAAGCCACCACCGCCGCATGGCCACGCACAGCCCGGGCTTCCTCCAGCACCTCGGCTGAAGAGCAGTGCCCTGGACTCGTCACTAAACAGGTGTCATCTGCATCCTTGTGGCACCAAAAAATTAGCAGGCTGTGGTAGAAGAGGTATTGAATGGAAGCAAATGCATCTCAGGGGTGTCTCCCCCATCTATATTTATTTATAAGATTGTCCATATAAAGTAATTTCTTCCTCCTCAGTTTTGTGGTATTTCAACAGATAAAAGCCAATGAACTGAGTACAATGGATGTCACCTTTTATTCCAAGATCATTGCTTAAAACAAAGCAGACGTGATGCTCTTCTGAGGAAGACCAAAGCCAAAAAACGAGAGTCATTTATAAACACCAGAAACATCCAGGGCTTTGTGGTTTGTCCCCGATGATCATTTATATTCTTTTTACAACGGCTCACTTCCAAAGAATGTCACACATTTCTCAAGAAGAGACAATAGATGGCAAAGTCAACACTTGGACGCAGACCTGACTTTACACGACAAGTCTGGAATTTCCCCACTTAAACATTTAACTGTTGCATTGAAAGATAATTCCCGATTTGCTCTTTTTCTCGAGATTCTCTTGTGCCATTAATAATACCAGTGGAGAAGCAGTGAGCACCTGAATTTTGAGACATTTGCTATTAAACATAATTTTGTTCAAAACACACTGGAGATAGATTCAGAAAGTAATTCCCTTCAAAATGCACTGTGAACTGAATTCTTTCAGTCTAGGAATGACTACTGTGATCTTTGTGCACAGTGTGCAACAGGTATCAAAGCACCCGAAGCAATGCGGTCCGTAACGTTACTTGTCCTGGGGAAGCAGCACCGAGTAGAGCCGTGCCCGCAAGGCATCAGAGCTTTCATCGCAAGAGCTTGTGTTTGCTCTACAACGCTAAGGTCCAAAAAAGGTCACATCAGCCTCAGAGTAGTTTGTTTTTATTTGAGAACTGGCAGAAAATATGAAGAGAACCAGCTTTATGAATTATAATGCCTGAAGAATGATGTTGGCAATTTTTTCCTTTCTTTTGCGTCAACAGCGCTGCTTTGTTTTAAACTATAAAAGCAGAAATATTACTTCTCAAAGCTCCCCGAGCTCAGATCTGGAGCCTACACCACACACTTGCTAATACCAACCAAATTGCAGAAGTTATTAAAACCTAATTTAGCAATCTCACCAGGGGACAAACAAGCTGTAACAATATCATTACAGTCTTATCGGGGACTGGATGGCTCGTTGAAACGCCGAGTGTAGCCAGGATAGGAGCCAACGGGGACTGTCGCTGCGTGGCACCACGGCCATACCCACACACTCGCGAGTTATACTAAACAGATTTCTTTTGCAGAACCATTTCAAAGCAGTAGTGACTGCTGCTGGAAAAACTAGTAATAAAAAAAGAATCCAGGAGTTGAGAATTTGGCAAGACTGACACACTGTTCGGACTTGTCTTTGCACGACCGCGGTTGGTGTCACCACCTGCACTCAAAACCCCTTTAGACTATCACCCCAAAGGCACGGCGCCTGCAAGGCAGAGGGAAGACTACATCTTAGACCAACAGCAACAAGCAATACCACAATTACTAGAAGAAATATTGCTTTACAACATGTTGACTATTATGAGAAATATTTTAAGTAATTGCTTTTGCTGAAGAGCAATCTGGGCAAGTGAACACTCCTGGAAGCTGAAGAGCTCTCCATTAATTTTGGCTCTAGTTTGGAGTCTAACGCAGCCTGCTGTATACTTCAAATTGCTTCTTGAAATGCATAAGCTCTTTAGAGATGAGTCATCTTCTATTAAGACTTCAATTTCCCCGCACTGTATTTTAGCTGGTATTTAAAAGTGGGATCACCTGGAGGCTGGAGAGCCAGCAGTGGTGCTGCGCCAGGAGAAAGCCTTCGCTCCAGGCTGGGCTGACTTCCCGGGGGGGGGCCTTTCCTCAGCTGCTAGAAACACTTCCCCGCTTCCCACCCCGTCAGGTTTGAGGGGTTAACATCCCACCTGCAAGATGTGACATTTTAGCGCCTCCGAAGATGACAGGGAGCCAGCCCCACACCCTGGGACGCCAGCCCTGTCGAGAGGAGCACACTCCCGCTCCTGCTGATGCCGAGAGGAGTAGCTGCAGGAAAGGCGGCTTCACCGGAGGCGGATGCACACAGGTGTCCAGAATCTTATCGTACCCTTATTTTGACTTTAAAATGACAGCACAAGTGGAAAAGTACACAAGAGCTATATATATAAAAAAAGCCCTCATTATTTTTTTTTTTGGCCACTAATTCATGAGCTGGTCCCCACACTTTCACCAACAGTGACCTGAAGCCTTTACATTGTACCTTTGCTTCAATCATCAACAATATATCGTTGGTAACATTTTTCACCGATATTAGGAGAGCGTGTCATGGATACTATTATTTGTTACAGCACAGTCTCACAGAGATGCATAAACATAACAAAGGGCATTTACTGGTATACCATAGTTATACAATATGTGCACCTGTAACTACTGGCAAAGTGTAAATATGTGCAAATTAGTACAGTTATTTTTATTTCAAGGACTTGTTTTCCTGGGGACAAGAAACAGAGATTACTTTCAAATGGGTAAACGTGGCAGTCCTCGGAATTAGCTACTGCAGAAATGACAAATAATCAGCAGCCATAGGCTTCTGAAACAATAAAATTCTGATTTGAATAACAGAAAAAAAAAATATCTTCTAACAGCTAGGTCAGACACGCTGCTTCCCAAGAAAACAGCGCTGCAAGAAGGATTTGTTTGCATGTGCTTTAATAGCTCTCTAACTTCTCAATGCGGCTCACAGATTGGTGTTGCAGACACCCTTTGTACAATGAAGGGAGAACCTGAGGGGTCTTTTTGGTGTCACACACTCTTAATGTGCCTTTGCAGCCAAGAGCAGGGCCACCGCAGCAGCAATGCTGGTGTTCCGCTGGAGCATCATCTCCTCTTCCACTGACGGGGCCAAGCTGCATCCTTGTCCTGCAGCCTCACGCGCCACCGGCCAACCCAAGATCATTACGGAGAGAAGCGGCAGCTGACTCGACAGGCTGCCGTCCTTACACAGCGGCACCACACCACTGGCAAACACAGAGTGCGGTTCCCACTCCCCCCAAAACAGCCAAAAAAAAAAATTAAAAAGAAATCACTTGGCAGGGTTAAGCAGAGATTTTCTTAAAGCAGATGAAAAACGTACTCCTTATCTGTTGGAGGGATATCTTGAGTACTAATACTCCAACTTCTTCAAATACAAGACCTCGTTTCATGTTGCCAAAGCTCTTGATTATGTGTGGTGGCAGCAGAATGCCATCTACGTGAAGGAACATTATAATCAATTTTGTCACGCTTCAATATGAGCAACGTTTTTCAGAAATGTGCAGTAACTGCACAGTGGTTTGCAGAACTTAATAGTAAACTATTACACCGCAGAAAGAAATCAATGTTAATTTAGGAGCCAAATTGCACTCGAGTCAGAAACGTGAACTATATTGTTTTAAGCTGACTTCTGAAATGTTAATAAAAATACCTGAAGGACATAAAATGACAAACATTACTTTCATCAGAGGCTTCTTTCTCCACCACTGAGGGGAAAGATATTTTCTTCAAATCAAGTACATTCTTCCCCTGCCCCACCATTTGAGGTGGTTTTAAATATGTGACCGGTTTTCATTGAATCGGAATAAATTGTTTTTCACTATGTTCTGCTATGAGACAGGACATCATATAACTCATACAAGTGATCTCAGTGATGAGAACAGCTTGCAAATTAAGTAAATAAGAATTTAGTCCTAATGCTAGCCAAAAATCAAAACCAAAGAAAGAAACCCCCAACTCTGATTACATTGTACATGATCAAAAGCTCCATTTTACAGGATAGCAGAAAGTTGTTCAAAGATCTTTATCTTATGCAAAAAAAACCAAACCAACCCTCATTTTCCTATTTGCACCAGTTTCACCTGAAATATTTTGCTAGCAGCTCCTCGTCTGGAGGGCTGGACCCAAAGACAAGCTCTGCTCTTACCGACCTAACCATGACCAAAGTTTTCATGTCAGCTGTGCGAGCACCTCGTCTCCTTTCCCTACAGTGGGTGGCTTTGGATTCTCGTGTATTTGACCTACTGATACAGAAACTAATTACACTGTTATTTCTCTGCTCCCAGCTGTGTGTTATGTGCTGCAGGAAAGACGTCCTCTCCATCGCTCCTCTGAAGGCCTTCCTACGTCTTTTTAATTGAAATGGAAGCTCAGGTGTAAGAGTTATAACTACTGAATTAGAACACCTGTACAACACAGTCTGATTTTTTAGAAGTAGATTAATATAATATTTAACAATAAGAGGAAAACAAGTCAAGAGATGGTCTTGATGGACTGATACATGAATGTCCACACCCGCGTCACCCCTGACCTGCCTGCGTTGCAGACTGCCGACGTGTCCTTCCAGAACCCAGTCCTCGGTGCCCCAGCAGCACATTGCGGGGCAGCACTACTCTCACCGTTCAAAGTGTTAGCACAACTCTCACGTTGATCTTTTGCACCAGTTTTCAGATGAAAGCAGTGAAGGGAGGACACCATCCGTCCCGCAGGTCTGCGCAGGCAGGACAAAACGAAAGGGGACCAATCCTCTCAGCCTTCTTCCCAAAGAAACCAGAACATTTGTGGAAAATGGGGTGGCCTGAAGTCATGCCTTGGGCACAGCTCATGCCTGGCCGGGGTCATCTCTTACGCCTGCGGACTCGGACCCACCACGCGAGTCCACTGTGCGCACCAGCGTTACCTTCACCCGCGTGTCCAAGAGCAAGAAGGCTTGAACAGAGCAGAGTCGCATTCTGGAAAGCTCACACTGCAATAAGCCCCACTCGTCCATTAACAGAATCAAATATGAACCGATAGTCAGATTTCCAGGAGTCCCCAGTGTGACTCAGAAGCCAAAAATCCCCTTTTTGAACAGTAACCTGAGAATTTAGGAAAACGTGTTTCACAGAAGGCAGTGAAACCGCACTCCAGAGAGCTTTTAGCTTTTCAGAGTGTAATTTTGATACTTCAGAAGGGTATTGCAAAGGTCGGTCTTCCAAGGCTCTGTGCACCGTGTACCTCGAAACAGTCGGTGGGAATTGTGGCTGCTCAGTAGCTGCAAATTGCTCTCCCTTGTTACAATATCGGGAAATACTTTGCGATTAAAGAGAGACTGACCTACGTGATGCAGTTTTAAATGTGTGAATTTAAGCCAGATGGAGAATATCAACCACTGCAACACCAAGATAAGGTCTTTCTCTTCCACGGTCAAATATGAACATATGACTTCATCTCATGTGGGTGCAGGTCTGTTTGAAGAGTTGACATGACTGAATTTACTTGGTATAAATGACACTGAAGAACAGCAGTAACTTCTCCTCCACAGTTCTGTTCTGTCAGAGGACTGGTTTTTGCTGGTTTAAAAGAAAAAAACTTTGTAATTGGATGGAAGTGTCCTCACCAAGGGGAAACATTTGTGATTAAGTTTCAGTCCTCTACAGCTGTGTGAGAAGCAGCACCCGTGACTGCAGTTGCTGTCGTAAACTCCTGGTACAACAGGCAAGAAGGCTGTTCCTTCTCAGGCTGGCTAACAAACGAGCAGTGCTGCAAAAACAAAGATTCGCACAACCATGTACAACGGTTCCATACATTGTCCGTGTTGGTTTAAAAAAAAGTTGCACTTATGGATCAAAATAGATTTATGTAGACTCACTGGTTTCTCCGACAAATGTCTCCTGGTCTCCTAAAGGCAACGCTGACTGCAACCCACAAGTCCTAAATCTGGTCAGGGATATAAATATGAAGCTGCACATCTGTATCCAGGAAAAGCTGAAAGAACCAGAGTTACTTATTGATGCTTAGACAGAAGCCCCCCTCCTCCCCTCTCTTATAGCAGAGGAAAGTAGATATTAAGACTGCAAATTGCTTGAGTAATTTTATACTTGGTGCCAAAGCAGAGGAGGACCGAGACCTTTGGAAAATATTTGGGCCTTGCCTTTTAATTTAATAATGCATTCACCTTGATTGAGGGAAATTTTCTTTGTTGAACCCAAAATAAAAAGCCTTGCCAAGGAAATGTTTTTCATAGGTCACCATCAGCTCACAGCAAGACGCTTTCTGGGAAAACAGAGTCACAGCAACGTGTCCAGGCATTAGGAACCCCAACAAACACTGAAGTCCTAGAATGTTTTTCCCCGGTAGATTTAAGGTTACTGATATAATCAGGTTAGAGCGGCTTGTACAGTATGTCTGATTTCAAAGTAAAATCAGAGTATTATGCATCATATTATGCAAAGCGCCATAGCAACAGTAAGGCAGACTTCTAAGAAATGCTAATGAGATAAGCTGTTCTGCAAAAACCCTAACCTGTCCAAGCGAAAAAACAAACACATTACTTAAAATTCATACAAGAAACTCACACATTCCTTCAACAAGAAAGAAATCCCGCAGCATAAAATATCTTACCAAGGCAGCACGGCAGGAAGGGGGCACGAGGTCTGCACAGCAGACACCTTTCGTAACCGCCTCGCTGCTCCCCGAGATCCCCATCCCGCAGGACCGACACTGCTCCGGCTGAAAACCAGCGGCAGAACGCGGATGCCGGAGTGCGGGAGGGCGGGCAGCACCCCAGGGTCCCTCTGCCCTGGACTACCCCAAGCCGGGTGATGCAGAGCCTGCTCCGGGCACGCAGACCCGGCGTCCGCAGGCAGGGGAAAACTTCATGAAAGGAGATAAAAAAAAAACAAACCCAAACCAAAACCAACCTTAGATGATTTACTGAAGAACGTGAAATACATGCACAGAAAGGAAAGGGTAAACGAGGCAGAATCATTCCAAACACAGAATTTGACCAATTCAAAGACCACAATTAATTGTTTTATATTTCAGGTTAAGACAAGGAAAGAATAACGCAGCAAGTACTTGAACAAACCAAAGTGATACAAACCCAAATGGCCTAAAAAACTTCAAAAATATATTCAAGAGTGGATTAAGCAAGTGGAGCTCTACAATGTTATTTCTGAGGTGCGGGGCAAGCGCCTAACACAGCCTTCGAGAACCTGTTTCAGAAAGGGAGAGCGCGACAGGAGCCGGGGAATTACAGGCCAGCCCATTTATCTCCAATCCCCATAACAATGCTATTCAAGCAATCAAAGATGTGAAGGCACCTGGAAGATAGCAAGAAGAGGAGCGGTCACCAACAGGTTTGTTAAGGATGGATTGTGCCGGGTCACCCGTTCCTGCAGGGACGGGCAGTGGATGCCATGGCTTCACCGCGGCAAGCACTCGACCGCGTCCCCCATGCACACGCACGCCGGGCTTGCCTAAAAGCTGCCTTGATGTGAGCACACCTCGTGGGGAAGGCTGTGCTCGTGGGGCTGCCGTCCGCCTGCTCAGCTGGACACCAGCCCTGGGCCTGCTGCCCGTGGGGGTTTCCATCAGCACCATTAGTGAAGACAAGAACCCTGAAACAACCCCGATAAGTTGAACAAGTGGCCTGAAAACAGGGTGAAACCAAACAGGAACAAGTTCAACACTTTGGATTCATCAGCTGGATGCGTACGGTGAGGAGGCGAGCCAGCCGCTCTGCAGACAGTGACCGGGGCTGCTGGGGTAACACCCCCCCCCAAAAGTGCCCTGCTGTCCCAGGGAAGGCAAGTGCCCTAGCCAGGTATACGAACAGCCATCAAAACTAATCCTTCCACACCCTCGGCAATCCAACACCTCTCCTGGCACGGTAGCTCAAGTTTTAAATACCTCATTTGAGAAAGCTCTTCCCAAGCACCAACTGATCTATAGAAGAGAAACTTTTAGCCAATCCCTTAGAAAGCACAACCCAAGACTAGAGATGAGATGAATCAGGGCTGGTGAACATAAGCAGGTAAACACGGGGAGCACAAGTCCACTGTCTCCAAAGAGACTGAAAGGCGAGACTGATCTCTTCTCCGTTCCTCAGAGGACAGGTGAGGAATGGGGTTGTAATCCTGCAAGGAAGGGTCACATTAGACCCTGTGAAAAATGGTCACTTGAGGACTGTGATTGAGTAGAGCACGTTGCCCGTGGAGCTGCCGTCACTGGAGACACCTTACAGAGGGACCGGCCAAACATGCATTGGCAACGCTGATTTAGGGGCACAACTGACCAGGTTAATGCAGGTTGTACAGGTGGTCTATTCACTTCCATTTTCCTTTTTCAACGTTTTCAAGATCTAATGGAAAAATATCTGCACAAAGAGACGCTGTTCCAAGTAGACATGGCTCAGCATCTAGAATATTTTGAGTTATCTTTATATCGATTGTGCTTACCATCTACAAAATTTGGCAGATGAGCTTTCTCTTCCGGAGACCGCAGCGCATGGGAGGCAGGAGCACTGCGGCAGGTTGAGCCCAGGCTGCACTGTGCATCGTCTCCTTCAAAGCACCTTATGCCAGAAAAACTGTTTGGGAGCCCTGGCTCCGAAATGAAGACCTGTCCTCCCTCCTGTGCTGCCAGGAAGACCCCAAGACAGCCAAACCAACAGACCCGGCAGGACCAGACCACACCAGTGCTTCCCAGTGCCAGCTGGGCTTCGTCAGCACAGGAACTGTAATTTTCACCTCCCCAGTAAGCACCAACTAATCCGGCCTTCAATTTGCAGCATGATGGGGTTCATAAAGGCTGAAATTAAATCATTGTCTTTTAATTTCAACTGAATGGCTTTTTTCCTCTCCAAGGCCACCAGATCTTAATTCAGTAAAATCCACAAGATCCAGCCTTAACAGAGCTGTTCAAGATACAGTTACAGAAAACCAGACCCTTAGTGTATATTACCTAAAAAAAAAAAAAAAAATAAATACTGCAATACAGCTCCACTTTAAAACTCCACATTTGCCATTTATTTAGGTAGCTGAAAAATTTAGATAAATTAAAATAAACACCAGTTTCATCACACACACGTCCCATTCTTCAGCATCTCCACGTGGCCTCAACATTTCTGGACATTCTTGCATTTAGCAACTGCCTTTAATATTTCTAAGTGTGACAGTAATAAACCAGAAGAGAGTCGGCGAAGCCACAGCGCCACATGCGTGGTCTCAGCCCAGCTTTCACATGACACATTAAAGTCTTGCTAATCCAGACACCGGTTCGTTCAAAGTGGGGTTCAATATTATCATGTACAAATCAGCATTTGCTTTATAAAATGTAATGGAAAATGCTAATAAGATTTACTTGTGAAATGAAATTGGATTATGTCTTATCTATTTTAACTTGATTTGGTACAGTATTCCTTCTTCATAAACCAGCAGCTTCAATTTCTTTTTCCTACACCCCCGCCCCTCCCCCCCTCAGAATTCAGGCAGACAAATGCACCACAGATTCTCAGGCCACCGGTTTTATAAAGGAAATTATGGGGGACAGACTTAATTTAAGTAGAAATTGTAGATTATGCAATATGAAGCAGTATAAAGAAGAAAACCTCGTAAAGTCATTAGAGTTATAATTTATGTGCTGTAAGGCAGATAGCAAGCTGGTTGTTTATGTATGGCTGGAAGTTGCCCAGCCAAGAAACTTGAAATTCAGAAAGTAATTTAAACCTGGTAATTTTCTTGTACATGCTTGGATGACTGAACAACCGCTATATGCGATGAATATCCATATTCAAAATTATGCTTATACCCACCGTAACCGCTCAGGGCTCATTGATACATTCTATTAACTGGGCACAATAAAACCTTGATTTATTCTACAGTTATCAGGTCTGCAGTAAAGAACGTTTCTTTTAATAACAGGGAAACAGTATCAAAAATTGTCAGAAGCAGTGGTTAAGCCATCGTATTCGTGCAAACGTCGTGCTGTACCGTCACCGTTCTGGGTGCTGGAGATCGTCTGTCAAGACATCACTGTACGAGACCCAGTGGAGGGAGACAGGGATGGAACTGGGATTACTCAGACCGAGATGACGCGATGCTCCTGCAGCACGCAGCCTCCCGTACCCCATCCCCTCCCAAGGGTGCAAGAGCAGGAGGTGAAGCAGAAGCCACAGACGTGACTTCCAAAAGCATTTTCTATCATAAGCACTGCAGGTGGGAAAGGTGATTGGCATTTTGTGAAACTACAGGATGCCTGTTAGAGGCAAGAGGGGAGTTTGGTGTGATGGTCACGGCTTCAGCGCCGCTCGCCGAGGAACCGAGTCGCGAGGCAGTGGAGTTGGAGATGCGGTGGATGCACCCGGCAGACAGACACAGCAGCCCTGTGCCAGACGTACAACCACCCAGTAACACCAGGGCGGGCGAGGAGCCACAGAAGCCGCGGAGCAAGTGCCGAGCCCACGCGGCAGGGCGTTAGAGGGAGAATTTAAGAAGTCTGCAAAACCAGAGAAAATAAAGGAGTGGGATTAAAAAAATCCCATGGGTAGAGGCAGACAGCCTTGCTCTTCATTAGTTTGTTAGACCAGTGAACACGTTTTCTTAGAGGAGGAAAGAGGACTGAAGAACATTCTACTAAGAACATTCTGCAGGGTAACAAAAGGACCTGAAGTCTTTCTTCTCTTATATTTCTCCTGTTAAGGTCTTTCCAGATTTAAAACTTTAGAATAGATTTGATAGACATTTCTTGTAAATAGCAACTAGTAGACAAACCGCAGCTCTCCTAGATGAGATATTTAGCGTTTCCTGGCAGAAAGCCGTCCTGCCAGGCCAGCACAACAGACAGCAAACGGGCAGAATTCCGCTGGTTTGATTGATGGTGCACACGACATCCCTTTTTGAACGGGGCCGCCCACACCGAGGGGCCGGGAAGCGAAGCTCGCCCCAGCAGCATCGGCCACCGCAGCACATCCCGCCCGCCGCAAACCACGCGCCCCCAGGGCTGACGACGGCAGGGCGAGCTCTCCCAGCATCGGCCACCTCCGTCCCGACCCTCTCCTGAACGCAACGAGCTGTTTTTCTGCCTGGTCAGAAACAGATGAGCATCATCGGCAGGGAGCAGATGTTCCCAGTGCTTTTGCATTGCGCTTAAATGGCCAGGGGAGAGCGTACAAATCCACACACAAGTGCATTAGCAATTAGCTGACTGCGACAAATCAGTCACATATACAAACTGTTCCATGCTGGAGCCAAATCCTAGTTTTGCATTGCTTCAATTTTATTTCTTCCCCCCATTTTCTTCTTTAGTTGTAAGAAATATTAAAAAAAAAAAAAAAACAAAACAAACCCAAACGCTGCATGTCCCCAGTGCAGATTTACAAGTTTGCCTGGATCTGACATAATGCCACGTGCACCCACACTACGGCCAAGGATGCTTCCAGCTTAGCCCAGGTCACCGAAGTGGGACAAAGATCAGCTTGGACACTTTGTTCAAGTATTTCCCAAGTTTGTTGGTTGAATGTGGCATGTGTCTCACCGCAGACAGAGGTACCCTTACGCTGCGGGCAAACCTGAGCACCCCTCGTTTGTGCTACGTGCCGAAGAGGAGTACGACCTCCTGAGCCTGCACATCCTTCGACACAGCCATGCTGCTTCTCCCATTACCCCCTTGGCTCGGTGTTCAGGGAGAGCAAATCCCATCCCACCCGCAACCCCGCCTCCGCTGCCGGCCCCACGGGCGTCCCTGGTCCCGCCGCGAGCCCTGCGCTTTACCCTCCCAACACTGTCAGAGCTCATCTTTCCCACGCAAAGACGTCTGACAGACTCGAAACTCACGTTAAGAGAACGGTGAACTGAGGTGAGGAACAGCTCCAGCTTTGACACGGCTCGGGGCGCAGGGCAGGCGCCGACGAGCGCATCAGCTGCGCATTGCATTTAAGCTTGAGTTCTGGCTTTGGCCAGCTAAATCGATGCTTTTAACTGAACTAGGACTCGCAGAAGTCTAGATCCCGGCTCAGAAGGCAAGAGAGATTCTGTGAATTTACCACCTACTCTGTGCTCTTTTTTCTTTTTTTAATAAAAAACCCCAAACACCAAAAGAACCCCTAAGCAGACTTACCAACTTCCCCCTGCTGTGAACACCCCGAAAGCTCCCGAGACAGCTAGTTCCACCCTTATTTCATATCACGGGGATTTTAATAACACAGATGCGATATCTGTTTTGCTAAAACTAGACTGAGCTCCCTATTCCTTCTGGTCCCTATTGCAAGTTATTTATCTGACAACACAAAGCATTTGAGTGCAGCTTGTGTGAAAGGTGTCACCCCAAAACACCCGGGGCGCACCTATGCGGTATCTCCACAACTTCTCTCATTGACAACATACTGCGCAAAAAGTAACGGTCACTTGCGCCATAGGGCATCACCCATTGTGGTTTTTCCTCCCACATAGCCCCTAGTTTTTAGTGCACTGCCTGCTTTCGGGAATTCAGCAAAGCTGATGTAGGTGGAAACACATCAGTGAGGGCAAAGCAGCAGCGAGAGTGATGATGGGCTCTGCACGAGGCTCCTCGAGCTGCTCTACAGCTGAAGTCTGTCCTTGTGACTTGGAAAGCAAGGACTGATGGCCACAGCTCGTTATACCAGAGCCTCAGAGCAGAGGGAAAGCAGGATCTGAACTCAGCATCTCTGGCCTACGTACCAGGCAGTGCAGAAAGTTGTCTGTGGGACCCAGCGCACGACCGAGCTATTCTACAAGTATTAGTGCATTGATCCACCACGTCCCAGGACGTCATGAACTCCAAGTACTCTGATGTCATATAAACGGGGGGAGCTCAGTCGGCTCTTGGATGTGGGAACATCCCCTTAACACCCAGGCAGCACGGCCAGCTCCACCAGTGACCCACCTGCAACAGCCCACCGCCCCTCTTCCCCCCGCCCCTCTGCAGCGCCCGAGATCTCAAAAAATTGTGGTCAATAAATATGCCACAGCAGTTTTCAAACCAGAGTCTGTTACAAATTACCAGGGTAGTTGTACTTAACCTCAGAAAATTCATTAGAATGATTGAAAGTAATTNCACTGGTTTAAGTGATTCATGCCACATCAAGTGCCAAACCAAATTCAGCCCCAAGTCAGAAGCACCTCCTCAGTTTGAAAATCCCCGAGGGTCAGACCCGTCAGGCTGCAGGGAGAGGTCACGGGCTGCCTTGGTGGTTCCTGGCGTTACCCACCGTCCACCAAGATCACTGTGGCAGAACTGCGCACCAGCAAAGCCCTCCTCGCCTTCCCACCAGGGCACCGCACGGAACAGCTTGCTGCCTCTACCGGGAGCACTTCAAATTTCCACGGAGATGGATCACCATCTAATCGCCCAAGCAGAATCTCAAAAAGTTTCTTATCTCCTTATATTATTGCACAACTGTGGCAAATTAAATCAGAAACACTTCAGCCCAACAACCACAGCAGTCCTCAGAAGTTACTCAGATAATTACTCCAAACCCCGTCTCAGCACCACAGCCCAGCGAGAGCACCTGCTACAAAGCCCGCGCCAGCACCACCGTCCCCTGGCAGACAAAAGGAGGATTTGAACCTTCATCTCACTTTCCCTTCCTTTGGCGAGACTAACGCGTACATCGAATAGCACAGGTCATTGCGCTACTGTAATACAAGACCCAAACACACTACAATTTCACCACAAGCAGCAGTTCTCTGCATTAGACTTTTCTTCTCAGCCACGTCCCGCTTCTCCATTGGATTTAGTGATTAAAATAAACAACATGACTTACAGTTTACTGTGACTTTTACTTTTTTCACGTCTGGGACTGAGACATCATTTTCTGCACTGCATTCGTATTCCCCAGCCTGATCTCTTGTAATTCCATAGATGTCCAGGTACTGTCCGCTCTCAAATGGTTTTGCTGAAATGAAATAATCAGAGAAAGAAATTACTGGAAGCTGAGCACGGAACACCTGAAGCTTCACCAACATCTCCACAGCGCTGGAGGGCTCTGCTGGGTGCTGCGGGTAACACACGTCCCAGGGCAGCCGCCGCAGCTCTCGCTCGGAAAGCCCAGCTCCCAGCCGGGCTGCAACCCCCCCCGAGCTCCTGGGGTTGGCCAAGGGTCCTCTCCAGACCCTGCCCCGCAGTCAAGCTCAGCAGCCTCCAGACCCACCAGAGCAATTTGCTAAGGCAGCTCTGTACCTGGTGGGCTTCACAGAACGTAAGGCACAGTCCTCACTCAGAACCTCGCCTTAAGGGCTTCAGCATCCATTCAGCATCCTTACGGTTTGCACCTGGGTGGACATCTGCCCCCCGAGAGGCAGCAGAAGCAAAGCCAGCGATCAGGGCAAGCGACGGGGACAAACAGCCCACCCCCGGAGCAGCTGGTCCACCCCCGCTGCCGGTGGCCCCGGCATCAGCTTCCCGCCACAGGTGCCCTCACTTCCCAAGGACCATTTGACCTTGTAGCTATTGACCAACCAGCCCGACAGGAAGGGTGGTAACCCTCATCAGCTGGGGGCCGCCCACACGCGAGGGCTGCCAAAGGCGGGCAGGGAACCTGCTGGGGGGCACCAGCAGCTGGTCATCTCTACCGGGTGGCCGTGGGTGCGAAATGGGGTGGTCATCCCACCTCCTACCGCCAGGCAAAGAGCCCTTTCAGGCTTGTTCACCACACCACCCAGTCCCTACATGTGTGCCCTAATAAATGTTTCATCTTATTGATTAAAAATAAAATAACAGCTCTCCTCTCCTGAAGGACCCAAACCCAATGAGTAAGATCCTCAGCGTTCGCCTTGCGGCACGGAGACACGGACAGTCAGCGTGTGCGCTGCTGAAACCAGGCAGAGGTTTGTCTGACGTAAACCAACATGAAATATGTGACTCTTTGGTATGTTGTATCTGGGACTATTAATTATTTTAGTGAGCAAGAACAGTTATATGATTCAAAAGCTCATTTATCTCCACTTGACATGGACTCATAGCGTACACAGACCTGCGCGTAGCTTTCTTATTCCCAGCATCTCCCAGCTTTTCCCTACTGTGGTTCCCGCCTTGCAGCGAGCACTTTGATATCCTTCAGAGCAAAACTGCCCCCTGGTTCAGCGTTCATCTTTCTACGCCTGTTGAGCAGCGCGCTCTAGGTGGGGAGCAAATTAATTATTTCAGATTCCTCACGGGGCATTCGCCACACAATAAACCAAAACCTGTTAAATATAATTTTTATCTTCAAACAATACATCGTGGCAGTCATGCCTACACATGGTGGAAATTGCAGGCCTAAAGGTTAAAAAGACTTGCTGAAAAAGTTTTCCCACACAGACAAGCTTTTAATTGACCGTTAGTAACTGTGCAACTTATGGAGCAATGACAAAAATCTCAACTGGGTAGTGAGAACTCAGTAGAAGTATTATGGCCATGTCCATCACGGCAGTGAATTTCATTTGCTTATCTGTTCACGGATTAATGTTTTAAAGTGCGCAAGGTTCAGAACATCAATTATAGCAGTGCATCGCTTAGCAAGATAGCGCTCATTAATAAGCACAATATACCACACCTGTCACAGGAAAGAGCCCGAGTAAGCACTGCTTATGTAAAGTAGAAAGATAAAACTGAAATTGGAAAATTATTGTGAATTGAAGTGAACATTCATAAAATGCAATGAAATCATTTGTGGGATATGAGAAATTGCATGAAAATTAATTTTTTTTCTCTTCCATGTGGTTTGTAGGAATAAATTACCCAAAAAAACCCTTCTACAAACAAACCAGCTGTTACTGTTCATGTCGTGGCTCTCGTCCTGCTCCACTTCGGCCAAGTTGAATAGTTTTCTCAGAAAATTTTATTTACTATTGCTTCGAACAGCAGTGAAGGATGCAAAGCCGCTGCCTGCAGTGGGGCATCTGCCCGGGCAGAGGAGAGACCTTCCAACGAGACTTCTTCTTTGTTTCTAATACCAAGAAAATGATATAAAATGCAAAATCCTCCTGTGTGTCAGGTTAAAAATGACCATCAAATTATAAGATTGCAATGCTCTCCAACGCCAGTACTTCCCTGGGTATATGGTATGCACCAAAATATTGTATAGTGAATTCTGGGAGTATTTGATGTATCTTATCCAGATTCCCAGCATCAGTTTGGAAAAAAAGAAAAAAAAAAAAGAAATGTATCTTGAAGTACCTGGAATTTCATAAAAACAGTCATTCATGGTTCGGAGTTAAACCAAACCCAAACATTCTCTGCTTTAAACTTTTCCTTTAACGGAAACATAACACCCCAGGCGATAACCTAGTTTCTGCTCTCCCAGCTTTTGCCTTCCTATCGAGTCCTGGATCGTAGCTGTGCTGCTGGCACTCGCTCTGCCGCCTGAGCGGGATAACGTTCCGCCTCAGCCGGGGCCAACGCAGCCCCACTCTGCAGCGATGGAGGGACAGGTTTATGTGTTCGGCACAATCTACGGCACGAGCAACATCGGTCCTCGGGGCTGGCAAGAAGTCATCCGGCCGGCTGAGAAGTATCAACGGGGACCATATCTGCAGGGAAAGCCGCGGGGGGGGTCCCGTGCCAGCCCGCCTCGGGGTGCCGCTGCGGGCAGAGAGGGCGGCACGGCAAATGGCCACAGCTGGGAGGAAACTTGGGGGGACTTCCCACAGTAATTCCCCGAAGAATGATTTGCAAAAAATGCCCGTCAGCACTCTTCATAACCCTTGGATCCAGTGGGATCTGACGCTGAGCTATTAACCTAATTTATGCTGCGAACCAGGCACGCACTTTTATAGTGCTGTAAACCCCACGTATTTCATGCAACTCACATACACATTTGAAAATATCAAAATTAAGTCATTTTTAAAACCCTCACGGCCTCAGGAGTTTTGCATCTAGATCACATAAGAAAGCTTTTAGTAAATATTAGAGATAAATATTTTTCTTAGGGAATACATAGACACCACGTTTCATCTTTCCTACTCGTCTGCACAGTATTTCATCTTCTGCAGCTTGTTTTTAGCTCTAGAGATTTCCCATGGCTGTGTGGGAGAACTCAAATCGCGTTATGTGAAAGGTATATGCATAAGTATATGTAAGCGTATTTCTGTTGCATTGCATACACAATGCAAAAAAGGATATTCCTAAGCAGCAGGGAGAATAAATTGTGCATGAAGATATTGGTGAATGAAGACGAGTTTCAGGAGACAGCTCAGTTTTCTCACTGTTCTTTTCCGTGATGTCTTACAGCCCGGGGTAACCACTCCTTGCTCTGCCCTTCTGCAGACCATGTGCATTCTATGGACCTCTCAAGACATGAGGAACACATCTGGCTGCCTTTCCTGACCGTAGAGCCAAAAGACTTAGCAGATTTGGTGTCTGAGAAAAAGAAATCTGGAAGGTTCGTTAGCACCAGTCCATCAGCCTGAGGTCGTGTCAGCCAAGACCTTTGATCACAGCTGGGAAAAACTGTTTGTTGAAGTAAAAGAGACATAACAACGAGCGTGCCTTGTGTCCAAGGCCATTCCTGATGTAGTTTTCAGGACATCTCTTAGCTACACTTACTGATGCACGTACTGATCTATAAGTAATCTGCTCTGGATATCTTAGGTTACAGGATCAGGTTCTTCAGCCAGGAAGGGAAACGCCTGTGAAACTAAGCTTGAATGCCTATTTTCTGCTACTGCCGTGTGATATGATGCCTGATAAATCATCACACTTGTTACTCCTCAGGAGAGTACACAATTAAAACTGTGTTTTCCGACCACGCATATGGTATCTGGCATCAGGTGTAGCACACGTACACACTGCCATATGGACCAGTTCTCAAAGGCTTGGATGGATGGTTTTTGCAGGGGTAGCATTTTCCTCCCCTGGTGTTAAACAGAAGTCAGTAAGAAGAAAAATCTGGTGCAAGTCCAGGGTAGCTTGGAAAAACTCTGAGGACTTCATCTGAGCCAAGGGGAATATTGTTTTTCTTATTCACTAGGATATTAAATAACTACAATACAGCCTCAATATAGGACTGGGAGAGTGGGGAGCGCGAGGCTGAGCTGATGCCAGTCCTGGTTTATCACGGACTCAGGACACTTCAGAGGTGGACATGAGAGACTGCTTGGAGCCGAGTGAATCGTCTCCAAAAGAGAGGAGGTGCGAAGATGCCAGCATGGGCTCACCCTCACGTATGCTGCCTCAACGACAAGGACTGGGCTCAGTATGAGAGAACAGAATGTGGTCTCCAGTGACGATGCCATCATGATGCCATCTGATTATCACCAGATGCTTTAAGTAGGCTGTAATCCATAAGGTCCTTGATCTCACAGGCTGGAAGGAGATATAGGATCAAGGGTGCAAGGAAGCACCTGGAGATGAGTTGTTGTGGGACGCTGAGAACACTCTAAAGTCAAAACAATTGGATTCCCACAGAACAATGATCTGAAGCCATTTCTGCTACTCATGGATTCTGGGTTTGAAGTTGCACCAAGTGCTGTAATTGCATGTAGTCCTCTCCAAGGAACTGCAGGTAACCTGAACAGCTCACTGTCTATTAGGAGAATGGCGCTGTCACATTAGGGACCATTTAACCATTGATCGCTGAAGGCCATTTAGCTTTAGAGAGGCCATGCTCCACGTCTGAGAAGAAAAATCACATAAAATGTACAGAAAAAAAAAATATCCAACACTGACAGAAAAATTGAGGGCTGGAGAAGATCTCCCAGCTGACAACACGAAACAAGAAAAGCAAGTAGAGCAATTTCATAAGGACAGCATGCGGATAAGAGAAAAGGGATGTGAACATAGATCAACAAAGTTGAAAGTTTCAGAGGTGGAGACAAAAGGTTACCTCTCTATGTGAAATACCTATGGAGATAGGTGTGGAGAGAGGTGTTTGGAGAGCTGGCTGTGCGCATGCCCACAGTGCGGGCAACGTGGAGCTCAGGCAGGTATCAGATGTTACGTGTAGAGGGTAGAGGGTGGTCCTCCAAGAGAGGCTGCCACAGTTAGTTTTCCTCATTCTCTACATTTACATCAGTTTCTGTCCCTGCGCAGAACCGCTGCCATACTGCACTATGAGTCTGAGATTCACAGAGTTACGATGTTTTGGAGGAAGTTTGAATTTTCTCTTTGCAGACTTCATGCCGTGGTCAGCTCCTGCTCCAGAATATGGACTGACTTGTCTGCTTTAGCAGCCGACTATTAACATATAGGAGAGCCAGCTCCATTTTAATACCTGCGGAGTAGATATGGTCAACCAGAGGTTACTTTGGAAGAAAAAAAAGTACTTGAGATAGTAGGTTTGCCTGAGTGTTATGTCTTCTGGATATTTAGTTCCGTGTATATCAGACTGCGCTCTGATTTTTGTGGATCTTTTCAAAAGACACAACCCACAGCAGGGAGATCATCTCCGTACCGCGACACGCACAGCGCCCTTTGGCAGGAGGGGTTTGCAGGAGATCCTCTCATGCTGAGGCCGCTGGGTCTTCTGCAGCAAATAGCTGAACATGAACACCTTCAGTCTCGAAACAGCCTAAAAAAATCCCTTTCTCTGCAAAACAAAAATTAAAACCATGTAGGGAAGAACAGGGCAATGATCTTTTTAATAACAAAGCCACATGATTAAATCTCACTTGAGCTTATTTATAATTCATCGCACTTAATGTGGGGATTTGGCTCTTGGGAACGGGATAATTATTCCCAATAAAGCCCCACGCCGGCGGTGCCTTTCGGAAGAGCCTTGCTCCATCCCTCGGTCAGCCGGCGGGCGCGGGAGCCCCGGGGCTGGGGAGTGGGAGGGATGGGGGGCAGGACCCAGGACGGTGCCCCCCAGGTGCTCACCGTGGGGTAGAGGACTTGTGGTCACGGCTTTTCTGATGTCTGATGGCTTTATAACACCCTTCCTCCTGGTGCTGCTTCAAAATGATGCACTGCAAATGACAGCCTATTACTCGCCTACTGATTATCTAGTTGGCTCAGATACATTTTGTTGATCCCTCCCGTTTTATATTACTTTTCTGTCTGCAGTTTGTTGAAACCGGAGGCATTGCTAGAGTTAACTGAATCACTAATGACTCTTTTTCTCGTATTTCTTCATACCCCTCAAAAGCGACACCATCTTTTGGTAAAACGTGCATTTTAAAAAGAATTCTTAATATGTTTAAAATATTATTTATTCATAAAAATGCCCAGAAGAAATGATTCTGGGAAATAAACCAGCAAGTGCTGCAGGTATGGTCGGGATGAACGTGGCAGCTGCTACCCGCTTGCTGTCACCTCCCTGGAGCGCCTGCCTTCCCCAGCCTGCCCCGCCTGGGGCTTCTGCCTGCCGCAGCCCTCCCGCAGGGGACGTCCCCAGGGGCTGGCACCCCCTTGTCACAAAGCCCTCCAGCCACCGCCTCGGTACCCACAATTAAAGTGGGGCACAATAGAAATAAGAGTAACAAAAATAATACATTAAAAAAAAATTAACAGTGTATTTGAAAAGTAAACTAGAAAAAAGAAGCATCTCATTGGATTTTTGAGATCATCTGTTACTTTTCTCTAAAAATTTGTTCAGGCCCCCAGATTGGCACGCTCTCTTCAAAAGACCACTATCTCCCAAAACAGTCATGAGGGACACTATACCAAAGGAAGGGGAAAGAGGGCAAAATCTACAGTCGCTTGGTTTGGTTTTGAACACTAAAAATTTTGTTTCACTGAAATATCTTCTGTGATTCATAAATTGCTCAGTCAAAAGTGCATTACTTCTCAAATAAAAATCAACTAATATCTGAGGGAATAAACTAAGCAAGTATTAAAACTCTAATTTTCATAGCACTTAAGTTCTTAATGAGTTCATCTACTTTTATTGAAAAGCAAGAAATACTTTCTATTTGTTATAAAATTGTCAGAAAATTCATACTTATTTCTGTGCAATGGCTTTATATGGTTTTAGTTTGAACCTCTGTATTTCGCTAAGATTGTAATCTTACTCTCATTTCTCACTTCCTTCGCAAAGACCCAATTATTTGACCAGTTTGAATATTCTACTCCTGACAATTGTATTTTAACAAGATTTTTTTTTTTCTAGCCTGTTTAAACATTTTAAGAAGAGATGAGGATTTCTAAGAATACCTTTAATTGTACCTGAAGGGATGCTCAAACTTTTGGAACGGTCCTGATAAAAATGACATTTTTCTAAGAAGTCTTCCTCAGAAACCACCTGACCACAGATGGTGTAATGTCACTTGACTCCAGAGCAACGGATCGTGATACTGAATGTCACTTAATTGGATTCTAATACTAAATCTCCCAAGAATGGTACTTACAACTATCGTCGGAAAAAAAAGGCCAAAAGTCCCATAACCTGCAACCAAAAGACACTGTCTTTTTTACAAGAGCGGTGGGATTTTGGAAGTTCCTTATTTTTGGTTTATCCACAGGCAAAGGAAAGAATCACAACAAGCAGTTTATATTGAGTACTAGTGTTTGCACTGCTGTCTTTAAACTGTTAATTAATCCCCTCATTTACTCCGCATAGAGCTCCACACCATTTCCCTGTGGGTTCTCGGCCGGCTGCCAGCTGTGCGTCTGATATCAGGGAACTATTGATTTAATGACATGCGATGCCTTTACCAACTGAAAAACTTCCTCCAGGATCACGGGCCAGGCCGTTAAATTCATATCAAATATTAATCACAAAACTTCAAGTCCTCTAATGGTTGTAGTGTGGACCAATCCATCTACGCAATCACCACGTGCCCATCAGCGTGATATTTAGCTGTTCTGTGCATAAAATCACAGAATGGTTTGGGTTGGAAGGGACCTTGAAGACCTTCCAGTGCCACCCCCTGCCCTGGGCAGGGACACCTCCCCCCAGCCCAGGTTGCTCCAAGCCCCGTCCAACCTGGCCTTGAACACCTCCAGGGATGGGGCAGCCACAGCTTCTCGGGGCAACCTGCGCCAGGGGCTCACCACCCTCAGAGTCAAGAATTTCTTCCTCAGATGTCATCTAAATCTCCCCTCTTCCAGTTTGAAGCCATTCCCCCTCGTCCCATCACTCCATGCCCTTGTAAAAGTCCCTCCCCAGCTCTCCTGTAGGCGCTCTTTAGAGACTGGAAGGCTGCAAAAAGGTCTCCCCGGAGCCTTTTCTTCTGCAGGCTGAAGAGAGGGAGTGCACATGGTTTTTCTTGTGTAAGGGCTGGTGAAAGACCCCGAGTCCCCCTCGAGCCATCCCGTGTCCCAGGGGACACACGCCTTGGGTGTTTTCCAGGGAGGCCTTGCTCGGCTGTGCCTGAGAGCAGCTCCGTGCAGCACGTTAGCAGCCGAGGAAGCGCTCGGGTAGGAGGCAGCGGTGTGAGTTGTTGCATTCAGGATGTTCAACCACCCAAGGAGCTCTGCATGTCAAGAGGGCTGCGTTGCAGTAGCTCATCCTATACCGTATGAGTAGCATGAATTTCTGCAGCTGTACTAATTGCTCAGGCGCCCAGGAGGCACCTCTGGTCAATAAAAAATGCAAAGCAATGGGCTTGTGCAAAGTACTGCAAGCCAGAGCTGTTAACCCTGAGCTGAGTGCTGAGTGGCTTCCTCAAACGGCGCAGAATGAGGATAGGCAAGAGGCAGATCCTTTACCAAGGCAGATAAAGATGGGGTGTTCTCCAGAAACCCAGTCTAGGAGCAGGACATGAAAGCTTTGTAAAACCCAAAGGCATCTGAGCCTTAAATTAACATTATCTTTGCCAGCGGAACATGCTGGCGCCAAAGGCATTGCTTCCGAAACCAGCTGGTGCCAACACGTACAACACACGGCCAAGAGACAATCTGCAGGTTTCTCTGGTGGCTCAGGACAGCTGACAGCACGTCCCCGTCCCTCCCTCCTCCCGAAGCTGGGACAGACATGGTCGGCAGATGCCAGGGGCTAAGTGGAGTGGAAGAGGAGCCGACAGCAATGCGCAGGACGCCCCTGCTTACCTCCTCCACTCCCCCGCACAAGTAAAACCTCCCTCATCACGGTCAGTCTTAGCCCGTCACTGCTGCTCCTCCCCGCCCTGGTCTATCTCTGAAGGTTTCCTGGCTCGTCTCCAAACACTTCCAGCTCGGTTGCAAGGAACAGATGTTTCGGCTCAGTCCGGTAATGCTTCACCTGAACGAGGAGCACAGCGCTCGCGCCGTAATGAAGCTGTTGGCTGCAAGATGAGTAATGATGGCATAAGGGAGGCAAATCACTGTCATTGCTGATCAGATTAAATCACTGAATTATTTTACATTCTGCTTCTAAGACACCTAAAGGGATCTAGCTTCGCTTTTGGTATAATGCGGCAATAAATCTACCTCCATTTAGGAAAGGTGGCTGTATGCCATTGCCACTCGGAACGCCATGTCTCGTGTGGGGCTTGAGCTCGCTCCACCATGCACCCATGAGCGCATCATGGGGTCCGGCCTCAAAGGTTGGTCTCCTGCAGGACATCACCTTGATGATGTGATAGCTCTGATGTGAGAAAACCCTTCATTACCTGTAGGGCTTTTACCAAGCTGCTGGGGAAATGAGAGCGTAGAACCGTTATGGTTGGAAGAGACCTTTAAGATCATCGAGTCCAACCGTTAACCCAACACTGCCAAGTTATCACTACCCCACGTCCCTCAGCACCACGGCTGCCCGGCTGTTAAACACCTCCAGGGATGGCGACTCCACCACTGCCCTGGGGTGGGATCACTTAGAGAGGGAGACAACGGAACAGCGACTCCAGGCAACGCAAACCCAAACCCACGAACTGGGAAACAATAATCACCAAACAATAATCACCAACAACAATCACCAAACCAATCACCCCCTGGGCGCAGGGGGTCTTTTCGGGTGGCAGTCTCGCCAGGCTGTCTGAAGTACCTGCTAACTGGACTTTGAATTACGAAGCTGGGAAGACGTGGTTCGATGGGGAGATCCTTCTCACAACTGGACTGGTGCTGGGAGTAGCTTCACTCTGCAAAGGCAGCAGCTGAGTGGCGGGTGGATGACAGCAGCTTCTCATAGGTTGAAAATTATATCATGCACAATTGCAAGTACATTAGAGGGAAGCAGGGGTGTGAAATAACCCTCATCAGCAACGGTGTTTGTTAAATTTTTAAAATTTAGCAGGACAAAAGACAGCAGTCAGAATATTTTCTTTCTAAGACTTTTTGTTTCAAAACTATTTTGAAGCAAGAGACAGATCATTTTAAAAGGCGAGCTCAGACTTTGTACACACACAAAGCCCTGGAAATCTGATAATAATTCATGTCAGTGAAGTATTTTCAGCCTGAAAATCCAGGTTCAGACTACTTGCACTTCAAGAAAACACTTCTCATTTCTGTCACGTGTGGACAGCATCTGAAAAACGGTGGGTTTCTACCACAAGTGCACGTCGAAGAAAATATTTGGCATTAGCTGCGCTCATATCAAGCTTTGTTTGTTTCTCAGGATTTAGCTAGAAGTTTTAGAAAAGCCTCTTTGCTCCTCTCCCCCAGCACCAGCTCTCTGTAGCACTCTGCTCCAGGAAGGGTCTTGCAGGGATCACACTCTGCCCGTTCAGGGACCGGCATCGCCTTTTGTCCTGTAATTGAATTGAATCGGCTCTTAGACTCATTCCTCCCAGACAGCCCTATCATTTGAGTGCTCCGAAGATGTATTACACTAATATATTGTCAGAACGACATTGCTATGATGATACATTAATGCAATACATCTTCACAGCTTTAGGGCTGTCCAGAAACAATAGGACGGGCTTTAGATTCAGTTCAGTCGTATCACACTCATGCACACACGCCCCGGCGGCAGATGAAACCTGGTAGAGCAGGAGAGGAGTCATCATGTGAATACCTTCACAGCTAATTCCGGCTAATTTCTGGAAAAGTGTAGCTTTCCTCAGTGTCAGTGAAAAATCTGTTATTTTGCATGTGCTAAACAGTTCTTAGAGGTGTTTGGTTTGGTGTTTTGGGGGTTTTGGTGTTTTTTTAAACACTTCAGTGTCACTATTCTCTGGAAACAGGACTGAATGAACACCAGAGTGTCCTGGTGCCAGGGATTTGCCTTTCACTCGACATGGGAAAAATCTGTCTTCATTCAGCTAAATTAATGATTTCTGAAAATCTGCTCTCCCAAACACATGCATACACGTACATCCAGTTTATCCTCACGTTTTAGGAGCATAACTAGAAACTAGACTGGAAGTGATGGGGATAAAACTGTGAGAAAACGGCAAGAGAGCAGGGAAGAACTGGAAAACGTGAAACTGGAATTAAGCAGGGCCGGTGCTGAGGATCCGGGCTGAGCTGTTACAAAGGCAGAGGGGGACTGTTCAACACGAATGAGCCAGAGAAGGTGGGATGGTACGGTCAGGGAACACTGCCACATACTACACACAACTACAAATAAACCAGGAGATTCCTATGTCTCAATCTTATATTTTTCTTCTTTTTTTTTTTTTTTTTTTGCCTGCAGCCCTTGGCTGTGAAACCCGCTGGCAAAAAGGACATCAACGCAATCAATGCATCAGCCTCCTTGTTGAGCCACTGGTGCTCAGTGTCTACACTAGCAGGTAATGCAGCGTAACAGGAGCGGACGTGGAGATTAAAATGGTGCTGAGGACCTAATGTGCACCGTGCGTGGGGTCTGGGGTGGCGTTGCTTCGAAGCAGATCTGTCCTGGTTGTGTGGGCTGAACTCCCGCTCGTGGCAGGACCACGAGAGGTTCACTCCAGGAGAGCCTCCACCAGGTTTCCTTCATTTGAGGGGGTTGAGTTCATGCACTTTGGGTGCGTCTGGATCAGCATTTTGGTTTGGACCAGGAGGGCAATTTTGTGAACCTCCTGGTTGCCCTCAGGTCTTGCCCGTGCCTCGGTGCTGCAGAGCGTATGTGGGGAGCCCGGCCTTCACCTGGGCAGCAACGCGATGCCAACACCAACCCACTAGAGTGAAAATATTTGTTTGAAACATAGGAAACTTCATGTAACAACACTTGTGGTAAATATTATGATTGCGAAGTCAAGCACTCTGAACAAAGCCAAAGGTGAGGCTCCTCTTGCAATCTTTTTATGCCACTCTCTCTCTGTCTCCATTTGATATTGTGGATGTCCTAAGTGTCAGGCAATAGGACAAGAGGAAACGGCCTCAAGCTGCGCCAGGGGAGGTTTAGGATGGATATGAGGAGAAATTCCTTCATGGAAAGGGTTGTCAAGCAGTGGACTGGGCTGCCCAGGGCAGTGGTGGAGTCGCCATCCCTGGAGGTGTTTAACAGCCGGGCAGCCGTGGTGCTGAGGGACGTGGGGTAGTGGTGGCTTTGGCCGTGCTGGGTTAACGGTTGGACTCGATGGTCTTAAAGATCCCTTCCAACCTAGACGATTCTGTGATTCTGTGATGTAAACCCATCCTGGTTCCTGTTGTCTAAATGCAGATGTGCTTCACTGGAAGCACCTTGTTTCCCCCAGCATCCACCCAGATATTTAGCTAGTTTGGCAAAACATAACTGTACACATCTGCCCGATCCTACCTGCTCTGCTGGCTCTCACTGCCTCCCTCCCATGAGAGTGTGCCATAGCGGCGAGCACCAAAGCAGCCTGCTGGGACGGGGGGAGACACCCCGCTCCTCTCCGCTTGCTTCATTCAGACATAAACAAATGAGAAACCTCCATACCCTGATCGTTAAGACTACGGTGTGCATTTTCAAGAAGTGTCATTTTGGTTTAAGGGAGTCAGGTAGGAAAAAAAAAAAAAAAAAATTTTGCCTTTTCCATAAGACTTTTGGAAACTTTGGAATTTAACCTACTTTGTGTTCTCTACTGGCTCTCCCAGTCCGCCTGCCCCAAGCAGCAAAGCGCTCAGGCGGTGGCTGCTTTGCCGCTGGTCCCTGCCGTGTTGCTCGGTCGGAGTGCGGCCGCCCGGCTGGCCGTCACCAGCATCCCGGGGGCCACCGTCCCTCTGCCGCTGGGCAAGCTCGCCTTTGGAAAGTTTTGTCAAAACCAAAGCGGAAAAGAGTTTCGATATACAGCACCTGAACTTTGCAAAGCAGCAACGTTCTACCAAAAGGCTTCTGAATGGCTTTTGTTGTTGCCGCTCCTGGCAGCACCCGCGGAGCTCGATTTTCAAAACCTGCAACGTAACACACGCGCACGCTGCACACGGGTGCTAAAAGCTGGAGTTATGTTTCAGTCTTTAAAATTCCGGTTTCATTCTTAAACTATCGATGCTGCACTTTGCTCTTAAATGTCAGAACAAAATAAGTAATACCTGCAATTTATTCAGATGACATTTCAACAATACGAGATTTTCAGATTCCAAACTGCAGCCCCACGTTTCTTACGGCGTTACACTGAATGTGTACATTTTCTGGATTTACATAATGGGTTTGTATAATGAATATTTATATAATGAAAGCATTTACATAATGACTGCAAGTTAAACATGCACAATAAAGATTCCAGGCAAATAATTTATGTACTAAGTTAAAAATCACCCCTAAATACATTTTATTTTCATTCCTACGAAAGGTTCATTTTATCGCTTGTTCAGGAAAATGGAATCCGACCTTAGCCAAGTAAAGGCTGCACCGATGCAAATCACGATAATATTTCGGAATTAGTCTACATTGAACCATTTGTATTCAGAGATTTCAGTTTCTTATCTTTTAGTAGCAGCTTTGACAAACAATTTCAGAATATTCTAAATATGATTCCTTAATATAATTGAGTGTTGTATTCTAGATGTGACGCTCGCATGTAAGCCTCATTAGTGCCACTGTGAATTACAGGAGAAAACTGGTAGAAATTATAAAGTGCAGATGAAGCTTGGGTTTAGATAAAGGTAATTTGCTGCAGACAGAATATAAACCGTTACAGAAATCCGGTGTTTTCAACCCTCTTGCATTTTGTTTTCTAATAAATCCAGGCTTCTTGTTTGCCAGACTGATATTTAATTGGATTTGAGTGCCATTTATAACTGTCTGTGCACCAGAACATACACCTGAGCACAAAACTGGTACAGTGTTACTGAAATTGAAAAATTCTTCTTTATTTGGTAGACCAGCGGACAGAACATACTCTGTAAACTAGATGTTTCCTTCCATCACATTCTACAAGATTTCTGAGCAAACGTTATTTGGATCCTGTGTTCTCCCAGTCCGGACAGGGTTCTGTCCATTCATCAACCAGGGGACACCCACGGCACGTCCCAGTGCTCTGCAACGGCCGCGTCTGTGCTCCGCTCCTGGAAGAAACGGGCTTTGTCACGACGCAGCCCTGCAATGCGGCGCCTGCAATGAGTTTGCCAGTCCTCAGCACTGAGGCTTGTCTCTGCCTGGACTTGCCCTGCCCTGCCTGCAGCTTTGTCAGTTGTTTTTCTGTGCGTAATGAGGCACTTATGGCTGTTAGACAATGACGCAAAGTAGAGAACCACAGGCTGGTGTGGGAGCAGGGGCTCGAGAAACGGGGGCAAGGGACACGATGCAGGCGGGGGGTGGTCAGAGATGGGCAGGGGTGGCTGCAGGAGACCCCTCGGCTGTGAACAGCTCACCCACGGTCAAAGAAACGCAGGTTTGGAGCTGGACAAAGTCAGGTTCAGGGGTACTGGAGAACAAAGGAATGACATCGGACTTACACAGAAGGCAGCACATACCGTAAACTGGGATGTGATGTGGAGCTGCAGAGAGATGAAGGAAGGGCAAAGGTGTAAAAGCATGATAGCAAACATCTAAAAATGACCCCAAACAGATCCTGGAGGGAGGAAGAAGAAACCACCGCCGTGAACATCATATTCCTCCCCTTGAAGGATCCTGGGTGCTGAAACTCACCCTAACAGCCCCCCACCAGAATGAAGCCACCGACCGTCAGCCCCCATGGGGCAGGGAAGGGTGTGCTAATCGCCAGGAGAAGGGATAGAAAGTGTGTCTATAAAAACTCTAACTGCATCAGTATTCTTTCTTTTTTTTTTGGTATGTCATAGACTCACAGAACGGTTTGGGTTGGAAGGGACCTTCAAAGATCATCTAGCCCAACAGCCCTGCCACGGGCAGTGACCATTAGATCTAGGCTAATAATGATTCTTGAGTTAAAACTTCCATTAGATATACGAACCAAGCGTTTATTATTATTGTATCAGCTGTACCTCCTCTTTGCCCATAAAGAAGGTTGAGCAGTTGATAAGCACCGGTGTAAACGCATCTGGAGGTGAAGTAAACCAGTCATGCCGTCAGGAGACACTTCCAGTGCCACCCCAGGCAGCAGGACTGCCGTAGGTGCACGTCCCACTGGTTTTACAATGAGTTATACATGCGTGTCCTGAGGGGCCCCTCTGGACAAGAGAGACATGGACATCCTGCAACGAGTCCAGTGGAGGGCCACGAGGGTGATGAAGGGGCCGGAGCACTGGGACTGAGGGAGGCGGGATCTCAGCCTGGGAGGAGAGGGCTCGGGGATGCTATACCGGGTGGGGGTGTAAAGGAGATGGATCCAGACTCTCCTCAGAGGTGCTGGTGACAGGACAAGAAGCACTGGGCTCACAGGAATTCCATTTAATCATGAAATAAAGCTTTTTTCCTGTAAGCGTGATGACACACTGGGACAGGTTGCCCAGAGGGGCTGTGGCACCTCCATCCTTGGAGATACTGAAACCCAGCTGGACACGTTCTGACAGCAGTTGGACCAGCTGATCTCCAGAGGCCCCTGCCCACCTCAGCCAGGCTGTGGTTCAGTTCTGTGATTTTCTTTTTAAGTACCGAATTTCTTAAGCGCGTGTTTGTGTTTCATCTAAACTACTGCTTCCTGGCGAGAGAGCAGGGGATGCGGCAAAACCAATCCAACAAGCCGCCCTTCCCCAAGGACAATCCTAAAAGGAGAAGGTGTATGGGATTTGCAGGCTTATGTGCCAGCTACTTGGTCAAGATGCTCCGGCAGAGAGGATGAAATAGTGAGCGCATGGTAAATGCGCGATGCCCTCTCCTCTGGGCCCAGGAAGGGCTGTGAAGGCAGAACGAAGCAGGCAGCGGGGATGGGAAGGGAAGCACAGGCTGTAACCGCCTGCCCTGAAATCCTTGGTGGTGAGAAAACATACCCGTCCGCCCGCCGTTTGCTGTGCCAGGCGCTCGGCAAGAGCACGCCATCATTGCGCCGCGAACACTTTGATTGACTCTCCCTGCACCACGGTACCCTTGATTAGTCTTGTCCTCAAATTTCATTTTCAGTTCTCATTGTGGTACACGTAATGGGTCTGCAGCTGAATGATCACATTTTTCCTCTCAGTCCTCATTCCCAGTCCTTTGGTCAAGATACAGAATCAGTGGGTTGACTGAAAGCCCTTGTCATTATGTGCACTAATTTTGTCTGAATTCAAGATGAGGAGGATCTAATTCCTCCTCAGACCCCTTCTCCAGCCTGAGTGCACTAATTCTCCTTTTCTGCTTTCTTCCTCTCCAGGAAAATTGTAACAGCTCTTTTCTGTAGACGATCTAATGCTTTAAGCTATTACTCTAAAGTATCACCACGGTTTCCAATAAAATTTTATTTGACATTTAGTTAAAATCCATTTTCTGCTACAACTGAATTTTTTTCCATAGTCCCTTGATGGACACTTCAAGCAAAATTCATTGTCATTGTCTTAAAGGTCAAAAGTTGGGGATTTTTTTTTCAGACCTTGCTTTGTAAAGCAAACTGTTACTGAGGATTATGAGACACTGCGGTAAGCTGTGACAGTCCATGAAACCATTCTTCCCCGCAATTACATGGATTTCATAAAAGTTGTGCGAGCAAACAGAAAGACCTTCACTGCAAAATCAATTCTTGTCGTAGAGTCCCTCTAAAAGAACCAGTGCAATACCAGCCTTGCCCGCAACAGCCAGCTGGAAGCAGGGCGCATCTCCTTTCAGAAGCGCAAGACCCAGCAGGACTTCCAGAGCCAGCAGCTGTGAGATCCGGCGCGGGGACGTCCCCGCTCTGAGTCCGGCAGAGCCCGCTTCGCCCGCAGCGACCCACCTTCGCGGGCTCCGCAGCAGGTCAGCCAGCGCAGAGATGTCTGCAACCTTAGCTGAAAGTGTTCCTTTAAATGTGTTATGAGGGATTAAAAGCATAAATGGAAATATTAAATAGAAACTATGCTTTTAGGTGCCGTTTTGTTTGTAATTTTTCATACATATAATTTCATTTGTTCAATAAAGCCGTTCCAATAAACTATGCTGTATCATGGAATAATCCTTCAACGGTAGATACATTAAAATGAATCTATTGCATGATGCTTTAATGTTTTTAACTTTCACTCATGCTTCTAGACAGCCCTGTGTGTTCTTGATTATTTCCTTGTTTTGCTTATAATTGGGATTGTTTGATAAATGTCCGCAGCCCGTTAAAACGAGCTTAAAAATATACTCATATTTAGAGTGCCTTTATTTCTACGTTCCCATGTTGCAGTAGTATTATAGTTTTCACTGCTTTCAGCTGAAACCTGAAGCAGCTTTTATTTTCTCAACGTCTAGTTAAGCACACAGTTTTTAAGGCGTTACGGAAGTGATGCTGTCACACTTCCGAAAACCGAAAATGCAAAACCCGTTGGCGGCGAAAGGCTGCGGAGCGCTGCAGGTGACCAGCAGTTGTGCTTACCGGAGGGAGAGATGTGCCTCCAAGAAATGGAAGGCTCCGGCTTCCCCGTGGCCAGGCACACCAGCGTGACATTGCTTCCTTCGTTCACAACGATGTCGCTCGAAATGCGGAATATCTTCGGAGAAACTGGAACGAAACAAGGAGAAAGTTGTAAGGGAGAGCTGCTGCATGAGTGCAATCCCGCCAGAGCACGGATGGCTGAGGAGAGCAGGGACACCCATATTGCCATCGTGGGTAAAAACACATGCGGTTGTTGAAATATAACTGTGCGAAACCCTCGATCGGGTGTGACCGCAGCTATTGCCATCACATTCGCAGACGCTCAGCCAAGGATTCCAAATGCTACAAGTAAGAAAGCAGTGATTTCCTCTATTTTGTGCGGAGCAGGTATTGTTATCGAGTTCCCAGTAAACTGCTACTGATGGATGCTCTTGTTTAAGAGGAGGATGAGCTTGCTCATGACAGTTTGAAAAGAAGATAAAATTAAAGTTTTCTTGTACTGTTAAAACCAATGATGCCTATTACATCTACTCCGTGTGTACATGGAGAGTCATATCCGTTCACAGAGGAGGCTAAAATACATTTATTTTGGTTGCTTTGTATTGCTTTGAGGCTTGCAGTAGCAACATGGCCAAGAGAAAATAAGCTAGATTTTTTTCTTTCATATCATCAGCAGAATTCTTCTCTAAACTCCATTTTCTGTACTATTTATACATCTGGGCGTAAGAGAACAGGGTTCCACATGGATGGAAAATGATGGAAAGCATTAAATGGCCTAACCTTAAGGGAATGCTTTACTTCTCGTAATGTTACACAGGGAGGAAAGGAACGCAGGGTCCCAGCAACAAAGGCAGGAATTCTGGATTTCAGAATGAATCTTTCTTTCTAAAGAAATATGTATTTCTTTACATGTCTCATTATCACATTTGATATAGAAATCAAATCAATGCCGTAACAAGGCATACTCTGTTGATGTCTCTGAAAAGCACTACTCTCTATATGATAAATAACAAATTTTGTACAAATATCAGTGAAAGATACAGATTTTTACATGTGGGTGTTCTGGAGCCTTCTGTAACGACTGCTTTAAAAGCGAAGTGCTCTGCGAGGTAAATGGGTACCAATAAAATGAGAAAAAAAAAATGTTTATGATCTTCCATGATGTCCCTGCCCATGGCAGGGGCGCTGGAACCAGATGATCTTTAAGGTCCCTTCCAACTCTAACCATTCTATGATCTTCCTAACCAAAGTCTCTGTCCAACTGGAGCTTTACTCTCCCGAATGCCACAGTCTTGTCTCAGTGGTTTGCCAAAATCCCACCATCTGAACCCATACCTGAACCCTTGCAACCTGGAACACATTATTAGCATCCCTTCGATGTAATTCAAAAGTACAGAGCTTTCTCACATGCACGGACCGGTTTTGTGTGCTTTGGGATCTCCACCCGCAGATGTTCTCCAGCCCTTTCCCTGGTCCGGTGACTGGAAGTATTTTGGTCCTAGAAATGAGCTGGGGTCAGACAGACTCCAAAAAGCTGGAAATTCGCAGTGCTTGCTTGTGGCATTTGTGAGCACAGAAAATTAAAAGCCTGTGCAGAGTATTTTTAATTAGCAGAGAAACATTGTCTTTAGGGAAAACGAAGGTCTGGGGAGGGCTGAACCTTCCCTAATTCCTAAAGCAGTGGAGGTCAGCATTACCGCCTTTGAAGTTCAAGCAGGTTTACGCAATCACTTGAACAGAGAAATACTTCTGAATTTGCCATAGTCTAACTCACAAAGGTGACAATCATAGAATCAAATCACAGAATCCTAGAATGGTTAGAGCTGGAAGGGACCTTGAGGACCAATCCACTCTTCCCTGCTTCACTTGATGACCTGGAAAAGCACGCAGTCACTACAGAGCATTTTTGGGAGCTGAAACATACAGGAGAGTTATTTCCATGTAAAGGGATAATTTATTAATCAGATTTCTTTGCAGATCCCTGTGATGAACCCGTTACTCCACCTCTCCCTGCAGAAGTTCTCGAGGAGACCGTGAACAGCCGCCACCTACCCGCCCACCCCACGTCAGCTATGCAGTGGCATGGACCTTCCTCGGGGTCCCCCACGCCCTGGAACGGGGCAGCGGTAGGACAGGTCTCCCCCGCTGCCCAGTCCCAGCCCAAGTTAAATATTAACGTTACAGCTTGGCGATAGATAAAACATCGAAAGGGATTGTTATTGCTATGTACAGAGTATGAAAAATAAATCTCCTTCCCAAAGACAGCTGGTGAGGGATCATCCTATCCAAGATGTAGAAATCCATCTGAGAGCAGAACATCATGAGTAATGTGCCATACGCAGTGGCTTTAGTCAGTCTGCAATTTTTTAAAAATATCTTCCTAAATCTGAGCTATTTACTTCTTTATCCTTCAGAATGAACGTACTTCCAGAAAGTCAAGTGAAGGAATCAAATAACTCAAAACAGTTCTTCTCACAAGTCAATATATACAACTGACTGACACAGTATCTATTCGGAAATGTGAAAATATTTTCCAGATTAAGTAAACATTACGGTGTAAGATTTCCAACAGCATTAAGCTTCTTACTCGAGGTTCTGCACCTCTGAAGGTAGAAAAAGAGGGAGATTCGCTCATGTTTTGGCATTACTGAGGCGGGATTTTTCACACCCACCGCCTAATGCTGTTTATCCAGGTGATTTTTATTTGCCTTAAACTTGTCACTAAACACAGAGGACGTGGCTGGAGGCTGCTGGGCCGCCAGGACGGCACCCGGGTGGCCAGTAGAAAGCCAAGCAGGGCAGAGGAGGTCTCCCGGCGCTCAGGCTGGGCCAGGGTCAGGGTTACCCTTAGTCCGGCCTCTTCCCTGCCTCCACCACCAGAAAATGGGTGGGTGAAATACCCACTCCTGGTTCAGTGCACTGATTCAATTACCGTGACTGATAAAAACAGGTTAGGAAAATGATACCACGAATTTCGGTGGGGCTGAGGAGCTCTTGGCGTGTTCTACTGTTGGTCCTTCAGCACTGCCGCTGTAGGTCCTGTGAGCAGAGTGCCAGAAGGATCCAGCAGAAAAGCCGGATCATATAAGCGACTGTAATCAGATTTCCCCAAATACAAATTTCCAAAGGAAACAGACTGACAGTCCTGCCATAGGCAGGAATCTGGAATTGGAGTAATGGGATTTCATTCAGTTCACAGAGATGAACAGAACTTCTTTTCCAAGGCAAAGCTCAACACGGTCTACTCTCTGCTGCTTAATGCAAGCGGTGCCTTCGTCCTCCTCTGCCTTTCCTCATAAGGTTTTATTTGCTCTTTATCACTCAAATCCTTTTCAAGTGTCCTCTTCGCACAAAAAGCAGCACATTTTCCCTAATGCTCAGGCTCCCAGCCATGGGTTTCCTCCTGCAGCTCCAGCTCTCCCCCTCTCCTCCTGGTTTTAGGATAACCATTAACTCTGGCTGTCATTCTCGCCTTCTCTCTTGTAGGTTTTGCCTACTGCGTTCAACCCCCAAATCTATAGTATTTTGTCAAATATTTTAATTTTGATAAAACCCCACGTTCTAATAGCAAACAATTTGAAAATCTTCCCCCAGTGATCGTACGTGTAAGCCGTGGCTACGGAGCACAGAATTTGACATGAATGGAATTCAAGAGTGTTAACAGATTTGTGGAATATTTGGCCAGAGGGGCCACAGGATAATTTAGTCTGAGCTCAGATAGTCACAGGCTCTAGAAATTTTCCCAGAAGCCTGACTGAAGTATATGTTTCAGAAAGCTGTCTACTCTTATCCTGGCAACTGCAGGTGATGCTCACACTGCCGCGTCTGCTGAGCGCTTCCAGCGATTAAATACCCCCTCGCTGCCGGGAAATAGCATCTTACTTCAAAACTGCAGCCCACAAAATTCCGCTTTCAGAAATCAGATCTTATTACGGTTTCGTCTGCAAGACTGAACATCCCCCTTACTATCAAGTATCTTTTTTATGACCAAGGACCCGTATGTGATAAATGACCTCTTCATCTTTCTCTGCAGATGATTTGAGCACCACAAGCTTAATTTTTGGAGGGCTTCGTGGATAATATTTGTTTCTCTCTTCTGAGGAATATCTGAATCATCCCGAAATGTGAACAGTGGAACAAGACATAATGGCCTAGCGAGGGTCTTACCAGCGCTGTGCGCAGAGGTAAACCCNAGAGGGCAGGAGGCACCGACGGGGTGAGGGTGGTTTGCTGCGGGGATCTCCTGCGCGGTTAAGGACACCGGTCACGCACGCTCCCAGAGTGACAGAAACACGCGGGGGCTCCTGCTGCTCCCACTGCACCTCCACCCGTGATCCCCTCCTGAGCAGTACTGTGGGAACCTCCTCTGAATTTCCTCGTCACCGTTGCGTATCTTGGTGGTAAAGGCTGGCGTCCCCAGCAGGAGGAGGGAGAGCAGCAGCGTCCCCGGGGCTCTGCCGCCGGAGGGATCAGTCTGACGGCACCCTCTGTCCTGCCCCACGGCAGCTCTGCTCCCTTTCCCAAATCAGACTTCCGCACCGGCGCCTGACGCAGCGCTTTCTCACCTGCCCGTCTGGAGGAGCTGCTTTGTCTGACCGGCGCCGCTGTCCCTGACGCCTGACTGATTGATGCTAATAAGAATCCAGTCTCTGGCTCCTACTTCTTCCTGGAGTCCGGAATTACACGTGCCATTATTTTGCAGGGGATTGACACTGAGTCTGCAGTTCATTGCAGGGGCTCGCTTCTCATTTTCAAGGACTGGAATATTATTCTCAGTTACATTCACACGTACATAAATGATGCGGCACAATAAAGCTTACGAGTGGCGTGGGGATGACTGTAGGGTACAGCCGCTTTTTCAGTCGCCGTTGCTTTTTCAAGGTGGGACAGGATGCCTTATTTTCATCACAATTTTACCAGGTAAAAAAAACCTGGGGCCTCAGCATCAGTGCACCCACCTTGTTTCTTAAAATACGCGCTGCCTTACTGTTCCCCCGTTGAAATGTCCAGCCAAAGTCTATGTAGTATCAAGATTACAACGTACGTGGCTGGACACACAGCTCTGCTTCTTCCCACGGTTTCCCCAGAGAAAGGTGATGACAAGTTATGAACTACATTTTTTACAGTAAGATTTATTAAATCATATGGTCGCCAACTCCCTTTTCAGATTATAATGTAATCAATCCCATCTTATCTACAGAATATGGCCAATCCCAATAGAACATATAAAAAACTGTGAGAGGAATGGGGTTATAAGTACAGCAGTGTGACGTCGGGGAGTTTGGCAGGAGAGATTTTACTACCAGAATCTAAGGAATCGCCTGCCTCATCCCCCCCAGGTGTTGCGAGCGGAGCTTGTGTGCTCGTATTGCCTTAGCTGAAGCTCCGATCGCTGCCTTTCAATAGAGAGGGGCTTCTTTGGTGAAAGAGAAGTATTACGCAGCCTCTTTTCCAGAATCCCCAACACCCTTAAGCTCTCCACGCAGATGCCGGGCTGCACTCCCCACCTCTCCGTCCGCAATGATAATTTGATTTTTTTCCTAACTACAGTTTCATAATTAATCAATAAACACAGGGCGGGGGAGAGACGATGCTGCTTTCAGCAGCTTAACCGGCCATTTCTTTTGGACTGGAGGTAACTCGTTGACCAACCCACCTGTGCAAATGCTGATGCACCCCCAGCTGCGAGGGGGCAAGCAGCGATGTGCACAAACGCCATCCACCGCATTTCCGAGCCCTCCTGCAGCACGCACTGCAGCCCCACTTCGCTGCCGTCTTCCAGCACAAAAGATGCTGGTTTGGGTCCCAGCTGCAGCGGAGGGCAGCGGTGCACGGGATGCTCAAGGTGCCTCGGTCTGTTGTGATTCAGCCTTCAAACGCGTATTTATAAAAGCCATACAAGCCCCCAAAGACAAAATCCTCCCCCCGTGAGCACCCGTGGAGCAGCGGGGTGTCAGCAGCCGGGGGTCCCGGCAGGGGCGGGGGCGATGCAGTGCACAGCCCGGGCAAGTTTCTTCTCTTTTACAAATTTTCTGATACCGCCACCTGCGGTGATGGGCACAGACGGGGTACAACAGCTTTGGGCAGTCCCACGCACGCAGAAGGAACCTGCTCCTTCAGACAGTGTTTTGTTCTCCTCCCCACGAATCCCAGAGTCGGACAATTTCACCCCAAGGGCAAATCAACAGCATCAATTCTCTTCCTGCAGCTGTTGGAGCCCACGGGACGTGAGCGCACGCAGTCCCTGCTGGTCGTATCTCAAGCCCCATCCCTTCTATCCAGGATATGCAACGGCTGTATATATAATTTTTAAATGTACCATATTTTATAATAGCGTTTATGCAATATATGAGACTACGGCTATGACCACGCAAGGTCCATTGCATTTTTATTCAGGAGAGAGAAGCTCTCTGGTGTAATGGTTCCTCCCCGGTGCCATGCTCCACTCCGCGGCCGTCTGTCCAACCGCGGGCAGCACGGCCCACGGCGCACCCGTCGACGGCCGCCGCGGCTCCCGGTGCCATCGCCTCCCGGTGCCATTGCCTCCGACAGCTCTTCCCTCCCTCACTTCAGCATCTGTGGCTGTATGGCAGTGAACCCTTTTTCCCCGTGCCCTGCTCGATGGTCTATCACTGAACTACGACTGAGCTTTAAATATGGAAAAAAGAAGAAACGGCAGGCGGGAAGCTCAGTGAGTGCGGCACTGTGATTTTGTACCCAGGGGTTTTCGGCACTCCGCCTCGTACAGAGCGCAGACCCCGCCGTCCTTGCCTGCGGGGACACAAGGTCCCAGAGGACAACCCCCTCCGGATTCTGCTGAAGACTGAAAAGCCGGACCCAGGAGAAGTGTGCACGCTTTCGTTTCTTTTTGAGGCTTATCATCAGGAGTTTTGCAGCCTTTCTGAGGGAAGATTTGAACTGTGACATGGTAGAAGATGGAGAATTTTCCAGACTTACAGAGTGCAGATTAAGTGATTTTCTCTTAAGCACATGCTTTGTTCATTCTCTAATTGACCGGGCTCTTCTTTAATCTAGGTTTTACAGCAGGGAAATTAAATAAAATCTAGTAGAAGATGTTTGTAAGTCTTATGACAACGATAGTGGGCAGATTGCATCATTTATGCATTTCCAAAATAGAATCAGAAAATAAATTAATACAAGCCACGCATTAACTAAAATAACACACAAGTAAGCCCAGAAGCGCAGTCCTGCTCTGTAATGCAATCCTGTAAAATTACAGAAATGATACAACGTGATCTGGCACTCATGAAAAAATGTGGATTTTATTTTTATTAATGATTTCCTAGGAAGGTCTTCCTTCTCATGATAGAAATCGGCTTCTATTCTAAGTGTCTCTGGAACCTCGCAGTTTGAGACAAATAATGATTTCTGCTATATTGGTATGCTGCAAATTTTTCTGCTATTTACTGACTGTTAGGGGTCATTACATTCAGATCACTAAAATCTGTGGAATTTATTAATTATGACTAGAATATATATGCATACTCACAATGCAAAGTTAATATTTAATAAGAATTAGAAGATGTTTATTTTGCATACACACTTGTTATGACACCTCTAAAGACTGCTCTACGAGCAGATTTAGCCTGTAATATCTGCTACGCTGAGTGCAGATTAAAGCCATTGCGGAGCTGCTCTCTGTTTCAACGACGACAGTCTTTCACCCATCCCACACGGCAATGGTAAAGGTCAGAAAAAAATTAAATATAGCAGCGAATAAACATTTATGCAGTAGGTGGATTAAAGAAATGCGCAAGAAACAAGACAACGAGCAAGGATGAAAGACAAATTAAGATCCCAAGTAAGTTCTGTACAAGGGTCCAAAACGCAAAGTGCTTTACAGCCATCTGATGTTTTTTCTTAAAATGCTTTTAAATGAATAGGTCTGGTGGGAGGTGTCCCTGCCCAGGGCAGGGGGGGTTCAACTGGACAATCTTCAAGGTCCCTTCCAACCCAAACCGTTCTGTGATTCTGTGAATACCTTCCCATTTAGGACAAGGGATACAGGCTGTTTGAAGAAATTAAATAGAGGCGGCAATCAAAACCAATCTGTTTTCTATAGTTTTATCCGACCGCCCTACCTCGGGGACGTTTGGGCGAAGGGACCGAGCCAGGAGCCGGGGGGAGGTTGTCCCAAAGGTGGAATCCCTCCCTCGGCGGGAGGCAGCACAACCGGGGCTGTAAGTGCAACCGCGCGACGCACAGCGGTGCCGGGGCGTTAAGGTGAGGTACGGCCCGGGAGAGGACCCCTGCTGCGGCCAAACACCGGCCACCGGCACCGAGCGTCAGTGCGGTGGGACGGTGACGGCGGACACCACTGCAGGTGCCCGGGGTGGCTGAAGAGCCACGGCCCAGTGACGGCCAAGCCACTGCGAGGTCGCAGAACCCATGTGCTGTAACCCGCCTGACGGTCTCATTTTCAAATGGCGTATTTTGAGTGATTTGTGCCCGTTTCCCCATTTGCAAATTTCAAATTAAAGAGTCTCCCCCGCCACATCAAATGTTAACCGCACTTTAGCCTTTGATCAGTTCCTGGGAGTCAAATCAAAGGTTTTTGTTATCTAAAAGAAATGAGAAAAATTAAATGATTACTTTTTGTTTTGCTGATGAAATTTAAAGCGGCGCTGAACGTTTTGGAAAAAGATTTACATTTTAGTGAAGCTTCATTCTCTGTTCAGAAAGCAGGCTATGATATTGCTCTGCTTAAATGTGATTAATCGAGAGAAAAATACGGAGCGAAAGGGGAACACGGAGGAGCAAATGATAATTCCCCCTCACAGGCAGTCGTGCAGGCAATGCGACATCCCCAGTGTTGCAGTAGGAGCCCCATGTGCAAACCCACCCTTACGCAGTTTCACATCTCCACCATCCCCTTCCGTCATGTGTCTGGATGAAAGCATTCTCTAAAAGTCGTCTGTAAATGACCAGTAATAGAGGAATTTCAGCATTTGCCATTATTTCCTTTCTCCAGTTCTTCATTGAGAATAGTCATTGCACTCTACTTTAATAAGCAATTTGTCAACATTATAGGATAGCAAAAAAACAGGGAACATGCTCAAAAAAAAGCTGTTTACCTGGCTGGTTTGCACAGTGTTTTGCTTAAATCCACTACAGCATTAAATAAATTAATCACCTTTATTAGAAGGGCATACCAATAGAGTGTGGCATGCGGGACACAGCGAGGTGTTTATTTTCCCTTGGGCTGTTTATCACAGAGGGAAATAAATGTCTTTCTGTTTCCAAAAGCAATTAAAACAAACGGCGTGGCAATGAAGTTCAGACAAGCCTTAATAGCGAGCTACTATAAAATCAAGCGTGCAATAATAACGATAACGTTAATAATAACAATCATAATTTTATTCCACCCTGATGCCGCTAAGGCGCCACTCATTGGAACCAGTCCGTCAGCTCCAGACCAGCTCGTAAGTGACAACAGCCCGTGGGAGCCCACAGGTATCCTCCCGAAAACGGCTGTGAACGGCGGAACGCTGCCCGGGAGGGTGTTTGCCCTCAGAGTGGGCTTTGTCCTTCTCCCCCACCCTGATGGTGAGAAGCTGCGCTGAGCCGCCCACACCTCCCTGCGCACCCTCGGCCGGGGAATGATTGCTCACCACGGACAGGAGAGCTGGTAAAGCACTGGGGACCCCTCCGTGATAATAAAAAGGTGATCTCGATGTCATTTGCTACCATTAGCAGCCAGGAAACACTGTGAGCTGCACTCACAGCCAAAATCTTAAAAAAAAACGCTCAGAAGAGGAGTGGACTATTACTTTCTCAGGCTCCCTGCGTTTTAACTTCCCGATGGGATGCTTCTCTCCGGCATTTGGGAGCGGATGACCCTCTGATCCCACCAACCTGCTGAATCCCACAAGGCTCGCGGACCCCGCGCGCCCCTTCCCACCCCTCCAGCAGCGCAGCACGCGTGCGGCGCCCGACGCGGCAGGCGCTGGACCCAACGGCAGCGGGGACACCATGCTCCTCCTCCCACCGGCACACGCCACCCCTCGCTGAGGGGCACTAAGGCAGCCAGACCATCTCCCCAGAGCCCATCTTTGAATATACATTTTTTTTCCATGTATACACAGATTTTGTAATATTTTCTATACACCTGCCTTTTAAAATTAAAAAATAAAAAAATCTAAATTTAGCTGTGAAAATGCAAAATATGTGGTTGGGTGTTTTTTTTTTTCCCGAGATGTTTATCAGAGTTAAAAACTCATCGTGTCTTGGCTTGGGCTAATAATCTCCAGCAGTTCCCCCCACAAACAGGCGGCAGCGGGTCCCTGGCTGGGTTCCCCACTCGCCCCCAGGCGTGGCAGCGATGACGGGAGCAGGGGACAGACCCGGCTGTGACGAGGAACGTCTCCTCTGAGGTGGCCGAGGGCCCGTCCACCCCATGCTTCTCACCCCGTCGGCAAGGGGCGAGCGTGCCCGCAGCGGGCAGGGATGCTGCATCCCACCCTGGGGGTACCATCCGCTGCATCCCCGAACCCCACACTGCCGGAGCGACAGGCTGGGGACCTTCGTGACCTGAGCTGTCTGCTGCAGATGCTGGAACAGTACAGTGAAACAGTGGTTTCTCTCGGCAGACAGAATAATTTATTGCTTTCCTCCCCTAATATGCATATTGATTTCATTAACTTGTATAATATCTAGAAATCGCTAACATGACACAAGAAATAGATTATTGTTCTTCTTTTTATGGCTTGGACATAATAATTAGTTTTTATGACAAATACATAGAAAAATTAAAATGTGCTTATGAGGGTTATTAAAACCAGTGATGAACTCCATTTGCCACTAATTGAGAATCTATACGACTTCTCAGTTTGCAATCATCAGATCCCCCGGCATCTGGAAAACCTTCCGCTTTACAAATGATTCTGTTTTCCAAAAGTTTTCGTGAATTTTGGCATACGCACTTGCATGAAGATGTCTTGTAAAAAAAACCCTCTAATTTCGTATTCTTTCCTTCTCTTACTCTTCCTGTTTTAGTCGGAAGGACGAAGCAACTTGTGACTGAATAACCAGACACAACCACAACACTCAAATGTGGAGGAAGGAAAAAAAAAAAAGGACAGTTAATAAAAGGGAAGTTTTTACAGAACAAAAACATCCCAGGTTGGAACGTGGCTATTAGGAATAAGTGATACGTTTGAGCCGTACGTGAACGGAGAGAGGGGGACTGCATTAGCAGCCGGCAGGGTCTTCGCCAGGCCACGCCACCATCTGCGGAGCTCATCAATAACCACCACCCAGCAACAAAAAAGTAATAATATTGCCAACCGCAAACCGCTGTGACTACTGTGAGGTGTATTAATTAGCAGAAACAGATGTAACTTATTTCCAGGAGATTATGCTGGCTGATATCCCGCGCAGCAGTTAATGCTGCTAATCCAGCACAGTGGCTAATTAGGCGGAGAGGTGTCTGTGCGTGCTGGCGAAGCTTCACCGCTCGCTCCCGACCCCCATCCCAGCTGTGAACCCAAGCCCGCTCCCGTGTGGTTTGGGAGAGGACACCCCGCAACCGGCGGCTTCCTACGGAAAGGAGAAGATGCCAAATATCGGCGAGCCCACGCTAAGAACGGGAGTCTTGCAAAGGGTCCCCTTAGAGGCCGGGCTTTGCGCAGACTACGGTCAGTCGGGTGGTTAGGGAACAAAAGTCGCCGTGTTACAATGCAAAATTCATAAGTTACCATAAATCAGTGTGCTTCCAGCGCTCCAAGAAGCAAGAAACTATTTCACTGCTTTAAAATGCCCTTAATTTTGTCAAGATTTTTAAATTATTTATACCTACGTAAATCCTCTGGCAAACATGCACACCCTTTTCATCCTCAGACCTGTAAACAACTTTGTCCCCTACACACCCCTGAATGCCACATCTAAAATACCTTATTTTAAAATAAAATAAAATAAAAAAAATCCATCAAAATTGGTTTTTTAGTTGAACATATTGCACCATAGTACCTATCATAAAAAAGATAATCATGCTTTTTAGCACACCGCTCCATTCTTACACAGTTTTTTTTTTTTTTCTTCTGGAATGCGTTAAGAGCTGCCACGCAAGAAAGATTATTGTACCCTCCTCTGCTCAGCCCTGGTGAAACACAGCGGGAGTGCTGGGTCCAGGGCCGGAGCCCTGGCAAGAGAAGCCCGGAGGCAGCGGAGCGAGTCCAGGCGAGGGCCACGAAGGCGACGAAGGGCCTGGAGCATCTCGT